>VXBA01002448.1:20695-80317 GCA_013399895.1 Serilophus lunatus
TTTTTTTGGCATATAGAGAAATTGCTCTTTCTCATAACAAATAGATCATGATGCTCTGAGATGGTACAGCGTGCGAATGTCTACACTATTCATCATCTTGCTGGCTGAAAAGTGTATGTGTGAAACTAAAGGAAAGGGAGCTAGAAATGCATTGCTTAACATTGGTCTGCCCAGAGTGAGGGGACTTTGATCCTGCTTCAGGTACCTAGTTATTGTCCTGCAGAAAGGATATGATACTCTCTTACAGTGGTCTTCTGTGACTGAAGCATGTCAAATTCTTAATTCTGACTTATTTAAGGGCAACAAACTGCACATAATTTCTGTTGGAAATAATGCCACTGCCTCATTCAGACTGGGAGCTGCAGGATGGGGTCTCAGGCATGGCCCAACATTGGACAGATGCTCAAGTCGGGCTTTGCTGAGTCTCTGCCACCTTCGAAGTGGGCTGGAAATATGAGAACAACAAGTTTCTTTGTAAACTGTTACTGCTCCTGCAAAGAGCATCTTCCTTCACGAGGGCTAGTTCTGAATGTGCACACAGTAATTAATGTTTTTTTAAAAAGCCCTTGGGATTGATTTGCTGTAGGGGAACTGTGGGAGCAGAAGATCACCCTGCCCAAGTGCAAGAGTCATTCTCAGCACAGTGTTTGCTGTAGTGCACAATTGCACATGATTTCCCAAATTCTCATGGAATTGCATCCTGTATTTCTCAATGTCAGACTTGTCATGTGAATTCCTGTTTTTGTCCAATTCTATCAATACTACGGTATTGCCATAACAACATTGTTGGCAAAGTGAAATGTGATGCATGATAAAAGAAACACAGAAATCCATATGAACTGGACTGAGGTGCCTTGAGATGGTAAGTTTCTTAGTAATTTTTGAGAGTTGTGAAAAGAAGCTGGACAAGAGAGCACAATGTGTCTCTTGGGTTGGCCTTTTGATGCTTATACAGAGTAATATAAATTCAGGAGTCATGTGTTGTTTTAAACCAGCTCCCCACAAAGCAATCTAATAGCAGTGATGTGTAAACCACAGCATGGCATTAATAAAGACAATTATTAGCAAACTGAGTTACACAGGAGAGGCAGAGATGACTCCTGCTGCCATGTCTGGGGAATAGCAATGAAATGCTGCTAAACCATAATGGGGGGTGGCCGTGTGTAACAACCATGGCTTTGCTGTGCCAGGAGCCTGTTCCAGCTCCCCTTGAGGCCCTGGGCACTCTGTGGGCACGGTCAGTACCTCACTGTGCTCTGAGCACCAAATTTCCAACTCTTTCTGGTCTCAGCAGGCATGCACTGTCTCTCTCAAGAGATATCTCCTGCCAGTGTCCAGGGAATAGGTGGCCTTGGCTGTGGTAGCAAACAGTGCTGCTGCTTTTGGAGCACAGTGTCAGGGTTTGCAATGGTCTGCATGTGACCTGGCTATCAAAGCTGTGCATTCCAGGATTGGAGCTGAACTCTTACCAAGATTACTTCTGAGCCTGTTTATCTTGCTGCTTGGAGTACCGCCTCTCCTCTGCTGAACACAGCAAAGGGGGAAGTGGCATTGGCTAAGGATAGTTCTGCATTGTAGCACTGACTTTAACCACACTTATTTTAGGGCCACTAGTTTACTCCTGGCTACTCACATGGTGAATAAGTGAAGTTTTTGCTAAAATCCCTTGAAGTAGGGAAAGGAAGGTTTGCAGCTTCTGTGTAGGCTTGGCAAGAATGGCTGAGCCAAAACCATTGACTCTGCTCCATAGGCAGGAGGAGGTTCTGGCATAGCCATGGCAAACACATGGAGTGACCTCACTGGCACCACAGTGTCCCCAAGAAGAGTATGAGTGATTATGCAAATGCTGGTGTGTAAGAGCAATGTGGCTGGTGGGATATTGCCTGTATCAGCATGCTCTGTAGCCAATTAAGAAATCCAGCAATGCAGCTGCTGTTTTATAGAAAGAGACTTCCTACATGGTGCTGTGGCTTCCAGACATAGCTGCCAGACAGCTCTCCTCCTCATAGCTGTGATGCTGCAAGCAGATGGACTCCTGGGTGACAGGACTTGCAAATGTGTGCAAACGTGCTGGCACTTGCACCAAGAGAAGCTGGAGAGAGCAGCAATCCCAGCTGATGAAGGAGAGAGGCTCTGGATGAGCCACACCTCTCATCTCCTTGAGCACTCTCTTGTCTTTGAGACAAGGGAAGCAGAATTTTGGTGTAATAATATATATGATAATAAACTAGGCTACTCAGCTTACTAACCACTTTTCTGACAGTGCAAAAACTAACAGTGAGAAACACCTTTTAAAACAAATGCACATACAGTTGTTATATATTTTTAGCATATTTTAGGAAATGAAAGTTGTCACACAGTACTAAAAGTGAAAGCAAAATAAAAGACAAGTCTTTACACCTTGACAAACTGCCTTGTCTTCAAAAAGCGATGCTTCACATTCAGTGGTGTAATATCCAAAGGACTCAGAGTGACATACACCCAAATTAGTTTCTCATATCTGAAGGCAAGTGGGACATTTGTGAGCAAATGCAGGAAAGCAGCTTCCTTTTGCCTCTTTCCTTCCTCCTGCCAAAACCCACATTTGGAGTTGTTGATTGACTGTATTAGACAGCAGTGCAACTCATATGAAAGATTATCTGACATTTTAAATATCTGTAAGTTTAATATAAAAGGTGAAAACTGTCTCAGAGCGATATTATATGCATGGAGTCACAGTTTTAAGAGGTGACTATAACACAAGCAATCGACTGCCATGTGGAGTATGTGCTAATTTATATCTTGAGTGATAATGATGGTTCACTTGGCAGCCTGACCATTTATCTGATCCATTTATAATGGCACTGAACCTGAACTTCCTGAGCTGCTGCCGTATGGCACTGCCATTGCATGGGTATGAAGTGGCAAAACTCAGCACAGTGCAGTGCCAATTTGCTGCAGGTGTAGGACTGTGAGCTGTTGGCACTCACCTGAATTCCTGCTGCTGGTTCCTGGAGGTGTGCTGGATGAGGCTAGGCCACTTCATGCTGTGGTCTCTCTGTCTGTAATGTCTTCATGAAAGCCAAACAACACAGCTTGAATATTCAAAAGCAAATCTGAGAAGCCCTCTTTTAATAGTTATCACTGTGTCACTTCTCCCAGCCCAAAATCACACTGGATCTAAGAATACTAGAGATAATAACTTGAACACATCTTTTTTCTTGAGCACATACTTCACTTGTGTTTATTACAGATTTTGTTGCTTTCTTTTGTTACAAACTATTGATTTGACCAAATCTTTTGGCAAACAGAAAAAATGTAGACTTTGAAGTAGTCTTGTTACCCTGAATAAAAAAAAACAACCACACACATAAAACAGGAGCCAAGGATTTGGTGTGTTTATCTCTACTTGCTAGGGAGGTAGCTGGAATTTCACATGATGTGTTCAGCAGCAGCTACTTAGCATTGCCTGGGAGATTGTAATTAGAGCCCTTCTTCCTACATGATGCACAGCCTGCTTTCACAGCAGTGATCCTCTTTCAAAATCCTCACAACCTGTCTGTGGGCATAAGCCCTATTTTCTTAATTCCTGTAGGGCTGTTTAGTCTCAGGATTGCCAAAATAGAGTTGGTTTTGGGAGTGTCCTCAAGAGCAGTGAGTGGACAGTGTCTCCGGAGACAGCAGCAGCCCAGTGCCACCTTGACGACATGGGGAAGAAGAACTGCAAGGTGTTGAGGGACTCCAGCACCTCCAGGCCTGCTGCTTTCAAAGTAACTGAGTGTGAGTACCATCACCCCCTTTTGCCCGGCCTGCAGTTGCTTTGGGCTTGCAGCAGCACTCAGAGGATGCCAGTGCATTAAACCCACTTCACCCCCACTGTGGCTGCAAACATGCTGCAGAGAGCAGAGGCTCGTGGTGCCTTTCTCCAGGATCTTGGACATTGCTGTGCAGAAGAATGTGGCCTAGATGCAGCTTGAGGCTGGGAAATCAGCCCAGCTGACCCCCTTCTCCCCACAGTCCCTGAGCTTTCAAAAGAGCTGCAGAGGAGAATGGGAGGATCTGGGGGCTGTGCAGAGGTCAGGGTAGGGAGAAGGCTAGCACAGGCTTCAAGTCCGGGAAGAAGGGCACAGCAGCCTAAAGTCTGACCCAGAAAAATATCTGGTGATGCCAATCACTGCAGTTGCCATGATGCCTTAGGTTTTATTGAAGAGAGAGACAGAGCTGTCCTCTCTGAGCTTTGTGAACAGCTGTGCAATCACCCAGTGCCCAGGGCTGGTTGTGCCGTGCCATAACATAGACTTTCTTTATGGATAATCATTTAGTGCTGCTCAGATGAGGTGGAAAGGAGGCATCACTATCACCCAGTGATGCTTTATGTTTTATTAGAACCTCCTCCTCTCCCACAGAGGTCTGTGCTCTGCTGCTTACAGGTTAATCCTCCAGGCCTGCCAACATGGCCTTGCCACTTCCCCTGTGATCAGGAGCTCTGCTGAAAATAATGCCCTGATGCAAATAAAAGCTTGATAAATTATAGCTCCTGAAGTTTTTAGTAAAATGCGATGTTATGCAAAGAAAAAGAGCGAGACTATTTCAGAGCCTTCTATGGTGATTCATCTGGAAAATTATCTGGGAGCCAATAATTTAATGCTAATGGCTTTTTTTTCCCAGCGTCATTGTCAGATGATATTCCAGTATCCTCTCTCCACTCTGAATGGCCTGGGATTTGCTCTGAAATTCATCAGCTACACAGCTAGTGAGATGAGTATCAAGCAAAGTATCAAGATTAGGAAATATTTTGGTGAGGATTATGATACCTCCCAGAAACTGAATTTTTTTACTGACTCTGTGTGTTATAGGGCAAATCATAGCCTAGGGACTAAATACTTGATTGGTGCCAGGTGTTCTAACTACAGTGAACTTAAGGAATTGTACTTCACAGGAGCTGTAGATGCTGCAAAGGCCATGTGTACAGAGAACAAGAAGGAAAAGTACTTGAAAGAGGGGAAGCAGAGTACGGGCAAAGCAGAGGAATGGCTTTCATCAATTAGTTTACTGGAAAGCCTGAAATTGTTCATTTGCCATGTAAACAATATTTAATTTCTGAGCCCTTACAATAAATATGGTGTAGCAGAGAAGCAGGTACTTTGTTAGTATGTAGTGGCAGTATCCTCTCCTTGCCAAAGCCCATTTGCCAAGTGATTAAAACACTTGACAGGATAAGAAGCCTGATCCCAACCTCCTCTCTGTAATAGCCTTCTTCAGGAGCATGGCCTCGCTGCTGGCTCTCTGCTTTTCGTTTTCTCCTTTTGAAACATCCAGCTTGCATCACCAGACATCCAACTGGCCCAGCCTCCTCCAGGATGCAGGAGAGCTTCATCCAGTTCCTCACTCTCAAATTTTTCATCCAGGTGCAGAATTTTCTCCTCAAAATTTCTAAAGTGTTCCTAGAACATGTCCTATAACCTGAAACTTCTCTTCATTTTGCTATTCTTCACTGGTGAAAAGACCAGCATTTCTCACATTCATACTTAGAAAAAAATGCCCTTTGGTCTAGAGAGTTCAAACTAAGCATTTCCATGTTATTGCACAGTCCTCAACACACTCTCCTGCCACCTCCAGCTCCAGTTCTTTTCTGGTCAATAATTGAACTCAATGGTATTCCAAGACTTGGCATATAATAGAAAATAGCCTGAAACAAATTGAAGGAAAATGTGCCTGTGATCAAAATGACCCCAAGGTATAACACATGCTCATTGTGCCATATCTTATGATGAGTGGTGATATAGGCACACAGCTGAGATGTTGAGACCACATCGGCAAATGTCAAAAAGCAGTGTGAAATCACAGCTGTTATTTTCATGCCAAGTGGACTAAAAAGCTCTAAGTGCAAAACCTCTATTTGCAGAGTAGAAGAAACATTACATACAGCTAAATAGAGATTCATGACTTCTTTCTGCTGTTTTCACTAATTTATTTCAACTTTTTAATGTCACAATATATTTAGAGAACTTTTACCTCTTGCCTAATGTTTTCTTAGGTGTACAAACCTGATCGAGAGCTTTGTGATTTTGTATCTCCATGGACAGTTTTGGCATATTATTTTGTGTTGTTAAATCCTTTGAAACTTTTTCTCTTGTGGTACAAAGGAAAAGTCAACATGATCACTTCACTGGAGAAAAGAAAATTCTGTAATAATGAAATTCAGGAAAATAACTTATTTCTCTCTCTTCTTTTTTTCTTTTTTTTTTTTTTTTAATAACAATGTTTAAACATTAGCAAAGTAACAAGAGGGGAACAGGAAGATGCATAAGAGCTGTTGTTTAGACAAGTCTCTAATACAGGACCTATCTTCAAAATAGCAGAAATCAGCCTCATGCTGAAGCCTTCCTATTTCTTTTATGGCTCTACCAATCTTAAGTGTAAATAAAACTTTAAATTACACATGTGAAAGCCTGCAGAATAATTTCTCTGAGCGTAAAAAGCTGGTAATGGGTTTGATGCTGATCCTGGGATTTTTCTGGGGAGTTTTGGGAGCCTGATTTGTACTTTGTATCCATGTTTTCTGCTGTTTTAGATGTACTCATAGACATTGAAACACGCTTTGAAAAGAATAGTGTCCTGTGAATGTTTAAACAGACACCTAGAATTTAAGTACTGTTCAAGGAGCGCCTTGGCCTCCAGTGCAGAGCTGATGTGCAGCAGTGGGTGCCAGTAGCAGTCTCTTGTAGTGGGGATGCTGCAGACTGACATGAATGCCAGAAGCTATGAGCAGTGGATGTGGCAGAGCTTCAGATTTTCTGGGGTTTGGTTTTTTTGTCAAACATCCTCAGTGCAGCAGCTGGTGGGCTTTTTTTTGGTTCCAAGCTCCAGCAGCAGATTTTCATCCTTTACCCAGGATGAGTTGTGTAGGAAGGGCTCCCACCATCTGTCCCACTCCTGGGCAAATGCTCTGCCAGTGGGTGTTGTCCATTCTCTCAAATCTTTAAAACCATAAAGCTCAGCATCAAGAGACATAAAGTACAAGAATAATTAGCATAAATATTGCAGGTATGAGTATTGAGCAGAATGGTACTTTTATGTCACATACAGTTTTTGGACAGTCACAAACAAAAAGAGAAGACAGGCCCTGTGGCCGAGGCAGGTTGCCATCTGGTATTCCCCTATCCAGTTAATCTGTATCTCATCTCAGTATGATGCTGCTCGGGTCTGTCATTTATGTTCCCACAGCATTGCCTTCTGATGCCTGCAAGTTGTCTAAAGCATTGTATGTGACCAACATTTCCTCTCTGGAATTTCCTCAGGGTAGGAATCAGATAAACACCTGGTGCCTGCATGAGCTTGTTGGTCCTTTGAGGCCTTTCTCCAGCTTGTGTTATATGCAATAGCATGTTCATCAAATTTGGTGAAACTAAGATGCTTGGCAATATGTTCTGGCATGGTTTATGCATAATTCCATGATAGTTCTCCTTTAGTTTTTTGGATTCATTTTACATTATTTTTTGTTACAGTCATTTTGTTCAAGACCACACTGAGAAATAAGAATTTGCTGTGGTTTCTGTTAGTGCCAGTAAAAAGATTTGAGACGACTAAAGCAATTTTCAGTGAGTCACTGGCATACATGTGTTGTCATGCATGTGAGTGAGGGCTTCAACTGGAGCTGCACTAAGGCTGGCTGTTCTCTGGAGGAAGCTGCTGTCCACCACATGCTGTGTTTCCAAGCCCAGCAAAATGGTGTCTGAATCTAACACACTAAAAACGACTCAGGTATCTGATTTGCCAAGTCAGATACTCCAGACCCAGTCAATCAGTATTTAAGATATCCCAGTACCCCACTGCACATCACGCAGCAAAACTTGCCCCTGGTTTCAGCACAGGCTTCACGTGTACCTTTTGGGAAGTCATCGAGGATGCTGGAGAGCCCTCATTGCTCAGAATAGGATGGGATGGAAGAAGTTGGGAGCACTGCAGAGTGTGCAGGCACATGTCCTCTTTGAGAAAAAAACCAGCACCTGGGAGTTAAACATTCAAGGGCAGCTCCTTTCAAAGGCTGTTTTTTGGAGAAGAGTTCAAAGTGTGGAGGGTACACCCTGCACCTTATAAACTGCACTTCATTACATGAGTCTGTGTTAAGTTTTAAAATCTGTTTTGACAAGCAGTTTGTTCGGCTGTTTCAAACAATAAATAATTCAGCATACTCCCAAGCGTTTTTTGCAATGAATAAAATTATGTTTATTCCATTGAAATAAAACATTGAAGACAGAGTAAGCCGTGAATGTCATTCACAGCTCTGCAATCTGCTGTTCAGCAATGCCTCCTTCACTGCCTCTTGTTAGTTGTGTGTTTGCAAACTGCTTTGACAATATTGGAAAAGCACAGAGACTTACTCTGGGCTGGGATGGTGTGAGGGCCCTGGTGCAGCCCCTGATCAGAGCCAGGCTGTCACTGACCTTAGCAGGGTCACATGACAAACTGTCTCCTGGGTGTGAAAGGTCACTTCACTGCATTGTGTCCTGGTGGGGAAGGAGATATTCACCCCAGAGCAAACCCCTTTCTCCCTCAGGCATGATCATTCCTTGCCAAGTACTTGTGTACTGCTGGATGGATCATGTTTAGGTTGTGTTCTGGAAAAGAACAATATTTTTTAAATATTTTTAAAATATTTTTAAAATATTTTTTTAATGTGGTTTGTTTTGCCAAATGTAAGGAGCAATTAGGCTGCCGGTTAAATATGGATCTTTAGATCTGTAGAATGGTTATTTATGTTGCTCACCTTGTTGCTCAGTTTATGTACACTTTGCTTTATTGTGGTTCCTAGAGTGATGCTCAGTGTGCTCAGCCAGTGCCTTCTCCTTGTCCCAGGCAGTGAGAGGGGAAGCAGCCACATGAAGCACCATCTGTCCCATGGCTGTATGCACAGAAGTTCAGCAGAGCATTTCCCATTGTCCAAAAGTGAGTGACTTTTTCAGGGGGGCCTTCGCAGAGGTGGGTTTTAACTCCAGTCCTCATGCCACATCTTACAGACTGAGCTCCTTGAGATTGAGATTGGGGAAATCCTCCAAAGCAATCCCATGGCATCTGTCATAAAATTTCAATAGGAATAAGGGATATGAAATTTCTCATTTCGTCTGGCACCATATAGCTGTTGATTTTTCTTACTAGATATTTATACATATTTATATATTCTGCGTGCCATGATTGTTCCTTCTGTCAAAGACAGGGGACAGCAGCCAGGGGAGCAGAAGCAGCTGGGCTTACAAATGTAAAAAGCATGAATGGTGAAGGTAAGCATTTCAGTGCTTTTCCCAAACAGTCTTTCTTTGAGACTAACACTATCTATAGAGATTCCTGTGGCATTTCCACCAAATTAGTCTGCAGCAGGTAATCCTTGGTCCTGGCACACTGGATGCAGTTTATCTGAAGTAAGGAGCAGTCTTTGTTTGTGCTCCAAAAAGCTGATTCAGCAACCTTCCATCTCTCCCTTATCTTGGTTTTATTGGGAAAGTTCTCTTCCTTTATTATTGTGAGCTGTGCTTTATCTGTATTAGCCAAATAAAAAAATGTGATTTGCAGTCTCTGGTGGTGGTTTGAGCAGACACTGGCTTTATGTTATTTTCCATCCTATGCAGGCAGGTCTTAAAAAGATTATGACAGAGCAGAAGTTTACAAAATTAACCTGCATCCTGGCTGTAAATCCTGGAAATGCAGGTTTAAAGGAGAGAAACACATCAGGAGACAAGGGAAGGGAAAGCCGTCATTCAGCAGCCAAAGAGATTGTACAATTATTGCAATAAGCTGAAAAAACAGGATTATTTTTTTTTTCTATTTTCAACTACAGACCAGCTGAGTTGCTGTGGCCAAATTTCCAAAATGAAAAAAAATAAATTATTAGGCTGACAAATTTCTCCGTTTTTGTAAAATTTTAGCTTAGAACAGCGAACAGAGGACATTGCAGTGGGTAGTGTCAGCCAACAAACTGCTCCTGGCCCCACATAAACTTCCTAAACAAGCTCATTTCAATGATTTAATCCATGATGTAATCGAGTGTCTGTATGATTTATATTTTCATGACATATGTCATCTTGTGTCTTCTGGACCTGCCCTTACTGTTAATTCTCTAGACATGACTCTGACGTCAGTTTTGAACATCAACGAGCCATTGCTGAGGAGTGACTGTCACAGGGACTCTACTCAACTGCTTTACATTCCATAATGAAATGGATGGTCAAAACACACTTTAATAAAAGCCTCCCTTGTTTTCTCTACCACACTAGCTTCCATTGATTGATTCCACAAAGATGACCATATTTTAAATGACAAGACCATGTACCTCAGGCTGTCTCAGGCACAGGATGTAGTTGTGACAAGTCTGAATGCATACCAAATATCCATCACCACATGTGGAGTCGCAAGAGCAGAGATGAATATGATTTATTCTAACTTGGAGGGGTTTCAGGTCTCTGGAGATGTGTTGTCTGGAAGAAAACAACAGAGAAATTAAGGCATATTGATTAAATCTAATTTCAAAGTGTTAATTGATAGTTGCTAGGCATCAGATAAATCTAATGATTTGTCAGTCAACCATAAAAGCAAAGTATTCCACACTGGTACCAGAGGTTGTCTCAGTTTGAGATGGTGGCTATTTAACCACAACAGAGATGAGAGCTTGTTAGAGGAATGCAACAAGAATTATTAAAAATAAAAAAAATGTGGATGAAAAATGTGTGCATATAAATATGGTACCAGCCACAGGAAAATGAAACGCGAACAAGAACCCAAAGACAAAACCATGCCCCCCACACGCGAGAACCATGCCCCCAACACATGACCCCAAGAACCCAAGCACCCAGGACTCAGGTCCCACCCCAGCCACCAAAAGATCCCAGACCCCATTACGAAACAATTGTTGAAACTGTAACAAAAAGAATTCAGGCAGTAGGCAGAGTGCCGGCTCTGCTGCCACTGCTGTGTAGCCGGAATCAGGAATCTGCAGAAATCTCCAAGCTGTGGGAACCACAGAACAGCCCGAGATGCATGGAAAAGTCCAGGAATCCTGGGATATGATAGGAGACTCAGAAGACAGGCCACGGCTGGGATGAGAGGCAGGGCAGTTCCTAGAAAACAGCTGAAACCAGCACGCCACCCTCTCCTTGAACAAGTTGCCAAGAGAAAAAGGGCCGATTGCCAGAGCTGCTGAGCATTTAAAAGCTCTCTACTCCCACCTACACACCGTCCCATCTCCCCCAGTAGGAAGCAGCTCCAAGATGTCAATCCCATCTGCCTTCCGCTGGCCTGTGCCATGGAGGTCCACATGGCGAGACCTGGGCACCCACCGGACACACGTGGCGTTGCTGTAGAAGAAATGCTCATGGCTGTGCCACCATCATCCCTGCATCCCAAGCTGACAGGGAATGGACACTGCACACACCAGCACCACAGCCACCACTGCAGCCTCTGCTACCTCCCGTGCCATGGCACCATGGGCCATGCCTGCCGCTGGCCTGCACCACAGAATCTGCCACTGCTGATGCTGCCCACACTGGAGCTGCCATGCCCTGCCACCATCCTGGGTCTCTGCCACCGCTGCAGTTGATGTAATCAGCCATTGCAGCTGCCCACACCACCCACTGCCAATATGCGCCTTGCTGAGTGGCGCCGGGTGCCTGCCCTCAGTGAACTCACCCCGGGAAAGCAAATCAAAAAATGAAAAGGATTCAATACAGTTACACATAAAAAGGTATTTTTCTGGTCACTTAAACTATGGCAGAGGTCCATTGCAGTTCACTGGGGAATTAAACATGAGTGCAAGTGAAATGTGTCCTCTCTCCATAGTTTCATCTTCTTCGCTTAAGACCTCTTTGCCTACACAGAATGAATGGCTATTAACTGCTTTCTCTGCAGCACCTTAACTTCTCCATTCAGAAATATTCCCACCAAAATGGAAAACAAAAGTCACAACAAAACTGTCATGGTTTGGTATGTTTTATTTTTTATTACTATTTTATTCAGTATATTGAAATTTTTTTCCTATTACCTGGAAGATCGTAGGGGAGACAGTGCCACCTGGGGCAGGCCAGGGCCGCTACCTGCCTGTGTGGGCTGTGGGTGCCCTGCGGATGGGAGGGGTCCCATGACTAGTGGGTCAGTGCCAAGCACTGGCATTGAGTGCCAGTCTCCCCTCTCTGCTTCCTTGGAGTGCCAGCATCTGCAGGTGCTTTCCCCCACCCTGGTGCAGACAGGTGAAGGGCGATTCCCACCAGGTCCTGTGCAATTATTGCACAATAAACTGGTAAAAGTTCTCTCTCTGTTATTCTTGTCTCATATTCTAAATTTAGTCCTTATCTGTTCTTCAAACCAGGACAAAAACCTTGCAGAAAACCTTGTTTTTATTTCAGAAACAAGACATATAGAAAAGGTTATATATACTCAGGTATTTGCATTTAGAAAAATATGAAAGGAAACTCAGAGAGGAACAAATCTGATTTCTGCTTGTTATCTGTTTTCACATATGTTCAACATAAGAAACAGTGAAATAACAAAAACATTCCTCTCCAGCATGTAAGCATGCTCATCACAGGGAATTCTGTTTGCTACCACCCCACATTGGTATATTTTTGGCAGAGAGATTGTAGCTTATTGTCTTGATTTCATTTTAGCTGTTGCTTAAGTCTAAAGTTGCAGTGACATTGCAAAGAAATCAGCCACATGTATGAGTGCTTGCTCCATTTTCACAATGGCTGGGGCAGCATGTACCCCTGAGTCTTTGCCTGCCCCAAAGTGTCACATCGTCTTGAGAGAAAAGAAATAAACAGACTATTTTAATATGTGATATTTCTATTTCCCACTCTTCATGGTGAATAGATATTTTGTCCTTCTGTACATCTCTCCCTGTAAGTCTTCCAGCTATTCTGAGTATATTAAATGCTTCCTTATTACAAAAAAGAAGAGAGAAAAAAAAAGGGAGGGGGGAAAAGCATTACTGATTGTGGATGAGATTAGCAAAATCCCATCCCCACACTACTGAAAAGTCGTCCATATTTACTTTTCCATGCTCTATCCCCTGAGAATGTGTACTGCTGATGCCAATGGAAGCCCTGGTATTCCGGGTACCACGTTGTTTGCGCAGCAGGGGCTTACAGGAGCTCCCTCATGCTGGGAGACAGGAGCTGGGTTTGCTGGCTTATTCTGGGCTGAGCTCACTGTTTAGAGGTGCTGAGCCATCCAAACCAGATTCTCTCTGATGGGAATTTCAATGCTTTATATCGTCCAGTATTACACAAGAATGAGTTGAGCTACTGGCTGGCACATTATGTAGTAATATATTGCCCTTTAGTGATTTTCTGGCAAATGAACCTCCACCAATTAAATTACAGCTCTACGACCCTTGGGCTGCCTCCCTCCTCCCCAGAGTATAGTTTTCTGCTTAAACCAAGTGAAAATTGCAAAGGACAATGCCCAAGCTTCACTGTGGAGCCATGTCCTGCTAGCATTGTAAAAGCCTGTGACCAGCACTGAGGGATCAGAGGAGCTCAGATGCTGGCTGTGACATCCTGTCTCCTCACCACTGGCTGCCCCACGGGGCTTAGTGTGCTCAGATATGACAAAAGAAAACATTAATTAGGCAGTTGGGTAGATTTTTCACAATCTATTTTTCTAGATTTACTCAGTTGTTCAGAAAATAGTGTAATTGAAAAGTCTCTTTAGCTCAGGATTACATCTGCCAGTAGAAGGTAAGGATAGGCCAACACAGGATTATGGTGGAGTGTTACAGCAAAAATGGATATGTTTTTCTTGGACAGAGAGAAGTATTAATGTTGGCCTAATTCCATCATATTTCTTTGAGAAAGGCAGCCAAAACATGTTACACCAGGCTGTTTTCCCCTAACCCTGTTGTGTGTGTTAGAAGCTGCCCATCACAGTGGAGCATGCAGAGGAGTGGTGTGTATGAACAGGGCAGCTCCTGCAGCACCAGCCCACACACAGGCACAAGTCATATATTTCCCTGTTGGCATGGAGGTTATCTATCTTTTTTTATAGCTACCACAATTAATACACCATATGCAATGTAATAAATTGTTGGCCAGGTAGGATGGTGTGACAGTCATGGTGCAGGATACCACAGATGGCCTGAATTCAGTATCCAGAGATGACAAAACTGGGCTCCTCCTGATCCACTGGCACAGCCAGGACCTTCCCCTACCGGTGGGTTTTATAAGACCTCTTTCAATTCTTCACTGCCTTCATGTACTTGCTAAAATGGTTTGGCAGAGAAAGTTCTCGTCTCCTCTATCTTGGGTCTTATGAATAAGGAGGCGCTGGGAGCAGTGTACACCTTCCATTTCCATCTTGGCAGAATATATGCCTCCAAGCAGTTTTATGGGAAACTCAAATACAAGATGTATTTACATAGAAATTTGCTTGACTTTCTGAAGAGTTGTCTTATTTGATATTCAAAGTTTTTATCTAAATCTGACTTTTCAGTGTGTAAAGAAAACAAGGGCAAACATTTAACACTAAATAAATTTAGCACAGTGAACTAAGCCAGTTTCATCTGCCAGAATGACTCAGCAGTAACATTTCATTAGCATTAAATGCTTTTCAATAGATTTACAAATTGAAGTGGTCCAACAACTTTCCAGTGATTCCCAGCAGGGCTCAAGGACATGGAAGAAGCTAAGCAGCCTCTGCTGGATGTCAGTGCAATGCAGTGGTGGTGACTGTGTCAGTCTTCCTGATAAATCAACAGACTTGTCCAGCAACCATCCTGAGGAGTACTGGAATTGTTCTTGCTATGAAGTGAATCCATTCATGCAGGTTTATTATTGACCTTTTTAAAGAAAAACTCAAATGAGCCTGTAAACCATATTTAACTGATAAGATGCTTTTCCTTATTCCTGCCACACTGGACTAAATCATGAAGCAAAAGCTCTTCAGTGACTGTGCAGCTATATTGGTAACCTGATGACAGAATCTAGAAGAAGGATGCCATTTCTTGATCTCTCCTAGACTATGGGACATTTCCAGTCTTGGGCAGTAAGAAAGTTTAAGGTTGCACTTGTGAAACTTGTCTTAGTCTTCAAATAATCACTTTATATGATTTCACAGTGGGAGGTTCCATTCAGAACTGGTGCTTTTCCCATAGCAGCCTTTCTCTTGTCCTGCCTTTTGAGTCCTTGCCAACTTGCCTCTCCACCCCACAATGTGATTGCTCTCTGAGTTGATTTTCCTACCTGAACATGCAGGCAGCAAGAGTAGTACTTGTCTAGCTTCATCTGGTAAGGGGGAAACAATGACAAAAGCTGAAGTGGGAACTCATCAATCGGATGGCACTAAGCTCAGTGGTGTGGTGACAGTCCTGAAGGACAGGGCCATCCAGAGGGATGTTCAAGAAATGGCCCATGGGAATCTTGTGAAGTTTAAAAAGATGGTTCAGATGCTGCACCTGTATCCGGGCAACCCACATTATCGATCCAGGCTGAGGATGAGCAGATGGAACAGCCCTGGAAGAAAGAGCTGGGGGTGCTGGTGGAGGAGAGGCTGGACATGGCCCAGCCCAGAAACCCTCCGTGCCCAGGGCTGATCCCCCAGTGTGGGCAGCAGGGGAGGGGGGGATTCTGCCCCTCTGCCCCCTCAGGTGAGGCCCCACCTGCAGAGCTGCTCCAGCCCTGGGGAACAGCACAGGAAGGACATGGAGCTGCTGGAGAGAGTCCAGAGGGGGCCCCAAGGTGAGCAGAGAGAGATAGAGCACCTCTCCTTTGAGGAAAGGCTGAGACAACTGGGATGGTTCAGCCTGGTGAAAAGAAGGCTAATAGGTGGCCTAATTGCAGCATTCCAGCACCTGAAGAGACTGTACAAGACATATGGAGAGAGACTGTTTAGGAGGGCCAAGAAGGCAGAACAATGTCTTGGCAGGACAAGAAGGAATGGTTACACACCGAAGAAGAGTAGGTTTAGGCTAGATATTAGGAAGCAATTCTTTACTATGAGGGCGGTGAGGCCCTGGCACAGGTTGCCCAGAGAAGCTGTGGCTGCCCCATCCCTGAAAGTGTCCAAGGCCAGGTTGGACAGTGCTTGGAACAACCTGGTCTAGTGGAAAGTGCCCCTGCTCAGAGCAGGTGATTGGAACTGACTGATCATTAAGATCCCTTCCAATCCAAACTAGTATGTGATTCATCATTCTATGATTAGCTCTCTCTCTTTTTCAGGCTGATGTGGTCTGAAGAATACACAAATACTTATGTGTAAGTATGAACACATGAATGAATATGTAAATGTATAAAAAAGAATACATCTATGTCAAGTACCTCTATTTTTAGTTTAGTACCCTAAAATAAAGTCCCCCCTTGATGAGCTCAGGTGATGATCTCATCTTGCTCTGTGAGCAGCTTTCCCTGGTGCTTAGCTCAGCATGGGGGTTCCATACCAAGGGTCAGTCGTATCCTCAGAAACTTCATTCTCAACATCAGTCTTAAAACATGTTTTTGGTTTTTCTCCTGGTTTCCTTGCATCAGTGGGATGTTTAGGGAGTAAAATATGGTGCAAACTAAAAAGGATGAAACCACAAATGTAATGTTATGGCGACCACCAGTCTCTCAGGAAGAGAGCCATAAGATCCCCAGACTCGAGCCATGCTTCCAGAAATATTTGGAAGCAAACTCCAGAATTTTTGAATACCAAGCTACGAATGTACTCCATGTGGTAGAAATTTGGTACATCCTCAGATGTAGAATATTTTAAATAAAACCTTCCCTTTTCAAAGATATGCTTGGAAAACATCCAGGCAGCAGGGGTTTTTTGCCATTTCAGTGCTATTTATATATTAATGTACCCTAGCATTAATGTAATAGGCTAAGTATAGAGGATAGCTGGAAACTTTGGGATACATAAAGAGGAATATGGCTTCACAAAAACAGCGGTTGGAAATAATTGCAAGACCAAAGGGTTAGAACAATACTAAGCTGCCAAAAATCCCTGGATGGTTGCTTACTCATAGTTAAATGAAATTCAGTGATTGAGTAGGGAAACATGGCTGTAATAAAAATCATGCCTGGAATATTCATAGAGAAGTTTATCAAAGAAAGTTCAATGGAAAATACAGTATTAACATTTATAGGCCTTGAACATGTCCTTTAGGACACTCTCTTAATTTTACTTTAAGCTGCATCATCTTTATGCAGCACTAAGTTCCTTTTGGCATGCCATGTTCATTAATTAAAAACAAAAAAAGAGTGCTCAAATAGAAACGTATTTAATAGAATATCAGTCTGGGACACAACAGATAACTGTAGTAGTATTAATCTTGAGTTCTCTCTGGCTCTTATGCTTTTGACAGTATGCAGGGCTGTTTTAAAAGCTTTCACCTTTGATATTCACTATAGAGGATTGGAAATAGTTGGCTAGTTTCCTAGAGAATGTCAAAACAAGAAATATTTTGGAAATATTTCTGAATATATATTTTTCTTCCTAAAATATGTCTGTCTTGAATAGAAAGCAAAGAAAAGCAAAGAGAAATCTCCATGTTCTGCTCTGAAAATGGGTAATCTTGTGTTTAGCTTGTAGCTATGAGGAGCTATAGAAGATTGAGCCATTCCATGGAAATTCCTATTTCATTCACAAAAGCGTTTATTCCTGACAAGTTAAAAAACACTTTCACCACCTATGCTTGCATTGTGCATGTAGGTGGTGCAGCTCCCAAATGTCTCTGTGCTGCATCTGGAAAGGTTTCAAACAAATATTTCTTATCATCATCCACAGACCTTTGATCCTCCTTCCCTACCATATTGATGCTTTCATCATCACTGAGCCTTTGCCTCATAGGTATTGGGACACACAGTTTTGCATGCTTGGTAGTAGGTGTGGCCCCCCCAAATCCTGGAATCAAGTCTTCCAGCACTTCCTATTGATGCCAGTCTGTTGGGAGGACCAGCTCTCTGGTGGAAGGCTGAAATGTTGGGTACCAGCTGGACTGCCTGAAAATTCTCCTTTCTGTCAAGTGTCATTCAAGTTAGTCCTGTGTTAGAGCAAAGGCTTCCTTTGCTTTTTAAGGTTTAATGAAAGATTCGGGGCAGGGGGTATGTGGTTCTTTTGTCACTAAGGGAAAGCTATCACAGCTAACAATGTCAAGTCCACCTTTGATGCCAGTTTGCAGGCAGAATCACCTTTCTTTACTTTCATCCATTCTTTTCCTTGGCTTCACCTCTGATTCAAGTCTCCTAACATCAGTCAAACAAGTACAGCACACACAGGGTTTTTATAGTCAAGCTCCTGTGGCTTTAAAGAATATATGAAACATAATTGTATTGCACACAGGCTCACCCAGCACACCATCAGCTAAACAATTAATGAGCAGTAAATTTTGATGGTGGCTCAAAAGAATCATTATTAAAGGCTGTGGCAGCAGTCTGGTTTCTCCAGGTGATGCTTAATCTGATAATCCAAAAGGATACATCTTTCTTGTCTGTATTTGCAAGGTGGGCACCACTGAGCTTAGCACTGCCAGACATGCTGGCACTGACCTTTGTTCATGTATCAATCATTGCCTGAAGAATGCAGACTTTTTCAAGACTTGAGTTTCTTTGTCTGTGGCTTAAATAAAAGCTGGTTTTTTCTTTCCTGCTTTGGGTGAACTCAAATTGCTGCCCTTCTGGCTCAGAGTTGCCCACCTTTGTTACTGACCTGGTACATGCCATTGTTATTGCTTTAAAACAAAAGGAGAATATCCTGGGCAATCATAACACCAACAGTGAAAGTGCAACTTCTACTGCCATTACCTAAGATGATCCAAGGGCGTAAGGTTTGACCAAAGGAGTGTCATTTTTTATTAGACCAACCAATGTAACTAGCGAACAAGGCAGAACCCAGAGGCTCAAGCACTTCAAATCCATTCTTTGTTTTATCCTGATTATTTCATTCAGGCTACCAAAAGCAACTCCCTTTTGCTACAAATCTTGTTGACTTGACTTTGCTAACAACTTACTATTTTCTACCTTCAAGAAAAGCTACAACTTTTTTCAGTAAAATTATTTTTCAGTTCATTACAGGGTTTTTTTAACTTATTCATCTGCACGATTGCCTCTGACTGACCACTGCACGTGATTCAGTGCTGAGAGTCGGTTTGTTTCTGTAGAGAAGGCCTCTTCTCTAACTTCTAGTAACAGACAAGTTTAATTTTAATGTTCCATCTTCAGTTAACCTCAGCTTGCACAATCATTGGACAATCCTAAGAGAAAATTTTAAAGTCTGTACATAGACAACATGCCTATAATTCCTGGTGCATATTGGATGGTGTGAGTCTGTTCTGCCCTGTTTGTCTGGTCTAAGGGATGCTGAGAGGCTGTCTATAGCTGCAGGCAGTGATGCTGGTCCTTGGAACACTGGGGCTGCACAGGCAGGGCAGGGGCACTAACTGCTGTGCCATGCCTTGAGAGGCAGTAGGAGATAATACATAAGGCTTATGGAGAATGTGAATCACAGAATATGCTGAGTTGGAAGAGATGCACAAGGATCATCAAATCCAACCCTTAGCCCTCCACAAGACCATTCCCAACAGTCACAACATGTGCTTTTTAGTATCATCCAAATACTCGTTGAGCTCTGTCAGCCTTGCTGTTGTGTCCACTGCTCTGGGGAGCCTGTTCATTGACCAACTACCCTCTGAGAGAAGAACCTTTTTCTAATATCCAACCTAAACCTCCCCTGACACAACTTCAGGCCATTCCCTCAGATCCTGTCACTGGTGACCATAGGTAAGAGATCAGTGCCTGCCCTTCTTCTTCCCTTCATGAAGAAGCTGTAGACTGCAATGAGGTTTTCCTTCAGTCTCCACTTGTCCAGCTGAACATACCAAGTGCCCTCAACTGCTCCTCACACACTTCCCCTCAAGGCTCTTCACCATCTTGGTTGTCCTCCTTTGGATGCTCTCTAATAGTTTAATATCGCCACTACAAGCTGTTACAATAACAGTGACAATTACATCACAGCAAAGCATAAAGTAAAGCATCCTATGGAGAAAGAGCCCTTGGGCTTGTCATGGCAGCCAGTGGAGCTGCTCAGGTCCCAACCCACACACCAGCACTAGAGGCAGGCACAAGCAACCAGCGCAGCGGCTTTTATTCCTGACGTGGTTCTCAGCAGCATGGACGAACTGGTAGCCAGTGCCACACATTCTCAGCTCTCTCTCCGTGTAGCTCAGGATGATCTTGCCCTTGGCGATGCTCCTGCCTCCAGGAATACATCCCCATGGTATTTTTACTGACTTTTGATATAAAGATAAACAAAACTATCAAGAACACACAGCTGAAAGGCATGTGTGGAAAACAGGTTTTACAATAATTGATTTTAAATGGAAAAGGCAATGCTTACCACTGTAATCCCCTCCTATCTTAATCTCCACTATCTGGGAAGTCAGTCAATGCAGTTGTGGTGTCCTCTGGGCCAATCATCCCTCCTCTCTGCATACTATCCGCAGCCTCTGCTTTCCCTTTCCGCCTGGGTGACCTGGAACAGCAGCAGCAGTGGGATGCAGAGTGAGTGCTTGTCTCCAGCACTTGTCCCATTCCTGTTTTCCAGGAAATTTCTCACCATTGTTTTTTGGGGTTTTTTTAATGCACAGATATCTCTATCGTCATTTTTTTGCAGTGAATAAACAGCATTTTCATTTTGTGGAAACAAAAATGCCTTCAAAACCTAGAATGTCTCACAGCACTTAGTCATTGTTGTTATTGTTTCTTATGCTTCTTTGAATATTTTTTATTATAGTCACTGTTTCCTTAAATATTGCCTGCCAAATGGTGAAAGGAGCTGCTTCAATTATTGATTTCAGATTTAAACCTCTTTTTTTTTATTTTGTGAATCATTTCTGATTTCAGTGAAATCAGTTGTTTGTTCCTAAGCATTCACAGTGGAGATTTTTAGACCATAAATATTTGCTTTTCTGTGTTTCCTGCAATGATGTGTCATTTAATTACCTGGAAATGTCTGTTCGGGGTATGTGGGGCTCTGGAATCTCAGGCTGCATGAGTATAGATTTAACAGTATAGCAGTTTTCAGCGTGAAATTGAGGGGTTAGGGAGATACTAATTTGTGCAAGACTGAAATTCATAAGTATTCTTCCAAATATCCAACCTATGACTAATGTTCCTGTGAGTAAGAACACTTTTCTAGTGTTTTGGCAAGCAACGATTACTTTATTTAATCAGCGTCACAGTAATTACAAAGGATTTTTCAAAATCTGAAGTCTTGAATTTCTACCTTGAAAACCTGGTCAAAAGGTTTCATATGTCAGTTTGGGCTCTTGTTTTCCATTGCAAAAGCCTCTTGTGCAATCCTCCCCCTCCAAACCCTGATAAGCAGTGAGATTTCTCCAGCTCCTTCTTCTGTGCTCCTTTTAGCTCTCAGCTGTCAGATATTCATAGGATTGCAATCTTTTGTTATGACTCAAAACCTCAACATGCATCACTCCCTGATGTTCAACCACTTTCGTATTTGCTAGCAGCCGAATCTTCTATATGCACCGATACTGAGGCAGGATTTTTCAAAGAGAATGATGTGCTTATGTAGCCTTAGTGCTGGAGAGCTGGGCAAGGAATTCCTGTGAGAGGGACTAAAAATTCAGGTTTTTGTATATTGGGCTTTTGGTGATAACCTGTCTACTGCTCTGGGGAAGGAATGTGACCTTTTATCTGCAGGCAGGTCTGTATGTGATACCAGTTTTCTTACAAATATTGCTGGGGATACTTAGAATTTAAATATGCAACCTAAGCTAAGATCTTAATGAGACTGTCTTATACATTGCATTATAACTAGCCTGGAAGAGACCAAATTAATATAGATAAGAATGTGCCTGGGTAAACTATGAGAGAAGAGCCCTATAAAAAGATGCATGAAAGACTGCTTGTCCTCCTGTGTTTTATCAGGAGCTGCAACACTTCCCACTATGGCGGTACTTGCTACAGAAGAGAGTTTGCTGTGATGGGAGTCAACAGTCAGCCTGAGGCTGGAATTCACAGGAACCTCAAGTACTCATCAGGAGATAAGCCTTTAGCTGGGGAGGGTTAGGGTTAGGTGCTGAATGGTAATGTAGATGCCTCAGGCTCAGGGGGAGAACAGGATCTGGAGAACCTCTTTTAGCAGCCTGTTGGTATGTGCAAGGTAGAAGGTTAAGTAGTGATTTCAGTAGTAATGGAGAGAGCCACCAAGGGCTGTGCTGCTAATTCTGCATTTTAATGAGGAAGCAAGGTGGGACATTGAGTATTGTGAGAAACGGGCCCACAATTATTTCAATTTTCAAAAGCAATTTATTATAAAACAAAGGCAACCAGCTCTGGGCACGTGACTTGGTTGGTTTTCAAGTCAGAGGGCAAAGAGTCCTCAGACAGGTCAGGTTTTTATCACAAAATTGGCACAAAAGCGGGTGGGATTATTACAATTTCTTTGAGGTAGGAGGGAAATTATTTCCATAGGTACATCCCCTTTCTCCTCCCCTTGGGAATTTGGGTCTGGGGGATTTTATTGCTTTTTGAGGATCTTGAGACTGAAGCAGAACACTCTTCCTCATCTTGAACTTTTCAACTCTCCTGGAAAAAACTGGCATGAGCCTTCCTTGATTTGCTCTGAAGGTGGCGTTATCTTCTGGTGGACCAATTGATGGCCTACCCAGGAGATCCTGGAGAGATTTACTGCAGAAAGGTGTCTGTGTTCCTTCAAAGTTTCAGGGAGTGAACAATGTGTCCTTGTTCTAATGGCCTTCAGCAGGAGGGGCTCATTAGAGCTCACAATATCTTAGATTACACTAAACACTATAATATGAATCCTATTCATTTAATCAAAGCATAACTCTAAAACTGCTTACAATATGGATTCTATTCATTAGCGAAAGCAAAATTCTATCAGCATTACATTTCACAGTATTCAGTATGAAATAATCTCAAAATTAGATAGTAATTGTGATGTTTGCAAAGCTGGAGCAAAGTATCAGCACTTCTGCTTTCTATTGTTCTCACTTTCTGTTGGTCTCAACTGTACAGTGTGAAGCAGAAACAATTTTGCAAGCCTTTACATTTTTGCATCTGAGAAAAAATACTGCTGTATTTGGTCATTCATCACCATTACAGAAAATTCAGAATTGCTGTTTGGCTGTACCAAATTTGTCAGCAGAATTGGAATAGATCATTTGGGGCACGTGTAGAAGGCCTGGTACTCTTTCAGCAAGCTGTTCATGTGCATTGCAATGGACTCCTGCTCCAGCCTGGCTGTGATCCCTTGCCCAGATGAAGCAGAGAGATAGGATTAAGGAGCTCTTGTCTAGCACTGGAATTTGCAGAGATATTGATGTTTTCTGGGACTTCCACCATGGCAGGTCCTGGAGAGCCTACAGATCTTATGATCCTTGCAAGCATGGAGAGTGTGGCCAGCTCCAGTATGGTCCAGATGGTCTGTCCTGAGAGCAGACACAGCTGCTGTGGCTTCGGGGAGTGCACAGAGACTCCAAGGGCTCATGTGCTGTTCTGAATTCTGTTTTAAAACCTGGCAAAGTATTTCAAGGCTAGCACTGTGTGACAGTACAGGCAGCTCACCCAGCTTCATGTTACCAGCAGAAGGAACAACATGTCCAACAAAGCGGATGAGAATAAATAATGTCCTAACCACCAAATTAAGAGAAAGTGTGAAGCTCCACTGCAAGCTGTGGAAGGGCTAAACTCAAAGTCATGAGAAATAGTCAGAAACCCAAGAAAATCCTCCTTGACAGACACTCACCCAGCTTCACAAGCAGCAGAGGGGCTCTGGGTTGCTATTTGCAAATCTTCATATGTTTCTTCTGCAGAGATATTTTTAAAAAGCAACTTGATGTGAAGTGACAGCAGGAGAGAAATTTGAGCTAAGATGCAGCCTTTAGAAGCAGAATATACAATATAAAGCTATGAATCTTATATACCATACCTGAGACCACACAGCTCCAGGTGTTTTTTGCATTCAGTTCCTGGTTTTTAAAGTGTAAGCTTAACCAAACACTTCTACCCAAAATAAAACAGCAATCTAAAAAAGATTAATTTTATTTTCTTAGTCCTTTTGTTACTACTATTGCAAATGTAAATGAAGATTTCACATCAATGAAGTTTCCTTAAGTTGTGGGAAGTTATCTGCACGTTATATGGAAATCATGGAGCTTGAATATATAATAGTGTAAAATAGCGTAATTTTGTCTTCCTAAAATATCATACTGCTTCTTTTTTCCTGATATGCTGATATTCTCTACCAAGTCTCTACTCCCATTTCATGAGCACATCTGTTTTGTAAAGGTGTCACACAAGGGAGTGTGCAGTGGTAGCTTCAAGAATCAGACTGTGTCAGTAGGGAAGCCACCACCACCAAAATCGTACTTTGCCACCAAATCTTTCAATTATTCTGTTTCTTCACATTTCTATGAGTTTTCCATGGAAGCACTCCAAAAGCCATGGTTCTTCAGATTACACAAGCATTTGTCCTCCAGTAATTCTGATTGCATTGAGATAAGCCTAATATTGAGGGTTGATGTTGAGCTTCTGGCTTACTGACCCTAAGCCACACAAGCCACCTACCCCTTTTATGTGCTGCATGACATATAATCTTTAATAAAGCTGTTCCTTCTTCAAGGAAAACTTACCAAAGAAATAGCACTGCTGACAACACTGTTCCAGCGCAGCACCAACTGTAGAGATCCAAACTATTACTCCTGCTCTGGACCAGAGCAAACAGGATGCAAGTTCCTCCTGAAAAAGGAGAAAAAACTCATTTAAAGGAAAAAAATAATAACTAAAATGAAATGCAAGGAGTAGAGTGCTGATGATGCACAGCTGGACACAGCTGGAATGCACAAATATCTCATGGCTCTAGTTAATCGTAGTATGATAGGACAAATTGTTCATAAAATTGTGGCTTCTGTCTTTCAGCTATTGTGTGCAACAAACAGGGCTAGAATTTTATTTGTTTTTTTCTTCTGTGCTCCCATTTGTTATGTACTTAGAGAGTGGCTTTTCCTTTTTTTTCACGATTTTTGGTTTCATGCAGACTGCTTTTTTTTCTTCATGCTTGTAACAGATCTTACTGTTAAGTAAACCAGTGCTATACAGCAATCCAGGAGGGTCTTTGCTCCACTTCATATTAAATTCTAATTGAAAGGCAACACATTGTAAGAGAAAAACCTGGTGCCTCTCTTTCAAGTGACTTCAATGCTTTAATCTGGCACTACTTGATAGCTGATTGTGAGAGGGCTGCAACAAGAGGTGCATACTCTAGTTCTTATCACACATACCATCAGACACTATCCTGCTGCTCCCAAGTGTAGGTATGTTGACAGGGTTGCATTTGTCTTCTCCCTCCTTAGGAGTTTTCACAGATCAAACTCCATCACCAGAACTGCTCCAGTTACTCATTTTTCTCCATGATTTCTAGCACTGGGAGCTGCTGTGGGTGCTCGGTGGACGAGGGTCCTCTCAGGTGCCCTCCCCATCCCACTCCCAAAGCCTTTTCCTTTGCCTTCCCACAGGTCTGGGGGATTTTCTCCTTCCTGGTCATGTTTAGGCTGTGTCCCTCCCCGTGCGCTGCTGTGAGCTACTGCTAAAGAGAAAGAATATAAAGACTCCAGAGCATTAAAATAGACATTTTTAATATAAATCCCTACGTGAAAGGAGAGCAGGTATTGAAATTCTGGTGGTGGCCACTGGATATTTCAGTTCACAGTCACATTAGATATCTCCATGTTAGAATAAATCTCTTAAATGAGAGAACTGAGGCTTGATCTGAGCAGTCCTAAAGCTAGGAGAGTCACCTCATCCAGTTAGACCACTTATTAATTTTAGTCTTGAGATAAATTCTCCAAATTAGACCAGGTCTGTAACTAATGGAGCCCTTTGTAAAGCTGCAGCAGGCTGGTTGGTGGCTTGGCCACTCTCCCATGGGCTCCAGACTGTCACCACTTACAGTAAATTGTTTGCCTGGCTGTCTGTGTGCTGCATCCCTTCCTACAGCAAAACCACCCAATTTTAACACTGCATTTTTCATGAAATGGGCTCTGCAAGACCAGCCAACCCCTTAGTGCATGCTGCAATTATTTCTACCTTTTCGTTTAATTTTTCTTACCTTAAAAGATATAAACAATCCTGTTTAAGCCTGCACTAATTCTGTATCCTCTGGATTTTCTCCCTCAAGTGACAGATCATTTTTTCACAGAGAATCCTAACCACATAGGGGACAAGTGCCTGAGATAAGAATATTTTAATATTTGTTTTAAGATTATTCTGGGCAAATGGATCTATATATCAGTTGTTGAACTCATCAGCTTTTAAAGCATATTCTCTCTGGAAGGTAAAGGGGAAATGTGTTTTTAGCCTGAAGAATTATGGAGAGGCATGATTCATCCCTCAGGAAGAAAACTTTTCAATCATGAATGAATGCTCTGTAGGTCAGGCAGGAGGGTGAGTCAGAGTAGTACATGGCAAAAAGATTCTTAACTCAGAGGAAAGTTCTTGTGTTGACAGCACAAATTATACACCTAATTTGTTTTAAATTAGTACTTTCTATAAAGGAATTCACGGCTCAAGAAATTCTCTTTGGTTAGAAGTTTTTCTATTTTATGAACAGATCTGCTTCTGTTAGCCAGCGTATCACTTTACTCCCTCCAGCTAACACAAAATGATGCTTGCAATTACAGGAGCTATCAGCTCTTAATGATAAGGATTTTAATTTGGCAGCTTCTAAGATATGCCATGAATAGAAATCAAAAGGTCCTCAACTCCTTCTGCACAAATCTTAATTGCAAGTGAAACTTCAGCAACTACTTCACAAGATAAGTTTTCTTTAAGGTACTCGATGTATCCACTAGAGAGGTCTTGGGGAGATCTGCAGGGGGCTCTATGGCAGGCTATGGCTTCTGCTGGCAGAAAGCCTTGGAAATAAACTCTTGTGCACCAATCCCAGGCTCAGATGCACTCCTGAAATGGGTCTCCTGTGCAGAGCCCAAGAGGAGAAGCAGGTATGGTGCCCCAGTGCTCCCTCCAACCCTGCCCCAGTACAGGAACAAGACTGGATGAGCACCACCTACCTTCTGTGGGTGCTGGGCTTGCTGGACACTGCTCCTGCTGCCAAATTGCTTCCTGTAGAGAATGATGGCAGGATTGCCTGGCTGCAGAATTTCTCTCTCCAGCTTTTATTCATATAGTTACAATAAAAAGACAGAAAAAGTGAAATAGAACCATCAGGCCAAAGACAACTTAAACTGCAGATCAAGAATTGTGTATTAGGGTCCCTGTTACTTCTTTTTCCTTTGAAGTTTGGTATTCCAGTTTGGTTTCATTCTGCTGCTGCTCACCTGAAAATACAGGAGATTTTAAGGATCTCTGGTTTTTTGCTTTTACAACAGGTTCAAAGATGCATCCCCTAACTGCTAGACTGCGAGAGACCTCTGTGTTGCTGCATACAATACACAGTTTTAATATTTCATAATATAATTTTTTAAATATAATCTTACTTGTATTCTGAGCCATGTATGCAAGATAGTATTAATGCCCATATCTTAATGAACAGTTTGACCATGACAGGGTGAGAAGAAAATTACATTTGCTGTGATGGATGGAGACTTCATTTGAAAATGTCTTTGAAAAGAGCAACCTGTATCAAGAGCTTCATTTTGTGCATGGCTTGAGGCGTCCTTGCACCGCCAGTGCCAGTGGCTCTGGGAACAGCAGGGAAACACTCTGGCCCAGCTGGCTGCCACAATTAGCATGGGCACATACTGACTTCCCCTAATTACTGTGCACTCACCATGGATCTGGAGAAATCCTTTAGTGCATCCTCCATGTGCTGCAAACACAGAACAGCCTTGCTCCAGTGATCCTTCTTTCCATTCTCCTCTGGGTGTCACAGCTCAGTGAAACAGAAACAGATTTCTGTAAATAATTTAGATGAGCATGTTTTTAGTTTCTCATATTTTTCATCCATTTTCACAGCAGGGTTCATGCTGGTTGTGTCATACTTCGGTTGCTGAGAGCTATGGGTAGCAAAGATTGCTAAGCAGGTTTTTCTAGTTTAAAGAAACTCTTTTAGGGTTTTTTGGGGGGTGGAGGAGTAGATAGATTTTAGTTGAGACACACTGAGCCCACGTTTTCACAAACTTGAAAGCTTCTAGGCACTCTTGGCATGAACATGAGTTTGAGTGAGAATTACGGAAGTTCCCCCCATGTCCCAGACAGCAGCAGTGGCAGTTTGTTAAACCAGCAATTACTGTGGCCAAAGATTTCCTACCAGCCCTACTTCTAGCTGCAAGCTGACGCTCTGTGTATCACAGTATTACAGTATAAGCAAGGTTGGAAGAGACAAAAGATCATCAAGTCCAACCCATAATCTAACAGCTCATCATCTAAATCATGGCACCAAGTGCCTCATCCAGCTACTCTTGAACACATCCAGGGCTGGTGACTCCACCACCTCCCTGCGTAGCCCATCCCAATGGCAGATCACCCTTTCAGTGAAGAATCCCATTTGGTGTTCACTTTATCTTGAGAAAAGTCAGTACCTACAGTCACTACATGAGTATTCGATACTGCATGCTCTCTGCTTATGCTGCTGAAAGGTATTCTCCTCTTTTTATTCATTCGTGATTTATGAACAATAAATTGGCAGTGTAAATCCAGTATCTATAGGAAAATAGATGCTCCCCTTCATGGCTGGTGTCCTTCTTGGCAGAGGCAGTAAAGACAACAGGGGGAGAATTAATCTCCTCTTGGCTATGGCCTCCACATCCACCAATGCGGATAGAGCAGGATGTTGGTGCATTGGATGGCAGGAACATGTTTCAGGGCCATTAACTGATCAAATTTAAGTAGGACAGATTGATTTCTTTTGAAAAGAGATACAGTATCTTACACTTTAAGATATAAAATTGGCATTTCAGACCATTTCTAAACTTAATGGTTTCTTTGCCAAAGGATTTTTATTTAGAGAAGTGCGTCTTTTGGAGCCCAAGTCTTTTGATTCTTCCTGGTCTTTTATGTGGTATGATTCTTTTCACAGCTATGACTGCAAGAGTTAAATGTAGAAGTGATTTTAGCTTCATGTGGTGAAAATGTTACACTGATCTTTCATTTGAAGAATTCAGGTGATGTTTCAGGAGGGAACCATCTCAAATCCCTATTCCAGCTTCACAGGCAAGCTTTTAAAAACTTCTTCCTAAAATAGCTGTTAAGACACTGTAACCCTTCAGTATACTGCTGACTAATTGCCATTGCCCTCCTTCTCTGAGACCTCCTTCTCTGCATATTTTATTATATTAAGTTTATAAATGTTTCCCATCTCTGGCTGTCCCAGGTTAGAACAATACCTTCCAAGGAAGATGGGAACCTTTCTGGAGTAGAAAAGAAAAGCTCTTTCTGCACTTGCTATACCCTTAGAATAAAGAGGCTTTCAGTCAAAAATGTAGAAAAAGGAAGCAACAATTGATAGATAGATAGATAGATAGATAGATAGATAGATAGATAGATAGATAGATAGATAGATAGATAGATAGATAGATAGATAGATAGATAAAGGAATAAACAGTAACACAATGGTAACAAGAAACATCAACTCAATAACCCCCAATAAATCACCTCAAACCCCACTCCCCTTTGACCCCTCTGTGTATTTTTATCTCGGTGGTTGCAGCTGTGGGGGGAACAGGCGGGTCCTGCAGGCTCACCACATACATAAGAAGGCTCCCCTGGTCTTGCTGCTGAGATGGGTGAGTCACTTATCCAATATAGGAACAGCAGGAGATGGGAAGAAAACAGACGGAGTGGCTCTGAGCTGGACCCGGTGCGGACGGGGCTCTCCCCTCTCTCTCCAGGGCTGCTGCAGGGTCCACCTGGACACAGGAACCGGGCTGGTGAAAAGAGAAGCAGCAGGAAGAGGCAGTCTTGATCCCGGGAGAGCAGACGGGAGAAATAGCACCAGCAAGGCAGCACCAGACCCTCTTCCAAGATAGCAGGCAAAAAAACAGTGAAACTTGCTGGTTCCTCACCAAGTCCTTCTATTGTCCTAAGAGAGCAAGGGAGAGGAGGTGGGAGGGAGGCGGGCATACTTCACCTCCTCCCCTGGCCAGCAGTCAGGGCAGGAATGTGTCTGCTATCAAAGACTATTGGTTCTCCAGCCAAAAGACAATGGAGCTCTCTGACCCCACCCCTGTTGAGGAATTCTGTCCTTAGCTTAGTTGTTACCTTTTTTTCCTTCTTCAGTATGCCAGCATCATAATGGTAATGGAAAAATTCCCTAAAAAAAGAAAAATATCTAACCCATGACACTGGCTCTTGAGAGACCTGAGTCCATATCCAGACTTTCTGAGATAGAGGGTGTACAGTAAGCCAAACTTCTAATCACTGTGAATTACAGAGAAAGGCATCTGCCAAAAACCTCTGGTAACTTGCCTGCTGCTGTTCTCGGCATGACAGAGCTGACCAGAGGGCCTGCAAGTGAGTGACAAGGGAAGCTTCCTTCTCTGATGAAACAGCTCTCATGCACTGCCTTGCACTGACAGAACTTGCCCAGTCGGGGCAGGCTGCTGAGCTTTGCTGCCCAGGTGAAAGCTGCCCACATTTTCCTGACAGATTTTAGCACACCTTTTTCCCAATTTCACAGAATCTGAAGATAGTGTTGATATGACTTTGACCACCTCGTACTAGTAGGAGTCCAGCTTTTCTTGCAGCCTTGGAAATCCTGGCACCGAGATAACTGTTTGTAATGGGTTAACCTTGGCTGGCCGCCAGGTGCCCACAGTCTCTTTAACCCCTTTTTCCCCCTGAAAGTCAGGCAAGGGGAAAAGAATACGATGGCAGACAGTGGGTTGAGATAAGGCAGTTTACTAAAGCAAAAATTAAAGCAAAGCAAAGCCCGCGCAAAAGCAAAAATCCTAATCTAATCTCTCCTTCCCATCCGTGGCGATGACCGGCCACATCCAAAGAAGTGGGGCTTCAACGCGTGTAGTGGCTCTCTCGGTGAGCCACCATGGGAGACTGTGCATGCCCCCCCCTCTTCCTGCTTCTCCCCAGCTTTATACCTGAGCTGACGTCACATGGTCTGGAATATTCCTTTGGTCAGTCTGGGTCAGCTGGCCCACTTGTGTCCCCTCCCAAAATCCCGCCGTCAGTCGGGGAAGGGACACTACAGTCCCAGTGCTGTGCTCAGCAGGAGCCAAAACACTGGCGTGTTATCAGCACCACGCCAGGCACCAATGCACAGCACAGCACTGTGAGAGCTGCTGTGTGGGAAATGGGCTCCATCTCAGACAGACCCAATACACTGTTTCATGGATTTGTAAACACCCCAGCAGGACAGCCCACCATTGCATCAGCCTCTGGACTCTTGTCATTGTTTTGGTACAGGGAACACAAGCACTAGGTATTCACAAAGGGGAAGTCACTGAGCATCTTGTGTGGATTTCTGTTGGTGTTAAGGGGGAGAGAGTGCTCCAAGTGAGTATCTGCTCTGCTGTTCACACTGGGGAAATATCTACTTGTAGGGCTGAAATTGAATCCCTTATGTTAGGCTAAATCAGACTCCACCTGCTTTGAAATCCATTTCAACCTATGCCCTTTCTGAAAGAAAACAGACTAACAAAGCCCATAGCCCATATATAAACAAGCAGAACCTGTTCTCTATTCTAGGAGGAGAAAATTAAACATAATTACTTGTTGTGATCAAAGATTAGCAGAAAAGCTTCTCATGCTATTATTCTTGCTGTATGCAGGGAAAGCTGGATATTAAAAAAAAAAAAAAAGTAAGAAGTGGGAGGAACCAAATTCATCTGTGAGATTGTGATGCTCCAGCCACAGTTTTGAAGGGGAAGACTGCAACCATTGGTGCTGCCATATGGTGCAAACATATTCCTTGTTAACAACCCCCTCAAGCTTTACAAATGACACTCTTTCATAAATCAGAAAATTAAATAGTTTATTCACTCTGGTTTGGGAAGATACTGTGCAGTGCAGCCACCAGGCAAGCTCTGCCCCTTCTGTTCCCACATCAGGCAGATCCCTGAGGCTCTGCCTGCAGCTGCAGTGGCCCCAGAGCCTGGCCATGGGTTACTGGAGTGTTTAATCCTCCTTCCTTGCCTGGTTTGCACCATGGCACCCTGTGACACCAGTGCTGTGCTCCCTCAGCTTCACCTGCCTGAGAAGAGTAGAGAGTGCCAGTAGAGAGTGCCTGGTGCACCTTCCAGCCATCTGTATGTAGGGGTGGATTAGCCTTTGCTATTGACTGCAATCATCAAAAATAGCAAGGGCCAGCTATATTGGAACTGTCAACAGCATGGAACTGTCAAATCCTTTCCTGTTTTACCTTTGCAGTGGTAATCCACAACCTGCCCAACACATATTTTGCTTTTCCACTATGTTTAAATAACTCTCTCTGCATTTTGGTGTTTAATTTTTTGGCTAATTGTTCAAAAGAAAATTCTCAAGACTATGCAAGCAGTTTGGCATCCTATGTTTGTTGATAATACTGTTGATACATCACATGTCAGTTGGTCTGAACAGCGAAAAGCAGCCTCTAAAAAGGTTATATCAATGGCTTTGTGCCGTGGAAAAATGATGAATAGCAAAAGTACTTTTTATTATTGGCAGCAGCATAAACAAGAGTGCAGCTTCAGGAAACAAAGAGACACTTTGGCCTGATGACTAAAATTTTTGTTTTGGAGTAAGAGAAAAACCTTGGTAGAGTGTGGTATGGTATATGGGTCAGTGAAGGATGGGAATTAGGGTGAAGAACAGCATGGAGTGTTTTGCTTTGTCTCTCTCGAGTTTGTGGATGTATTTGCTGAAGTCAGTCAGGCAGGATGGGAGGGTTTCTCCATGGGGTAAACCTCAGCTCTGAGATGATGCATCTATATGCAAGAGTTTAGTCAACATTTTGACAGCTTTCAAAGGTGTCAGGAACCTCAACCCTCATGGTAAATGTTACTCAGTCTTCCCAGTCAGTCTTATGTCATTTATGTCAGCAGCCCCATGTAAAAGCTGACACTGCTAAAAGCACCTTTAAGCATGCACAGCAATGGTCTGAACTCAGGGCAGCCCAAGGCGATGACTGTGCTGGTACATGCAGGGTCTCCAAGAGCTCCAGCCAGCCTTGAAATGCTGGTGTTTGGCTTAGGATTCTGCATATAGGTCGGTTTTTTGGATGGGTTTGGCTTGCCAGAGGGAAATTAAATCTGCTTTCGGAGAAGGCAGACATCAAGTGGGTTGGAGCTATCTCAAATCTGAGAAAATGTGTTTTTTTGTGGCAGATAATTCTCAGTACCTGTTATCCTCATCCACTTCTTGTGCACTGTATAGGCAGAAAGATAAAATATTCACTTTCTCTGCTAAGTGATTCAAGATATTTGAAGTATTTGTGTATGCACATGTGTATCTATTTGTACATGTATAAAACTAAAAGTAAAGAGCAATGAAGACACCTAAAATTTAACACAATAAACAATTATTGAAGTAATTTTATTGCTTAGGATGAGGCAGTTTTTATTTTCAGTAACAGTATGGGAATCTATCATCTGCATTTTTCCATATTAATCACTAGTGTGAGTCTCAGTTGTACCTGTTGATTCCTGGAGCTGTCTGCAGCAGAATCTGCAAACTCCTCTGTCCTGGGCACTTGCTTGGGGTGTCAGAGCTGGAGATGCAGACCTGCCTCTGACCACAGGGCTGCTAGAGCATTCTTGGTGTGTCCCTGTCTTCCAGATCTTGGGTGATGCTTTCAGCCTCTTTTAGGTGTTTGAAAGTGACTTTTCCCTCCAGATTGAATGAGACATTTTAGCTCTACCAAAGCTGAGATCAAGCTGCAAGATCTTTGCTTTTTTTTCATCCCTAGTAGCAGCCCAGATATGAAGTACTTTCGTAGTCAACCCATATTGCTGCACGGGCTCAGACAGAAACGCTCCACTTTTCTCAGTATATGCTCAGTAGGTATGGTGTGCTTGAATGCACAAAGAGGGAAAAAGCTAAGCAATCGAACAATTTAGCAGCAGGGCTGTCATAGGGCTGTGTCACACCATTTTTCCTGTTCATATATCCAGGAAAAATCTAGCACTTTTGATATAAACATCAGTGAAAAGAGTGGAAGACTTCTAGAGGAACAGTCAGGACGTCAAGGTAGGACAGTTTCCCCAGGTGTGTGGTGCTTAATTTAGTTGCAGGGCCTTAAAGGCTTTGTTATAGGGAAAATATTTTTAAAAGAAAAGTGCTATCTTAAAACTGTGATGATCAGCCCATTGAGGGAGTGTATTTCAGGTCAAGTGACAAAAAAATGTGAGATTTGCCAACAGAGGAACAGTAGGTGGTAAATGAGAAAGGCTTTGAGGACTGTGCCTGGTGGTATGAAATAATCAGATTTGTAAGGTGTAACACAAACAGCTCCTTAACCTCACTTAGTTGGTGAAATGTAAACACACGTTTGAAATAATTACAGCAGCTTTAACCTGCTCTGCACCTTCAATACCCCTACTCTTTCCCTCACTGATAGCTCTCTGCTTGGACAGGGTAGGAAAACAATGCTCTGGCAGAATCAAAATCACAGAGATTTGGAATAAAAGTAAGCATTTTTAAAGCTGTTTAAGTGTGTGAGAATTACTGTCCTCCCATGTGGTCCATGCAGTGAACTACACTGCAAAGCTGTGCTTCCAGCAGCCCTAGTGTAGGTAAGCCTGGATAATATTGAAATTATCTAAAACATTTAAGATGAACTGGCAAAAGGGAATTTACACTTGTGTAGATGCCTTTGTGCTGGTCCACATGGATGCAGCTGGAAACTTCAACATAGCTGGGTGCTGCTGACCTCCTCTGGCAAAACACAGCAGACAGCAAAGGAAGGTCTGGCTTCAGTAAGGGGACTAGGTTTATTTCGCTATGGGAGCTAACATTTGAGATTCCCAGAGCTGGCAGCAATGTGAGCTCCTGGTGCTGTACGGTGCCCCTCCCTTCTCCAGGGAAGGTGATGTTGTAAATAGAGCAAGGCTTTTTCACACATAAATTAGGATATTCTCAATTTTTGTGCAATTTTAAATGGAATGTCAGGATTTCTAGTTTCTTCTCAAGTTATTTCAATCAATTATTTAACCTTTCCTGGGAAGAAACTGTGTTTCAACAACATTCATATATACATTCATATATATATATTTCTATATATAAGTATGAAAAAGTGAAAGGTTATCTTACCAGAACAGCTTCATGAACAAATAGCATGTGTGCCAAAATATTTTTATACCTCTCTAATTTCTATACTTCCCTTCCATGTGAGAAAGATATTTACATATTATTTACATGCATCTCCTTTTTTTTCATGTGAACCATGTCACTTAAGCACCACTCTGAGCCCTTCTTTCCCCATAATTGAATTTCTGGTCTTGAAAATGAGCAAACTGTGATTCTTGTCCGTATCTAGTTTGAGTTGACTTTACATTACCTATTGTGTTAAAATTCATATCCATACAGCTCCCAGGGTCAGAAAATTTGCAGTATAGGTTTTCTGTCCCATGAAACCTGAAACCTGAGGTTGAAGCCAGATGAGGGTTGGTCTCTTCTCCCAGGCAACCAGTGACAGGACAAGAGGATACAGCATCAGGGGAAGTTTAGGCTGGATGTTAGGAAATATTTTTTTCAAAGAAAGAGTGATTTCCCATTTAAATGGGCTGCCCTGAGAGATAGTGGAGTCACTATCTCCGGATTTGTTTTAGAAGAGATTGGATGAGGTACTTAGTGCCATGGTTTAGTGGATGGGATGTTAGGTAATAGGTTGGACTCGATGATCTTAGTAGTCTTTTCCAACCTTGTTAATTCTGTGATTCGGTGAAAGAGTAATCTTCATGGAAAGACAAACAGTTTCCAGTTGAAAATGTGCTTTTATCTTTTTTGAAGGCTTTTGCCATGGCTGCAGTTTTTGCCAATCTCTAATGTTAGAATAACGATGATTGGGATAAAACCACAATTGTGCAGGAGCGTATTCTCAGCATGCAACTGACTGTGGAAGGAGCCAGAATACTTGGCTTTATACTCACATTCTTTGGTTACTAACGCTTGTAAGTGATTCTGCAAGAAGGTTCCCAAGTTGCATATCCACACAGTAATCTCCTTGTATATTTTTCACTGCAGTTACATAACAGAAAATATAGAGAAGGATGATCTATGATTAATTTCTTGCACACTTTAAAACTTCTATCTCAGACTAAAAATACAGGAAACATAGTTAATTTTCCTCATAGAAAACTACTAATTCAGTTTTAGGAATCACACTGCTGGAGCTTAATCCAACAGCCATATAAAAATCTATTAAAAAACCCACAAAGGTGATTAATTCACATCCTTAACAAGTAAGTCTCATTGGAATTTCTGTTTCTTTAATGAAACCACATGCTAATTCATCATCAGTAAATCTGTACTTGTTTAATTCAATCAGCCCTGCAAGCTTTTTTTTCCATACTCAAGGAACACTCTAATACACTGTGGGTTGTAACTCATGCCTTTTGAGATGCTTACTGGATTTTCATGGGATGCCAAGCACCACCCTCTTTGTGACAACACCTGCTAACAGCTCCTGCAGAGAGGTCCCCAAGCCTCTACCTGACATCTCCCTTGGCCATGGCTCCCGCACATTGCTGTCCCACATCCCAGCATGAATCCTGGACCACAGTGGACAAGCTGCTGTGCTCTACTTAAAGAAGGAATGAGAAAAGACTGTTCAGATACAAATTGCTCTCTGCTCCCAGGAATTATAACCAGGTTTTTAGGTAAAAAGGGAATATGGTTCAATATGAAGTACAGTCTTAGTAAAATTAAATATAGAACTAGAACATTGAAAAATTGCTTATTATATGCTATGGGCACACAGAAAATAGATTTAGCTAGGAAAATAAGCATTAAAATCCTGAAGATATTTGCTATGGTTATTGCAATCAATATGTAAACCTCTTCTGTTCCACAATGATGGTTGTTTTACACTAGAATTTGATCCTTGGTCATTAGGAAGCAATCTTTTGAGTACTCTTCACAAATCTCTCCAAATCTGAAACTGTGAATATCACAACAGTGCTGCCCATGGGGAATTCATCATGAGGTACCTGAGCAATGGGCTTGAGGCAAAGCTCTCCTGATCCAACAGGCAGGGACTTTGTGCTCTCCTGGCAAAGTGGGCAGAGAGCAGTTTGATCCTGTCAAAAGAGTAACATCAGTCACTATTTCATAGAAAACAGACCAGTTTAAGTGTTTTGTGTTTAAGAAATGTTTTCCAGTGGTGTCATCAGAACATCTGAACTATTTTTTGCGTCAGTTCTATGAAACCTGCAGGACAATTTGCTAAAGTTTTCAAAATCCTCCCCAAGTTGTGCAGTAGGAGGTTGCATTTATTCACTGAACATCAAACAATAAGAAGGTGTTCACAAACCAGCAGATGGTTATTCCATTGTGTTGTCCTATTTCATAACCTGCTCTCAAATGGTGAGGGCTCAGTATAATGTGTTGAGTTCCTTAATGTAGTGTTGGCCCTGCTGTTGTATCCGTGCACAACACTTTCTCTGCTGTGGTTTCAAACAGCACACCTGCTGCACCATTACTTTCATAATTACTCAAATTCCCTATATCTAGGTGTACAATGCTGGCTATTTAAGTTTCTAGTCTCAATGCAGCGGTAGAGAAAGACTCACCTGAAAGAGTAATTTTTTTAAAGTGCAAAGGGTCAAACTGACAAAATCTGTGTGGTCACAAGGCAATGTTTTTCAGAAGTAAGGTACTGAGAAAAGCCTTTAAGAAGGAATCTCTGTAGGCCTCGAACTGTGCACTCACATTTACAGACATGATCTGTTCCTTAACAAACTTTTCACATGTACAGACTTGATGTGTTCCTTGACAAGACTTTTCCCAGATATTTCTCTGTGGTTCATCCCTAATCAGGATAGAGCTACAGCTGTGTGCATTCCTGCAGAGCACTGCATTAGGCTGAGGCCCTGGCAGCACCTGCAACGTGTTGACTGTGCCATCAGGTTCTTGACAGTCCTCCTTTAGCAGGCTTCAGGCTGCTAAAGACATGGGCAGGGAGGCTGCAGTCAAAGCTGGGCTGACAGAATGGGAGTTTGAGCACATAAGCTTGTATCTGAGCTGGGTTTTGATTCTAAATTGGAGCAGGAAATTCACAAGAGAAATATCTGCCTTTGGAAAACAAACCCATCAGTTCACTATACACTGGAGTTAAACTGTTAGGGGAGATTGTGCTGCATAGAAAAGAAGTACACCTATGCCAATTAATCCTCCATTAAATTCTTCGGCTCCAGAGCTCCCTCAACTATTCATTGATTCAATGAGATAGTCAAATTACTCATTATAGCATTCATTCCAGTCTAATTCTCTCTTTTCAACCTCAAGTCCATAGTTCACATGTCCACTTCCAGCCTGAAGCAGGGGCACATTTTTTGCACTCAAAGTCTCACCTGACAGAGAGTCTACAGTCCTGCTGTTACTCACCAGATGCTGATGCTGAAGGTAAAGCTGACACCAGGTAGAGAGACAGGCTGTGGTAGAATGATCTGGGCTTATTCTTCATCTTGATTGGACTTGATAATCTCTAAGGTCTCTTCTAACCTTGCTGATACTGTGATCCTTGCAGCCCTGGACTTCGCTTTGAAATGCCAAATTGCTGGAGCAGTTTTCGAGGGGTGATAGTGATTTTTCATCATGAATCTGCCATTTCTTAGTAGGTTTAAATGCAAATTGCATAGATTTGCTCCTTAACATATGTGTAAACAAGAACTAAGAAAGCACATGACATATGTCAAATGTTTAGAAATCTTGCTAATGCAGCCTCATGGCAATGTTGGTGGCACTGCCAAAACCATGGGTTAGGTTATTGCTGAGAGGGAAAATGAGTCTATTTGTGATGCTCCTGGTTTTAGAGAAACAATTCCAATTTCTGCTCCAACTTTCTGCCAGACAGGTATCCTGCTGGATCCACTATTTTTTGCTTTCCCTTGCTGGCATCATACCAGCTGTTGTGATATAAACCCTTTTCCCATCAAAGCAAAGGCTGTTTTTGTGTTAGTGGTATAAATGCTGTGTAATTCTATACCCAGCTACTATTAATTGAGTTAGCAGACTCTTTTCCAGTTTATATTCATTATTGAAAAAAACAGCTATAAGAAGGTTTGTTCTTAAAAATCTCATTTATTAGCCCTGATTTAAGTACACAGAGTAATGCTCATCTAGTGTGACAGCTGCTCATGAGTGCAGCCAAGAAATAGTGCTGCTCTACTCCAGCCTATATTATTAATCACCTTTCCTATAAAACTACATTTTAAAAAGTTGCTTTTGTATGGAAAACAGGACTGCTGCCAAACATAAATCTTTTCTGCTATGCAGAGACTTGTATCACATGACTGTTTTCTTTCTTTTAGTACTTTACGGCTTGTTTTTGGGAATCTTCTCATCTGTCAATAGTCTCTGTCATGTCCTTTACCTAGGCAGTGACTCATTTCAGTCTTTTTTTTTAATTTATGCTATTTCTTTTAAATCTCTTGAATCAATACTGGCTGGTTCTTTCTCCCAATAGAATGAGGTGTCCTATGTAATCTGTACTCTGTATTTTAGGACTTTATTTATGATTGTGAAGGCTGTCAAGTGAGTGGATGTAGGCTTGTTTTAACTGGAGTCTATCAGGTCTATAAGTGGCCTGGAGTCTATAAGGTCAAAATAAGAGGTTTTGTAAGACATATACATTGCTTAGGAAGTGCGATGTGCTTCAAGCCAGAAAACGAAACAGCATGACACTGGCGCTCAACCCACCCAGATGTTCAAGAAGCAGTGCTGGCCTCAGGCCTTGCTATCAGGCTATCCCATATTTTATGGAGCACAGATTAACACACATGGTCTTATGATCTTGTGCAGCCACAGGGATGAGAGTCAAGTCCTGGGAATAATCCAAACCATGAGCCTGTGCTGTCCTCACTGTCCAGGCTGGGCCTCATGCTCTCCCTCCCACTGGGATGAGATATCTGCAGTCTGATGCTTTAGGGCCTCTGTTTGGCTTCTCTCTCAACTATGTGAGACCAGGAATCGGAGAGAAAACTCTGTTACCAGCTCTGGCTTCCTCTTTCTTCCCAGCCAGATCACTGTGGAGTCCTCTGCAGAAGCAAATCATGCATCAAAACCTAATTATATCTGCTTCTTTTATAGGTGCATCTCCCTTTCTGCTTGCTCCTTTCCCAAAAGCCTGGCTTTTGCTGAAAATGATGCTGTACTTCTGGCTGGAGAACCAGGGACACACATTTTGGAAGCATAATTTGGCATCTAGACAAGTCCATTTGCTGTGAGCAGCCGCTGGCAGAACAATTAATATTATGTTGCTGTTACAGGGCACATTTGTTGCTTTTCTTTGGTATTGAGCACATTTCTTTACCTGACCTTAACTGCTGTTGAAGCAAGAATTCTTCTCGCTCAAACACTTACCAAATTCCTGACATTAAAATTTTAAATTATAATTAAGATGAAATAAAGAAATTGCATGCTGACTCTCACAGCCTCATTATTTCATGCTAATTAATGTTGCTGGAAATGTCTTGTTGGAGCCACTGAACTAAGAGGACCTGAATTTATGTCTCAGCCTTTTGAAAGTTCAGTAGAATTTTATCATGGGCACGAGCCTTTCCACGAGATTTTTTATACCAATACGTATTTTTTTATAACAGGCTGTAACTATGTGTTTAGCTTCATAGGTAGGTCTAAAGAGCCTGAAGAGATGGAGCAACACTGTCATGTTCTTTATTTTTAAACATATAACATTTCATAACACATCTATTTGGGTTTGGAGTTACTTTCTTGATGTATGATCTCCACATCAAACTACTGTATATAAGAATCTCTTGGCTGAGGGTAATGCTAAGAATTTTCAGTGCAAATTCATTTTGCCATTGCCACAGTTTAAAGAAGGTTGTAGATATTAATATGTCATGAATCATCCTTGTGATTACCATGCAATTATTGAGGTTACACAAGAAAATAATTTAATTGCCATGTAAAGGCAATATTTTTGATAATGACCATTCCTCTGTGCTTGGAATAAACATTTATATCCTGCTAACTCTCCACAAAGATCTTCACTGTAAGTGCTTAACCAAGTAGCAATATTTTAAATATTTTTGTTTAAAACTATGGTTTAAACTCTCATGCTTCTGGGTAATTTTTACCTGCAGGGATCCACTGAGGCTCATGTTTGCAGCCCTGAATGCCCATGCCATGACCCCATGCTGGGCTGCTGTCAGAGACAGAGAAGCCCTTTCTCAGCTTCCTGATGAAGCTAGGTCTTGCAGGGCTCCCACAGCCTGGGCTGCTCTGGCCCCACATGTTCAAGAACCAGCAGCCCCTGAGATGGATGGGTACCTTGGGGTAGTGGTCCTGTGCCCCTCCTTGCCATGGCTGTGCAGCATGGCAACCCCATGACACATCATTAAATTAAATATGTGAATTTAGAGATAGTTGCCTTCCCAGAAGTCACCATCAGGGTGGGCATAGAGGCAGGCCTAGATGCATCATTGCAGGGCCTGGGTGAAGGGCCTGACTGCTCTTTCTGTACCTGGACGTGCAGAGCATTGCCCTCCTAAAAGGCTTTTTACAACTTTTTTCCGCAGCTGCAGCCCCTCTGGTTTTGTGCATGAGGAACATGGGCTGACAGGACCACAGGAGCTTGGGGGGCTGCACAGTGCAGTGGGGCAAAGTGGATGTAGTCCAGGGTCACGACCATCACCATCCCTCACCATCCCTCCTTCACACCATCCCTGCCTGCAGCCAGGGGCAATGGCTGAGAAAGGGATGCTCTGGATGGGAGAAGAACGTTCCTCCCTCTACCACTCCCTGTCCAGGAGCTTACTGACCTCTTCAACATAAGAAAGCACATTTGCTACTTGACTAAAAATGTGGTTTGGTTTTGAAATTGTTTTCCATTCTGCTCCAAACAAACCACCCATTCTCTCTGCCTCTCCAGGTGGGTTCTGCTGGGGAGATGTCAGAGATGTCTCAGTAGTGGGGAAATTATGTAGGAGCTAAAAATCTGCACAATAATGTTCATGATCACCAGTTCTTAACATCTCCATAAATGTTTACATCTCCATAGTGCAGCAGAAGTCTAAACTACTCTTGAGTTTTTATCAGCTGGTTAAGAGATGAAAGCAAATTGTGGCTACTGAAGTTTACTGTGTAGAACTGAACATGAAATGGGAGGATAAGGAGGTCTTGACTTCAGCTTGTTCAATCTCAATCCTGCTGAGAGTTATAAATCTAGCATTTATGGAAAGAAACTGTTTGCTAACTACTAGACTTAAAATAATGCATGCCTGGAAAAAGATAGGTGTGAAAAGTGTTATTTGGTGTTATCCATATCTGAAGCTATACCGGGTGCTTTTTGATCTTGGAGGAAAGCTAAAGTTTAGGCTGGATTTTAACAGCACTTTGCTGTCTGTTAGTGGAGGTAGCATAGTATGACAGCATTTCATTTTTTTAAATTATTGATTTGTATTTACATTTGTTTACTGAGATTTTTAAATGAAATGAGGATAGTAATTTAAAAAAATTACTATAGCAGATTTGGTCAAAACAGATGGCTAGTGGGAACAGGTTTTGTAAAATTTAGATGAAACCAAGATTTTTCTTCTTTTCATTAAATTCTTGCTGTCTACAAAATTTCCCATTAAAATCCTTCCTTCTTGTAAAAGTGAATGAAATTGCTTTTATAGGTATTTCCCTATTGGGTTTATGTTGCCTCAAGACATCTGTGCAGCATCACACCAAAGGCATCACAAAGATTTAAAATTTCAGAGGACCTGCTGCTAACATTTAAATTCTTTCATTACATCACATGTAGTAAAATTTTTGATTTAAGATAAGTCATGAAGAATATGCACATATTAACATTTGAAAATCTGGAGGCTTGTGCTGTAACCAGCTCATTACTCTCTTGCAAGGAATTCAGTTTGACCAGTGTATACACAAGGAGTTCCCATTGCTTCCCACACAGAATATGGAGACTGGAAAATTACTGTCAGTTTGATCTTTAAGAAATTGTTGTTATTACTGGTCTTCGAACTACACAGACCTGCACAACACTGGTCATCAATATGAGAAGAGATAGAGTCAGCCAGAAACACTGAACCTGAGTTCATACAAACCTCTGAGTCCTTGTATAGTGTTGATTCTGTGGCGACTTGCTGAGACAGTCACCTTCTGCAAATTACATTTTCCTAAATTGCCCTATAAATTTGAAATTACTCTGGAGGTCATGAGATTTTTGTGAAAAATATGCCATTCTTCATGGATTCACATTCTTCATAAATTAGGCTGCAGCTCAAGATGGCACTTCATTAGCACCTCAACTACACATTTTTCAAACGGGATGTTTTAAATGCAAATGTCATGGATTCAGAGAATTGTGTATAGGTTAATTTAGAGCAAAATTCTTCAGTGATGTCTGAAAACATGTCTTAAAAACAAGCAGGGCCCTAATGGAAAGCTGGAAAGCTTTCCATGAGTTAGAGGTGTTTACCTCCTTTGTCCTATCAATACTGGCATACTGATGACCTAGGACTGCATCAGATTCCCAAACATAACTTAAAATCAAGCAGGGAGCTCCCACAGAGAACTTGCAACATGAGCACCAGCAGTTTCCATTTCCAGCGGCAAGTGGACATTCTAGCAAGTCACTGACTGCATTAAGACAATAATTTGCTAGAGTGGGGTTCTGTGTGAATGTGTGCACTTCTATAGCTGGACACCTGTCAGATTCATCCCCTCCTAGCCAAGAATATGGTCACGTTCTGCACCCATGGTGTTGGGTTCTGCTCCCAGCGTGGTGATTCGAGTTCCTGGTGTGAAAGGATTTGAGGGACACGATCCTGCGGTTGTAACCAGGTTCAAGGCTTAGTTCTCTCTGGCCTGTGTTTATTCAGAGCTGTCTTATATAGACAATTTGAACCCCACGCCCAATATCATCATTGGGTGGTTTGAACAAAGCTTACACACTCACTGGCTCTAACCATACATGGGCTCAGATGCCTGGTTGGTTGCTGTAGTTGTCAATTATCCTTTTGTTCTATGCTGGGGAGGGGGCTTGTATTTTTCCACTCCTGGAAGCTCCACTTCAGGCAGCTTCCAGAGTGTTCCTGTCTCCCATACCCTGGTGCTGTCTTGGTAAAGTCCCTGGAATAAGAACCCTTGATCTCCCCTGATGAGCTCTTGGGGAATTTGCTCTCAATATGATTTTGATTGTCAGTAAAAAAACTCTAATTTGATTCTCCCTTACACCTAAGCTGCCTGTTAAGTTCACTTTGGACAGATAATATCACAGTTCGTAAAGATGCATTAAAAAATTTGAATTGTTATGTCCTAAAAAAAAAAAAAAATAAAGCCATTGAATATTGGTTTAAATTGGTTTAAATTTAAGGCACTTATCAGAGAATTCTCAGAGATGGTTTGATGCTGTAGGCAGATGGGCAAAACTTGTTTGGTTGGTTCTGGTTTTGCATACAGCATCAATATCAAATCCAAGCAGCTGTGTCCTACACCCTGGCAGCACACCAGGGCGTCCATAGATAGTCTTGGACACTGCTATGTGGTGCAGACATCAATAATTCTTATCCTCTATATTACAAAGGCATTACACTATTTTGCAAGATGTGAGTTATAGGTACATTTACCAAACAAGTCCATATTTCTTATGGTTCTGGCATTGTATCAAGAGAGAATGCTGGGAAGGAGCTACTGCATTCCAAGGCTTGTAAAAAGATCGCAAGGTGTAGTAGTGTCTCATTATGTCATCGTTACATATAGCTCCTGTTCTATGTCTGGGTTGAATAAGAGTAAATAAACTGTTCCCTTCAGAGGAGGATGCTGTGGCTGCACAGTGATGCCAGGCTTAGATTAACATGTGAATGTAGAAGCACCATGATACAATTTCAAGAGTGATTATTTTATACTAATGTGGCAAACACAGAGATTTAATGTTGCAGTGCTGCGTGTGAGAAATTCCAGATTTTGTCAGGTACATATGATTTTTTTGGTAGAACTACCAGCTGAAGTCAGGTGTAAAGAAGCCAATGGGAATCTAATATCAGCTCAGGATCTGCTATGACCCTCTCTACTGCAGGAAGTTTAAGAAATGCATGTTGGAGCTAGAGATGGCTACTATGGCCTGATGGCACATTCATTCTCTATGAAATAAAGGAGCAATTGTTTGAGACATGCTTGCAAAAAAATAAACACATGCACTTTGAAACTTCAGATCAAAAAGCCAAATGTAAAATACATTGCATGTTGCTATGCTTTTTATCAGACAAGAGTTTAACAACAATCCCAGCTCAAAAAATTCAAATTGATGACCTGTCAGGGAACAGACTCTAGGGACAGAAGACCATTTTGGCATTGCTAATGCAGTGATGATTTCATGTCTAAAGCCAAAGGGATCAATCACTCCAGCTAGAAAGAAAACCCTTAAGGGAAAGAGAACTTATGTCAGAGGAGCTTGCTGGACTGTTTAAGTAACAATATTTTATAGATCCAACAAACAAACTATTCCTAGTCCAGTAAGCAACATTCCTCAACTTCAGCTCAGGTACAGCAGAAATTAATTTAGTTCAATAATATGTGTAGCTTGTAGTACCATCCACAGCATTAGACAATTATTTTGGCAACACTTCCCATTCCAGCCTGGATCTCTACAGGGTGGCTCACAAAAAAGGATCACAGACTTCACTATGTGAAGTACTTTGGAAAACACCATTCATCCCATGCGGCTGGAGAGAATCATAAAATCATTTGGGTTGGAAAAGAACTTCAAGACCATTGATGCCAACCATTAACACAGCACTGACAAGGCCACCAGTAAACCGTGTCCCCTTATGGCCCACTCACACCTCTTTTAAATCCTTCCAGGGATGGTGACTCCACCCCTGCCCTGGGCAGTCCATTCTAATAGCTCACCAGACTTTCAGTGGAAAAGTTTTTCCCAATATCCAATATAAACCTTCCCTGGTGCAACTTGAGGCCATTTCTTCTCGTCCTTTAACTCGTTACTTTGGACAGGAGACTGACTAACTGAGTTCAGTTAGTCACAAACAAGTATCACCTCTGCCTGACTAGACCCAGTCAGTATGAAATGGCCAGACAAATCTGGCAGATTATCAAATAGTTACAGCAGTGCTGCCATAACGTCTCGCACAACAATCTTGTCTCTAATTTGGAGAGGCATGGATTAGATGAATGGACCACTTGGTGGATAAAGAACTGGCTGGATGGCTGCAGACAAAGAGATGTGGTCAATGGCTCCTTGTCCACATGGAGATCAGTGATGAGTGGGGGCCTTCAGTGATACTGTAGCTTATTCTTTTCAGCATCTTTGTTGGTGACAAAGACAGTGAGATTGAGGTACCCGCACCAAGTGTGCCGATGACACTAAGCTGTGTGGTGCAGTCAGACACCAGAGGGAAGGGATGGATTCAGAAAGACCTTGGCAGCCTTGAGAGTTAGGCCAATGAAAACCTCATGGAGTTCAACAAAACAAAGTGCAAGGTCCTACACTTGGGTCAGAGCAATCCCAGGCACACCTACAGGTTGGGTGGAGAAGGGATTGAAAGCAGCCCTGTGGAGAAAGACTTTGGGGTGACGGTTGATGAAAAACTCACCATGGCCAAAGGAATCCTGGGCTACATTCAAAGGAATGTGGTCAGCAGGTTGAAGGAGGTAATTCTCTCCCCCTCCTCTGCTCTTGTGAGACTCCACCTGGAGCACTGTGTCCAGTTCTGGTGCTCCCAACATAAGAATGACATTGGAGCAAGTCCAGAGGAGGCCACAAAGTTGATTAGAGGACTAGGGCATCTCTTTTAAAAAGACAGACCGAGGAAGTTGAGCCTGGAGAAGAGAAGGTTGAGTGGAGACCTCAGAGCAACATTTCAGTACCTGAAGGGGCTACAGGGAAGCTGGAACGGGACTCTTCATGAGGAATTGTAGTGATAGAACAACGGGGAATGGATACAAACTGAAAGAGAGCAGGGTTAGATTAGATATTAGGAAGAAATTCTTTATTCTGAAGGTGGTGAGACACTGGCACAGTTCCCCAGGGAGGTTGTGCATGCCCCAACCCTGTTTGTTCTCAAAGCCAGGTTGGATAACGCCTTGAGCAACCTAGTCTAGTGGGAGGTCTTGTGGGAACCCTTGTCCATGACAGGGGAAGTTGGGACTAGATGATCTTTAAGGTCCATTCCAACTGCTTAATATTCTATAATTCTATGAAAGCAGAACAGAAAACACTTCCTAAGGGACACCATCAGAATAGCTTGAACTGGGAAGATGGTTGCTGATAGGCAGTGTGTTTGCATTCATATGCAAATAGTACTGAAGGACCTGATTGGTCATCTCAAATGCATTTCCTCACAGAGCTGTTGATTGCCACTGTCTCATCTCAGTCAAGAGCTAGCAATGAGACGCATGCATTGAATGCTGTATATACTAAATGACAAATAGGGTTTCAATTTACATGTTGATGCAAAGTAGAAATTCAATGAAAAGGCTTCTGCAGTGACTTACCTATTGCCTCGCAGAATGAGTAAGAAATTCTTTTTTATTATGTAGTAGGAGCATACTAGCAGGTGGGGACTCCTGCACTTGGTGATTGTCTGCCAAAGGGGTATTCCTGTGTTTGAAAAAGGGAGGACTGTGTTTGTGGAGAGAGGAGTGTTGAAACTACTTTCTGATGTAGTGAGGAGGAGGCTCAGGAACCCGGCACATTTTTGGTGACAAGTCAGGCAAATCCTGAGAAGAGATGGAGTATGGAAACGATCCTGCTGCCAGCCTGGATGAGCCTAGAGCCCAGGGTGACATAAGTGCTTACAGTTCTGGGGCTCGTAAATGAGAGAGAGAGAGAGAGAGAGAGGGGCAGGGCTCTTGAGTGTGAGACTGTGTGGGGTGTTACATTCCTTTCCTTTTTGACACCTGTGACTTTTTTCCTAACTATACCTGTTGTGTGTAGTTTAAATACAGATCAAATACTTTTAAGATAACTGACTTGAATGAAGGTTGATTTTGAAGCAGTGGGAGAGCTGCTATGACAGCTTCAGTGATGCTTGAAGTTGATGCATGTGACTGCTCATGCAGAACCCAGGACAATAGCACATTGCTTACCAGTATCCAGAAGGCAGCAGGATAGGTGCCCACTCAGTCACACAGGCTGCTTTAGGAGCTCGTATTTTGAGATTCTGACTAGAAGAGAGACCTTTCAGTGCTGGGGTGGAGTGGTCCCTTGCCTTTAGAAGTCAGGAGACAACTTTTGCACTCTGTGGTGTATGGCAGAGGTATGTAGCTGGCAGCCTTGGGTTTGAGAGGATTTCTGCATGTGCTTCTGTGCACTAGCCTGCTCAAAGTGGGAAGCACTAGCACTGAGTTTCATCTTTGACTGCCACAAGGAATGATTCTCCTGCATTTGTTTTAGTCAAGTATATCTCTAATCCTACAAAAATGGCTTATCTTGATTTTTCCCTCTGATCAAAAATGTTCTTATGGCTATGCAAATATTGATCTGAAATTAGTAGAGGCATAGCTCAGCTCCCACAGACCTTGTAGAATAGTTTAGAAGGGGCACACTTAAAATTACAGTTATTTTGACTAACTCATCCTTAATAGGAAATGACAGTTCTTTTTGATGAGTGCTATGAGTTATCACTGGCTTTGTATAAAATGCCTTACTCCAATGGAGGGGTATCAATCTATGCATAGCATCTGAAACAGGATTTTAAGTTTAAAAGCTGTATCCAGATCTCTATATTTAGCTCTTCCTGTTTCAGAGATACTCAACTTGCAAACTCCTATGCTTCTATTTTATATAAATCTTATTTCAGGCATTTGCATTTAAAATTTGGTTGAACTTACGCAAAAGGCTTTGCATACTATGAGACAGCTTGCTTTGGAGGCAGAAAGGTAGAAATGCCTCCCACTGAGACCAGTAATTCCACAAAACGTGCAAGAGAAGATCATGTCTCACAGGGCTGCTTTTCCACTGTGACTAATGCCCCATTCTAGTCCCCTCACCCATTGTTACCAGTGCAAAACACCGTAATTCAAGCATGCAGCTGTACCCACAGATAGGGATACCAAGAGCATTTAGCAGCCTGTGAGTCAGTCCAGCAGATTAAGATAATGCATTCTATCCATAAAGAAAAATATGCTTTAATCTATTACTAAGCTTTTTTATTCTGACACAGAGGAAATTACCTGCACAGGGTGCTCCTCTTCTCCAAGATCAACAGCTCTGCAGGGATGATAAAGTGAGAGCCTGTACCCAGCCCAGCCAGTCCTTGGGTTCAATGAGCTCAGGTAAAACCACTTCACTTTTTGATCCTGCACAAGCCACAGAGACCTCAGTTTAGCTACAGTGCTCACCCATTCTTGATCACATGCAGTGATCTTTCTTGCAGCAAGGGCTGGTTTCTGTCTCTGCAACAGGAGAAACACTTTTAACAAGGCTGAGAAGCATGGAGTCACTGGGATGCTTCCTAACGTCATAACGAGAGCAGAAACAATCTCCAGAGATTCACTGCAAAAAGCAGAACTTTTACGTAAAAGTTGCTGATCACTGTAACACCCTCTTTCTCTGGAGAAATAAATAGATACACCTGAAGGTGAAACCCAAGGGAGCCTAAGGTACTTTATGGTCAAGGATAGCTTAGCTGGATAGTGCTTGACTGGACAGTGTCCATGTGCCCTCAGCGCAGTGCCATAGGTGAGACTGCTGTGGGCCCCACAGGAAGAGGGACACCAGGGGCCTTACACCTGGTCATGAGTGAAGAACCTTGGTCTTTGGTCACTCGAATTGTGTCTATAGTGTCTTGTAAAGTGCTCTTACTGACATGAACCATTTAAAATCAGGGAATGATTCAGCTACTGCATAGTAACATAACCAAAATAAAGGAAATTGAACCCCCAGAAACTTGTTACTGCAGACTCCTAAACTTTGAACATCTACGGACCTGAGAGGAGTTTTAATATTTTTTCTTACTTTGATACTCTTATGAAAGGACATTCCATAGCATCTGAGCTGCCCAAGAGTATGAAATGGGAATGGCCTTTGGGATTGTAGACAATGCAAAGTGGAAATTAATTCACTGGAGATAAGTTAGATCCTGTAAGTCTCTCTATAAAACTACTTCTCTCAATCTGTTAAGATTATCAGCTGCTGTGTCAACAGCCTGTGACAACACAGGAAATGAAAAACCAGTGGTAAGAAGTCTCAGGCTGCTTATTAAGACTTTTTTAACTGTCACACAAAAACAAGGAAGCAATGTACTCGGAGAGGAATCTGCCAGTCATTCAGAAGCATGAACAGGGCTGTGTTTGGTACCTGGGTAAAAGAAAAACTCAGGGGGAGGAGAAAGGGGAGGAGTTACTTTGTTGTATTTCTGTTTCTCTATAAATATTACAAAAATAATACAAATAAATATTATACATTTAAATCTGATATAAACATACAGAAATATATAATAATATTATATAAATATTACTAAAATATTTTTGAAAAACAACACGAAAAGCATCAGGTAGCTAATTTTTGTTTCTTGTCTCTGTGACTGGAGTCTCCTCAGTTGCATATTTTCAAAAATGTCTCAGAGTGATTAGACAAAATGTATCTTTAAAATCTGTGACAGAAAGTCATATTTTTTGGGTCTCCTTTAAAAGCAATTGTTGCTTTTTTATTGTGAGAGAAGGACTAGAGTAAAAGAAAAGTTAGAATCATAGCTCTGGCCTTGCCTCAGCTGTTCTTTGGAACAGCCAAAGACCTGAGGGACCCCCATCTCCAGAGCCCTCCGGATGCACCTTCATGCTTTTATGAAGTGTTTTGTACTGCAGTGTTGATGTTAATACAGAAATGGCACTGCTGGCACAGTTTACTTACATGGATATCACTGGGCTTGTAGGGAATTGTCTTTGGTGTAGTCCCTCCTCCTTCGCCTCTATCAACTGACTCAATCCAAGGAAGAGGAACTTCCCTGGAGCAAGAAAAGGGTGAAAAAACAGTGTTTACAGGGACTGCAGTCTCCGATAACTTATGTCTCTACTGGTTGCAAATTACTGACAGATAATGGAAAGAATTGGTTCATGTGTGGGGTTAGTTGAATAAAAGCAATATTAAGGGTAGCCTTTAAAACCATAGATCTGGGAGCTGTGTGGTTTTGCTTGGAATAGTTTGCAAAATGTTTCGCCCTTGCAGTTACAAGGAATGTAGCTCATGGAATTTAACTATTCACTTTTACGAAGTTCTTACATTCACTCTGTTTTCTGTTATCAATCATTGCAGCGTCTCCAGACATTTCTCAAATCAGTAATTAGACATGCATTTAGATCTCATCAGCTGGAAGCTAAAGTGTATCCTTGAGCACTTGTGATAGAGATGGGAAAACCCATATGCCTGAATGCTTTTCTGAATTGGGTTAACCATGCAAAATAAAACCCATCCTTATAGCATTTGCAGCATTTCTCTTTGCTGTAGTGGGCTGCCAGTAATGCTGAGATGAACTGTGTGTTCACCACATTACTTATGATTGTAAAATTGGGTAGTCCCTGGACTCCATGGGAGTATTTAAATTAATTTCTGCTCCCCAGAGTGCCCTCAAAGCTTAAGACGTTTAGTTCATTGACTGTGTTAGTGGCCAGACACAAATGACAAAATTTTCCAAATTTACTGTAAGCCATGAGTAGTGAATTTCGATGGAGTCAGGCACGGAAGGAGCTGCTTTGCTGTGCTTACATAAAAGCTAAGGTTTGCTGAGGATGATCCTTGCTGCTCTACTTGGAGCTTACAACAGACAGGCAAAGGACATCTGTGGGTTCTGGATCAATAATTTGTTCAGTAACTGCCATCAAAGAGGACTTCATGGAGTAGCTGCAAGATGGACTGTAGATCCCCATGTCACGTTCATACACTGACAAAGCTCCCTGAGATGGACTGTCCAGGTGGTATCTTCTTCTTTTTTTAAATCCCAAAGCAGCTAGCACCAGGCCAGCTTGAGGCAATGGCAAAGTACAGTTCGCATATACATCTACAGGGTACTAAAATATCAAATTACTCTGTGTATCTATATCTATGAACTTCATTTAAATGAAAGTTGCAAATGATTTGACTTTGAGCCTGGCAAGGCTGTGATGGTGTGAAGCAAGCCTTAAAGGATGCTCTTGGCTGGAGCTGGCATCTCCCTGGGCCACAGGCCAATTAGCCTTTACTGAACCAGTTTGAGGGCATCCAGAGCCATGTGGGGCTGAACTCTCTCCCTTTTAGCTTTTCCTGCCATTATCTGAATTTCATTGGCTGAGGACTGAGGAAATAAATAAAGCTACAAAAAGAGAGAGCCCTTGGATGCTCCTACCTGCTGCTTCCTTGGCTCTGGCTTCCACATCCCTCTCTCTGGCTTCTACCTGTTGTAGAAGCAGCCCACTGCTGCCTGGCCCTGAGCAAGGGCAGAGCACCCTCCCAGTGAAGCCATATGGGGCATAGACAACTACTGTCACCTGGACTGAACTGGGGGAGTAGGCTGCCCCTGCCTCTGCTAGTGCTCCAGGGGGGTGCAGAGGTGCTGCTCTGCTCAATGCTTGTTCTGGAAACCTGTTTCACATTTCTCTCTGCTGTCATCCACTGAAGCATAATTGATGGCACATGTATATTGAGGATTGGGCAACAAATGCAAGTTCCTGTGAGAAGAAAGATAAGGTTTCTAAAGGAATGCACGTACAAAAACGCACATTTATTTGCACAGCAACATAGTGGAGGGTTGCCCAAATAGTGTCTTTGAGTGTTAATGTGCAAAGTCAGTAAAGCACAAACTGGGGTCATTTATGCACCAGGAAAGGAAGAGAATTCCTCATAGAGGAAAACCTATAGTTGCACAGTTATCACCACTTTTCTCTTTCCTCCTACAGTTGTCATTCCCTGCATTTCTGTGCTGCCAGGGCATGGTGTGCAGGACTCCTGTTTTTGTGTGTGACACGCTGACAGCAGGTGGCAGCAGGATCCCGCCAGCTCCTGATATTAACCCATCCACAAGGTAGAGGCTGGGAACCTCAGCAGCTTCAGACAGGGGCAGGTGAAATGGTTAGACCTGCAATGGCGAGTTTCTGCTTCAAAGTTTCTGCTTCATTGTATTTGGGAATCTATGGGTGTTACCAGTGAATCTGCATTTACCAGCAGCACTGGACACCCACCAGCTTGGTGCCATTACAGCAGGATGGAAATGGAGTTTGGAGAGAATGGCATTCCCAAATGCAGGCAGACTCCTGTCTCTTGCTTTTGCCTCCTGGCAATTGTATCAGTGCCACTAGGTGGGGATAAGAGCCTTTTTAGGCTTATTATTAGGTATTCCTTCTCACTTACTTATTTTACTTATTCCTGTCGGGCCCTTCAGCAGTGTTTACTGCAGCTCGTATGGGTTGGGGTGTCCATGGTTGGGGTGTCCAGTGGTGCCCTCTGACATATCTCTGCCCCTAGGAACCTGTTAGAGAGACAACGCTCCAATAGGCCTTTTCCAATCACCTGTTGAAGGTGGCGCCTGCAACAGTAGTGTGGCAGAATGATGTTAAAGTGGACTGTGGTAGGTTGACCCTGGCTGGACACCAGGTGACCTTCAAAGCTACTCTGTCACTCCTCTCTACAACTGGACAGAAGAGCAAAATACAATGAAGGGTTCATGAGTTGAGATAAAGAAGGGGAAAGATCACTCACCGATCACCATCATGGGCAAAACAGATATGAATTGAGGATATTAATTGAATTTATTACTAACAAAGTCAGAGCAGAATAATGAGAAGTAAAATAAATCTTAAAAACACCTTTCCCCCACCCCTCCCTCCTTCCCGAGTTCTACCTCCTACCCCCTGCCAGTGGGGGGGGTTCACAGTCAGTTCAGCACAGGTTTTTCCTGCTGCTGCTCAGAGAGAGGAGCTGTAGTCCTTCCCCTCCTCCAGCATGGGGTTCCCACACACAGGAGACATTCCTTCACAAACTGCTGCAATGTGGGTCACATTCCTACAGAGTAAAGTCTTTCAGGCATAGAGCCACATGTCTTACCAGGAAAACTTGCTCCAGTGTGGGCTCCCCTCTCCTCTCTGACAGGACCTTATTCCAGCACAGGCCTCCCATAGGGTCACAGCCTGCTTCAAACATCCCACTGCTCTGGCATGGGCTTCTTCCTGGATGCAGGTGGATTTCTGCACCCCTGTGCTCTTCCATGGGCTGCAAGGGCACAGTTCCCTCACCATGGACTGGATCTCAGGCTGCAGGGAAACCTCAGCTCCAGTGCCTGGAGCACCTCCTGCCCCTGCTTCTGCACTGAACTTAGTGTCTGCATTGTTGTTCACATGTTCTCACTCTTCTCTGGTTGAAATTTTTGTGCAATAACTTTTTCCCTTCTGAAATAAGTTATCCTAGAGGCATTACTGCCATTCTTCATGGGCTTGGCCTGGCCCAGTGGTGGGTTCATACCTGGAGCTGGCAGAAATTGGCCCTTCTGGACATGAGAGAGGCTTCTGACAGCTTCTCACAAGTCACCCTTGTATCTCCCCCCACTACCAAAACCTGACAACACAAACCCAATTAAACTGAATTGATGGCTGGGGATGGCAAAAGAATAAAATAAATTTCTCTGCCACCTTTCATCTGTCCCTCAGCTGACGGGCTCAGTACAGCTCTCAAGAGAGTAGTGCTCTCATCATGGGTGGAGCACTGAGATGGTGGTTTTGTTAAGTTGGAGTGACCTAAACCATGTCAGAAGTCTGTGCCCAGCCAGGGCTGGTCAGTGCTTCCTCAGTCCTGGGGAATCAGTGCTGGGCAGCAAAAGAGGCATTTCCCTTCCAGCTGCTCATGTACTACTGCAGATGCTGAGACCTCAAGGACATGGAATTCCCGTGCTGTAGTGTATATCATTTGCAGCTGGATTTTTCAGCTCTGAGACATTGGTTATTTAAGACACTTATTATAGCATGGAAATACATTTTTATAGGTTGATAATGTAGAAATTAATTTGCGTTCATCTGAAGTCCTGCTGTATCTCATGAACTACATGTTAAGAAGGTTTTGTATCACATTAGGGAAGCTTTTACAATACTTTCTGAATTAGATATATATGGAATAGATACATTTAGAATAGACGTATTTACTTTTTCATAACAGCTGTCCTTTTCCATAGAATCGTAGAATGAATTGGGTTGGAATGGACCTTAAAAATCACACCCTCCTTCTTCTACTAGACCAGGTTGCTCCAAGCCCCATTCAACCTGGCCTTGAACACTTCCAGGGATGGGGCAGCCACAGATTCCCCAGGCTACTTGATTCAGTGCCTCACCACTTTCATAGTAAAGAATGTTTTACTAATATCTAACTCCACCCTCATCAGTGTGAAGAAAATTCCCTCTTATCCTGTCACTATATGCTCTCGCAAATAGTCTCTCTCCACCTTTCTTGTTGTCTGCCTTTAGGATAGATTCAGGTCGCCCTAAAGCTTCTGTTCGCCAGGCTGAACAATCCCAATTCTCTCAGCATTTCCTCACAGCAGAGCTGTTCCATTCCTCTGATCCTTTTGGTGGCTTCCTCTGGACTCCCTCCAACGGTCCATGTCCTTCCTGTGCTGAAGATCCCAGAGATGGAGACATATTCAGAATTTAATGTCCACCTGGTCAAAAAAATAGTCCATCTCCCATCCTCCTACTAGGGCATAGTTGTTGCTCTGTATTTGTCCAGACAACATTAGCAAAGACTCCTAGAACCAGGTTCTGTATAGCAGTGAAGGAAGTTATTTTTTCATTCTATTGCGTGTATATGTGTACATCTCTTGTGTAAAGATTTCAGCTCTTATGTGGCCTCACACACATACTGTGAAAGCAGGTGAGAAAGTACACAACAAGCTCATGGCTCAGGGAGACGCTGCTAGATTCTTGTTGAGGTTATAACATTTAAATTTCCTTTGCAGAAGTGCCATTGAATTATTCTTGAATAATATAATATTTATGTTCTCCTTTTCAGAAAATGGCAGGTATTTACTTTTTATATTGTAAGAAAAATAACCAGCACACTGTCTCCTCTGTAGTGTCAGCAACCTCATGCAACATACTTGTTGGCATGTCAGTGGCATGCTGAATCTTTTAATTTCTGTACAACTTAATGATTGGCAAATACCCTGGAAGTGCATAAGATAATAATGTGAAATAATATTTTCAATAGAAGATGGACAAAGCAATATCACAGGTCATGGGCTCCTGCAGGCTTGTCTTTATTAGTAAATTGCTTATCAGTTTATGCCAACACTGCCACAAATAACTGCACTAGGTTGCTGCCTTCATAGTATCACCTGTAGCAGAGAGTGGAAAGATTCCCTGTGGGACTATCACCTGTACAGTGGAGACTCTGCATATGGGACAGCCATTCATGGCATTACTGCCCTGGGGATTGATGCAGAGCATCCTGTGTTGTGAGGTCTAAGTCACCTTGGTGCATTGGGTAGCCAGTGGGAATGAATATGTGAAACCCAAAGGTGGTTATTTGAGTTGGAATAGTAGTTTGCTGCCCAGCATGAGAGAGGCTCTTCTCATGATGCTTTTTAAACTATTATTAATAAATTTACTGTGCTTTTGCAAATGGAAAAAATGTTTAATTTTTACCAAATCTCATTCTGTAAGAAAAACTGCTGGGAGACTGATGTGAGGACATTGTTATAAAGGTTCACCTGACTCCACTCAAGAGTTTAGAGTCCAAGTACTTGCTTGCACTGTAGCAACAGAAGTTCTCTGTGTGGCTGTTGGCATTTGATCTTTCTCATATTTAAAAGGAAAATGAAAAGTGTACAAACCCCATCTCTCCCGATATGCTCAGCCTTGCACTCAGTGATGTTTTAAACAATGCTGAAATACTCTGTTGTGTTATAAACTAGCAGGGGAAAGGGAATGCTAGGGGTGGGGGGCAAGATTCAACAAGCAGACAAAACAGTACTTTGTTATAAGAAGAAAGGCAACAGATATATTTTGTCTTGGCAGTGCAAACTTTTGTAATTAAATTATCAGGATGAAAAAAAGCTTTCTTAATTATTTAAGGACTATGAAAAAAGTACAGTTAAATAAATAATTTGAGAGATTTTTGTCTAATTTGAAGTTGTAACCCCAAATTTATATGTTATTTCTTGCAGGTAAGTCTGGATTGGTCTGTTTGAACTGTACAGTTTGGGAACGTAAATGAACAAAGTAAACCTTCTTCAGCTGTTTCAGCCTGTTAACAAGGTCAGAGTGTTGTCTTTATTTTTGAGCCCTAATACTGTAAATTAAAATGGAATGGTAGACTGCTATGGCTATGCAAACACAGTGGGATCTTTATGTGCTGTGAATGCCACAGAAAAAATATGTGCACTGGGAATTATTATGCAGGCCGCTGTTTCTCTGGCCTGTCCTTAAACCAAGACTGAATGGGGACAGTATGAAATATTCCCACTACTGACATTTTAGAGGGCAATACAGCTTTTTATACTATATTTTCATGGGTTCTCTAGTTATGAGAGATTGCCAAATATAAAAATTTCAGTACCTGCTCCTGAATAGGGCTGGCTTAATGGGTCACAATCTGAAAAGCTTACTTTGTGCATTGTTCACAACTGAATATCTTTAATTAATTAGCTGGCAGTAAGACTTTGCTAGAAGTCAGTAGTTTGCTGCTGCTGGACTGGCATGCTTTGCTTCTCACCTAATCTATGCTCTGTGACACTCCTGCTAGCAGTAAGAAACCTCTTTCCTTTGCAAGCTTCCGAGCATTGGAATGAGTAGGCTCCATTGAAGTGGTGTTTATTGTGTCAGAATTGAAAATTATTTCCTTTGAACTTTTCTTCCTCTGTTTTCTTCTCCCATTATCTCCAGAAACAATTATAGTCACCTCCTGCCCAATCTTAGTGTTGTCTGTATAAATAAAACTGTGACTTCTTTAGAAGTGATTCTGTCATCCTAATCTATGATTCCTGTGCATGTACCAGTAATAAAAATCTTTCAGCAATATTTCTCTACACCCATGTTGTAGTATCTCTTCAAATTAGTGCTGTTGTAATGCCATTTAAAGGACATACATTGGTAATCAATAGTGAGAAAATGCTACACAAGACATGTTCCTTTCCAGCCATTTGTGAATGTTCAGTATCCAAATAGGTTTTTTTTTCATATTTCAACAGAATACTAAAAGATACTGACTCTCTTCAATTAATTGCTTAGCTCTGCACCACTCTAAATTTTATGGATTTGGTTATCTTGTTTCAAACACTATTCAGATCTGCCAGCTAAATGCTATATGAATGCTAAGAAACTTCTTATTCTTGCCTTTCCCCTTTTCCCCTCTTCCTTTCCCCTTTTCCTTTCCCCTTTTCTCTTTCCCTTCCCCCTCTGCTGACTCATGTTAGGATGGTATTTATCAACTAAGAAAGGGAGACATATGTTCTTTACAACTATATCACCACTACCAGATGGGCACCGGGTGTGCCAAAGGCACAGACATGCACAGTAGCACTGGTGGGATGGAATCTCCTGGGTTCCCTGGAAGGAAGACGCAGTGGGAGATGGCAAGTTGCCTCTCCTGGTGGCAACTGGGCAGCTGAAAGCGAGAAGCAGAGGCTGCAGCAGTCAGCACAAGGGCAGCATGGAGCGCGGGGTTGGCAGACAGTGGCAGCAGAAAGACCTCCTCACAGCGTGGGTTCCCAAAGAAAGGCACGCCTTGTCCATGGGTCTTTAATACTGCTCAGCTATCACTGGAATCTCACCCCTCGGGCTTCCCCTTGGACCTGCCTCACCAGGCTGGGACAAGACTATGTCTAATGTAGCCTAAGTTATAAGTAGCATTTTAGAAAGGAACTCCCATTTAAAGAAATATACAAAAAATAACTTACTATAGATCCACATAAAGCAAAATTAGTATTCAGCTCATATGGTCCTTCCATTGGCTGCAGGAATGTTACTGAGTGTTTAGGAGAGAAGCTAAAAGGGAATCCTTTTGAAAATGCTGTCCATATATAGCCATCATCTGCCCTGGCATAGCTCAGAACTCAGCACTATGGGAGTTTTCACCATGTTTTAGAATTTAATTTTAAAATCTACCTCTTCTGTAAACCTCACCTAATGGAGTATGCCTTTGTTGCCCTCAGGCTAATGATCAGACACAAAAAAATATATTCTGCTTTAAAACGAAACTAATCCTAATCCCTAGCAGACTGCAGATCCCTAAACTGATGACTAGTTCATGTGGTGTCAGTTTGCTCTGGGCTCCAAGACAGGAAGCAGGAAGCAGCTGCTAGCAGTGGGCTTTGCTCCAGCATTTAAGGCTTAGGGGCTTATAGGGAGTGCGGCGACTCAGAGTGCAGCGAACAGGAGTAGGCTAGCAGGGTCGCAGAGAGGCTGTCGCAGAGAGGCAATCTTGACACAGTTAGCACAGCAGTTCGAGCAGGCAGGGCTGTAGACACTGGTTGGTTGGTGGCTTATCTTCCTGTTTTTCCTTCTCTTCCTCCTTTACCCTGTCTTTCTCACCAATAATGGTGAATAAATGGTCAAAGTCTGTTAGGAAAAAGAGCGTGCTTGTACAAAC
>VXBA01002453.1:254-63580 GCA_013399895.1 Serilophus lunatus
CTCTCAATGAGTTCTGCCAGTTCATAACCTAAAATTCTTCTGCCCTTAACAGAGAGATGCAGCCCATCCAGTTCCAGCAGGCCAGGTGCTGTAAGGGTTGCCCCATGGTCAAAGAACCCAAAATTCTGCTGATGACACCAACCCTTGAGCCACTTGCTGATAATGTGGGCTCTCCTATTCCTTTCACCATATTTTTCTGCCACCAAAGGGGCGAAGGAAAAAACCACTTGCACTCCCGCCCTATCAACCACCTGACCCAGCGCCGTAAAATCCCTCTTAATTGCTCTGACACTTCCCTTATTAATCTTGTCACCGCCAGCCTGGAGTATCAGCAATGGGTAATAATCAGAGGGCTGAATGAGCCCAAGAAGTCTCTAAGTGATGTCTCGTACCCAGGCCTCAGGGAGGCAGCAGACCTCCCTGTGGGATGGGTCCAGTCGGCATATAGGACGCTCTGTTCCCCTAAGAAGCAAGTTCCCCACTATGACAACCCTTCTTTTCTTTTTGATGTAAGAGGTGGTGATCTGTCCTACAGATGAAGCATAATTGGGAGGCTCCCTGGGTAAATAATTTTCTTCTAAATCGTCTGGCTGACCCATCATATCCAGGATCTCACACTTATTCTGAAGTGGTACCTGGGTTGATGGGGGTCAGGAGGAATTTTATTATTACCTGCCTGAACAGGGATCCATTTCCACTTCATCGATCGAGTGCCCTCCTATTTCCTGGCAGTTGGAGGCACAGGAGTCTTCTGATTCCTGGTGGGTCTCCCTCAAGGATGCAAGGGTGGAGCTCCACGGATCTATTTCCCTTTCACTTTCCCAAATACTCCTTAGTCTATTAACTTCTTCCCTAAGTTCGTTCACCAGCAAAAGGAGATTGCTTAGCTGTTCACACCTCAGGCAAGTTTCTTTTGCAACAGCCCCTGGAATCACTGATAAGCTCAAACAATCCGTGCAGGAAAGGGTCTGTACAGACACATCCCTTTTAGACGGTTCTATTTGACTACACACACTTGCATTAACTACAGTTTTTGACCTTGTATAAACCCTTTCTAACAAAAACAACAAACTAAACTTACTAGCAGAAAACCTTCAACTCTGCCTGCTTGCCCTGCCTGCGTGAACTGCCACGCTAACTGCCTCTCTGCCACCCTGATTACCTACTCCTGTTCGCTGCGCTCCGAGTCGCCGCGCTCCCTACAAGCCCTAAGCCTTAAATGCAAGAGGAAAGTCCCACCGAGCTGAATCCCCACCCAGCCGCACACACAGCACACAAGGATTTTCAGTTTAATAATAAGAAATCAGTTATGTATCTAAAAAAATAAGCCAACAATTTTTTTCATCTGAAGTCTAGTTTGTCTTTTACGATGTATGGATAGATATGGGTAGCAGTAGAAATTAGTACATTATATAAATTAGTACATAATTAGAAATTAGTAATGTGCTTTAGGACAAATTCCTAAGTGTCATGATGGCTACTTTTCAAATGAGATGGTACTTCCACCCTGTAGAGAAAAAGTTCTCAAGTATTTAACAGGAACACAACTAAAACTGCTAGGTTTTTGTTTGTTTGTGGTTCTGGTTCTTGTTTTTGTTTTAAATTCAAATCACAGTGTTCAGCATTTTCACATCTAGTATTTTTTTTTATGCTACCTTCAAGTCTACATTTAACCTGTGGTCAAAGTGACAGATATATAGTAGTGTGAACTCAAGAGATTTTTTTTGTGGAAGATGGGCAGTAAGATTTCATATGCATTACAGCTGATTTTTCATCAAATTGTCTTATAATCATACATGGCCAAACAATGCAACTACAGTTTGGAGGGCTACTCATAACTCATTTGTACCAAAGACAGTATCACTAAACCTGAACCTCTGTGGAAATATAAGACAGATATTTAACCACTATAAAGCCAAGCAGATGCAATTTATAATCAAAACTCTAAGTAATCAAAACTGTTAAGTAATCTAAAAAAACCTCACAAACTCCAACTAAACACAAAAAACCTCCAAGTACCTTTCAGAAGGCGCTTTTAACCAATGAAAATAAATCCCCAACAAAATACTCCCGGTCATCTGCCTCTCAACCCAAGGTGAGTTCACCTTTACATTTTAGTTAGTTCTGTACATGAACTAGAAGTATTAAGTAATATGACTTCCTACCTGTAACAATGAATTAGGATAATAGTACTTCAAGACATTTCTGAGGATTTTCCAATTAGCTGATAAAAGGATTAAGAAGAGTAGGTAAATATCACTGTGCCTGAAGCAGTCGGTGGCAATATAATCAATGTGGAACTTTGCATGCATGACTGAAGAACATATGAAATTGGGTCATGTAAAAAAACCCAAATTCTGTCAAAGTAGGAGAAAATAAAAATATAAACTGTCTCAAAAATTAGTGTTTATAGCTATCAGAAAAGTAGCATTTTGCTTCATGGGTAAGGTTGAAACAGGAAAAAACCTAATCAAAACCTATTAGATACTAAATCATGACTGTCTCTAAAAGTCAAATGGGACCAATATATGCTGGAGCTGCACAGCAGTTTGACAGCCATCCTGTCATATGACACAGGCTGTGTTCTGTACTAGACAGTGCAAACAAAAAATGGGGGGTGTCACATGCCTTTTTTTATTCCCACTTTTCCTTCTCTTTTAACTCCTACCCATCACATAATTTACTGGACTTTAAGACATTAATCCTGTTCCTGTGATACACGCACATCCGCACATAGGTTAATCACCTCCCTTACTATGACCAGCCTTCTGCTGAAGATGACAGTGGAAAGTAAGGTTGATAAAATTTGCAGAATCAGAACCCAGGTTTGAAATAATATGCTCCGTAAACACTGTCATGCATTCAAATGCTGTTCTCCAGAAGTCCCAGGGACAGGTATCTTTCTTTCACATCAGCAGACAACTTTCTTGACAATCTGTGATGATTTGCATTGGAGAATTTAGTACTTTCAGAGTGTGCACAAGCTAGACAGAATTTATGCTGACAATTCAAACTAGCTTTCAGTTACACCTGCTTCATCTGCCTACCAAGACAACAATTGATAGCCTTATTTTTTCACACTGCTATGCAGAACAATCATGGTTCTGCACATTGTTATCAAAACCCAGGCTGCCTGGCTCATGTTCGTATTACATTATTTATGCTGCCTGTGCAACACTAACAGTATTGTACATCTACCTTTAAGTAAAAATGTCACCACCTTCAACACTAAGACCTTAAAGAGGGGGTGCAAATAGTGTATTTTAGAGCATTTACTGTGAATTAGATAGTACATCTTCTGTTAGAGATGAGTTAAAATCAAGTGTTCCAACAAAAAAGCTAAGTTTCTTAAATAAGATGGAGATCTCCCTTCACAAGACACGTGGAATACTCAGGCATTTATACAATCTAATCTCCTTTAAAAAACTGAGTAAATTAACCTAATTCAAATATATTGATATGAACCAGTTTAAAAAAGTAAATGACTACGCTGTATAAAGTCATTAATTTCCAACCGATAAAGGTTGCTGTTGTAGGGACTTACTAGCAAAAGTATCTATACCTCAGCAATATATAACCTAAAAGGAAACTCTGATTTTGATTAAGTAGCTTATCCTTAGTTCAGCTCTCCTGAGTAATCATGATGCTTAAAAAGACTTTATGATAAATCAATTACTAAGGTAAGTGACTACAAGAAGGAATTAACTTTTTCTTCAAATATAATTCTGACATGGTTTGTTAATGCATTGCTCTTCCCTCCTGCTGCAATTAAGAGTTCATGGAAATGAACACCTCATTGCCAGAACCCACAAGAACTTGGGGTTTTGCTCCGATTTTGTCTATTAAGTTTTATTTATCACACTGGAAACAAAATGTTGGCAAACAGTCAGTGGATGAAATGTCTTGTCAAGTTCGTAATCCAGGAGATGTCAATTTCACAGAAAAGTGCAACTGTCCTCAAAGCAAACAGAAAAGTTGAAATTACATAGTAAATCAGCTTCTGAAATGGAAAGTTGTTCCGTGTGAATGCTTTAAGAAACCTCTTCCTCTCAGCATTTTATACTCCAGATACAACTCTGATACTCTCTACACTCAAATTCTATTAAACAAAAACTTTATTCATGTATTTGAAAGAACAGCTTTCCATTTTAGAATGTAAAGACTAAGTGCAATTTTACATCTTCTCTAGTAATAAAAAGCTGTGGAAGGGCACATTCCTTACTGAATACATCTGTGTTCTTCAACCATATAAAAAGGCAAAATACAGAAAAAAATGAAAATTTTAAAAAATAATTTAGAATATTTAAACTGTTTTGTAAATTCAGAATGAAGACACAAAGGCAGTTCATGTAAGAACATATTAAAACAACTTTGAAAGAGCAAACATTCAGGAATGCCGTATTTTAATACTCCATGGTTTTTGCATTATCTTCCATGTGTTGCAACAAAAAAACCTCAGGCCCCTCTGTGAGTGCCTTTCTAGGGGGAAAGGAAGATTTCATCCCTTGTTCATGTATTTTTTGAGTCGTAGAGTTCTTCAGAACTTGAGACCATCAGCTTGATACAGCCTGCAAGGAACGGCAACATCAAGTCACATCTTAAAAGTCACCCTTAATTCTGAAAATATTCATTAGCTTTCCGTGACAGAAGATTCTTGATCCCTCCTTTCCTCCCTCATGGCATTCCATATGCTGTACCATAAACTGCACATCTCTTCAATTCTGCTCCAGTCTTACTACAATTTGTGAAGTAGGTGGGGATGAAGGAAGGCAAAAAAAAAGGCATCTGCCCCAGCTAGCTCAAAGACTAAGTGACCTAATGTGAAGAAAAATTATTTCCTACCACAAACCAAGAAACCAACCACGTTATAATCAGGTTTTGTGCTCCTTTTAGTCAGAAATACAATATGCCTACACTCACTAAACTCTTAGGTGAAGTGAGGATAAGTTTTTTAGTTACACAATACATATCCAGTAACTTTGATAAGTGAAATCCAAACATGGTTTCCAGTGTTGTTTCCCAGAAGTCTGATATACACAGAAGTCTCCTACCACTAACTAATTCATAAATAATTTCTCATCTTGCTGTCAACAGTCACAGCTTTTTCCAACAACTCCAAGATGGTTGTCTCTGTTAGACCCATTCTTGAAAACTTCAGGCACTGCCAGCTAGAAAAGTGCCAGTAAGAAAAATCCAAATAATAAACAATAGTAAAAATAGTCGTGGACCAAATTTGATATAACCTAGGCATAATGTGTGCAGTACCCCTCAGGAAGTATGTGTGTCTCTTCCACCATCAAATCTAAGTTGTATTTTGCCCTATGAGTTATTCTGAATGATGAGGCCTTAAAAGACTTATACTTCTCAGGCGAAGTACCATCACTACCTCTTCCATCCTACCTTCCATGTAAGCAAATAAGAGTTCAGTTTCACTCTCTCAACTACTCACAGCACTTTCTGTACCCATAATAGAACTCTGCTCTGAATTCTTCCTTCTTACAGCAGTTAGAAGTTATCATCCCCCCAAAAAACTTGCATCCTGCTTTGTAAGGGGAAGAAAAAAGTAGGTGCATGAAGCAAAGGACAGAATTCCCACTTGCATCAGAGAACAATTTAGAGACAAAACCCATGTGAGATGAGATGGCTGCACACCCTGGAACTCAACATATCACTAGAAGCTCCAGAAATTGTAAGAAAGAGGAAATAAAGACAGACACCAATTACCATTCCCAGGAAGTGTTATTTGACAGGACACGTGCATGCTACAGTCCCCAAAAATGTTAAGACAGGAAATCCTGAATGATGTTGTGCAGGTCATATTTCAAATTTGAAGGGTTTAGAAGCCTAGGAGTCAGAAATGCCTCTTGGGATGAAAGTAGCAGGAAGTGAATTGACAGCTAGGAATATTGCTCTTGGAGTTCACAAACAAGCTGACTTTACTGTAGATCTTAAGCATTTTTCTGCTTTACTCTTTGAAAAATTAGAAGAAACTTTTCCATCAATCTTCTGATCATTTTAATTCATACTAGTTTTATCTGTCACTCTCCTACATATTTTTAGTTACTTGTTGAAGATCCTTCAACTATGTCTAGTTAAAGTGTCAAGCAAGAGAAGAGAAAAGGAATAAAATATCTATGCTAAGGACTTCAGAGAGTAAAGTCTTTGGTTTGGAAGTGAGGTAACACGTGAGGGGGATTTTTTACTTGACTCTTAGTAGGTCTGCCTTTTTGCAATGTTTCTGAGATTTCCCAGCAATACAAAAAAAATCCCATAAAATTTATTTTTATTACTTTCCCTAATTTGTTGAGCTTCCATGGAGAGTTTTATCTAATAGGCTATAAAACTTAAATCTCCATTAAGCATGTTGGGAATACGCTTCCTACCCAAAAGAAGGAAGCATCATCTTACGTAATGTAATATGCCATCATTTTAAATTATTCTAGAGGTCCTCAGCAAAGGGATTTCAAGTCTAAAAATTAAAATTAAAACACTTGTCAGGAATAATTGTACTTAAAAAACCTGCTATAAAAATAAAGCCAAAATAAAACAGTACCTCATCAACCAAGTATTAAAAATCATCTGAAAAAATAACAACTTCGCTATCTCATATGGTAAATTTATCTTTTTACAACAAAGAACTTGGTCACATATATGTGAAACACGACAAATACAAGTATTTAATTAATACAAAGATGATTATTATTCCTTAATAACTAATACTCTTAAAAAGTATTAATACTCTTTAAAGTTTAGGCAAATCCAAGTCTCATTCATAGGTCCTCCAAGAAGAGCAACATCTCCTAGCAAGCAAATTAGCTAGGACTACACCAAAATCCATTTATTTCTTTACCTCTTTTGAACCTCAAAGCTACTTTCAGTCATGAAACAAGGATAGATAACTTCAATCTTTCAAATCGGCTCTGCTGGGGGAGAGCTTCCAAATATCACATCCCTAGTAAGACACCAGGCTTTCTTAGACATATCAGCTGACATAAACCAAGTCAGAGTTCGTCACTTCAGAATTACACTTTCTTGTCACTTATTTTGGTTCTTCATATAGTATGCTTGCAGAGGTAATTTGGTGCAGCATGTGTCATCTGATTGATCACTGAACTAGATTTGTGTCAGTGTTGAGGTAAAGTATTAAGCTACAAAAGCTCATTAATGTGGAACCAGGGCAATAAATTACTCTTTTTTAAATACATTACTTTTATTTATTTCCAACTAAGCATACACACTTACTCTGTAACAAAAAAATATAATAAAAAGGAGTTTTTGTAACTTTCCTGTTACCAGAACACTAAAGAACAAAGTAACTGTTCTTTTCCAAAAAGATTTTTGCAGTTTTCACATGGCACCCTTCAGACAGACATTTGCAGCAGAAAAGAAAGAAACTATCCCCTTTCTTAATTAATCAGCATAACTGAACACTTTAACTGCTTTTGTTTCTAACTCTGCTTTCCTGTCTCTTGTTCTTCACATGTCCACGTTTTCACATCTCATTTCAAATTGAACATGGGTCTTTTAGAACAAAGATTTTCAATTTTATGCAACTGCAGCACTCCCCGCAGAATAAAAGCACTTGATCATTTAAATGTTAGCAAGAAGTGAAGAAGCAGCAGTACCAATCCATGCTTTTATGCATGTTTTTTCATGTTAAAAGAGAATGCTGCCCAGTAATTCACCAAGCACTTTTCATAGCCTCCTTTCCAAGTCGCATCTTCTCAAGGGAGTTGCTTCGTTATCGCTATCATGTGCACATACTGAGGGAAATACATAAATCTTCACACCAGTCTCCTTTTCAATGGGTTCCTAAGAGAATTCATTATTACAAAGCCTAAATTTTAGATGAGTCTGGGGAGAATGAGGAAGTAAATATTCTTTGCCAAACTGTTCTTTCCCTAAGGTAAAAGAAACAAGGTCAGAAATTGTGTTTTTTACAATGCTACAACACTCATCCGAAAGAAGCCATCTCTCTTTCCTCTGAACTTTCTAAACACTCAATCAATCCTTAAATTCCCAGAAAAGTCTAAAGTTAAATTTACTCTGTTTAGTTCTTTTTATTTTTTTCCTGGCTTTTATTTCAAAAGAGCATTATTATTTTTCTGAACTTACTAACCAAATGCCAGCACATGAAAATACTATGTGCTGTATTGAAAGTTTGTTTGCTTTTCTTTTTCATCACTGAGACAGGAGTTCAAACTTCAGTCTTACAAGAAGAATCTAAAACATATCTCTCTAAAAGTTTAATTAAAATTTTAAAGCATGATTCATGATAACCCAATTGGAACAACTCCTTACTCTACAGAGATTGAAAGTAGAAATACTTCTTTTGTTACACTGACTTCTTACCATCTGAGTGACATTAGACAGTTATCATCCAAGAAATGCTATTTCCTTGTTTGAATCAAGCAGCTCTATCTGTCTGAAAGTAGAAAAAAAATCCACAAACAACCCTGAACTGCTTCTTGCCGTTGCAAACAGGCTAAGAGACTTTGCTGTTGCATTTAAGAGAGCCACAGGGAAACTACAAGACCATTTTAGAGGAAACAGGCTGAAAAAGTTCTCTCTGCATATTTCTCATTACATGTATTTTGGGAACTTGATAACAGTGTCCCCCTTAACATAGGCAGTTTCATGAATTGAAGAAAAATATATTCAAAAAACTCTAGTCTCTGCCTGTACTGTGAACAAATGTTGAACCTCAACCACCATCATCAAATTCCTGAAACTCACATATTTTTCTTCATAGTCTAACAAATTTCACAAGACAGTTTTATCTTCTTAATTTTTCAATGAAAATTAACAAAGCTCCAAAAATAAAACTTTGCCTCTTAAACCAGATGATCAAGACTCACTTGCAAAATTCCACTTAAAAGTTTCTTTGCATTATTGCATTTACTCCATTCAAAATTACACTAAAAAGAAAAAAAGAATTTCCTCTTTGAAAAGACTGCAGGATTTAGCTCATATTGCTTATATTCAGCACAACTGGGAGCACCACAAGTTTAGCTTTACCAAGAAGCCTGCAATACCAAGGAACTAAATCAACACCATATGCAGAGAATTCCATTTTCCAAAGAAGTTTAAAATATTAGAGAGGTGAGGTCATAAAGAGCTTTTCTTTAAAATGTTTCTGAAAACTACTTTGTGCATTTCATTGTCCTTCAGGCTATGCTGAAATTATCAACACAAGTGTAACAGGCTACCTCCACTATTCTGCATATCTCAGATGTAACCTACCAGCTCTATCATTCCTCCAACACACCTATTCTGTTCTTAATTGTATAGAGACAACATAAACAAATAGTGCTCTGAAATAAGTTTTAGTGAGATTTGTGCATAGATTGCTTTTATGATTATTTTTTCCCCAAGAAACACTCTCGTGAAGGAAAACAGCTCTGTCAGTTCTTCCCTTCACCCTTCCAAAGCCCCCTATTTTTTTCCTTTAAGCAAAGATGATGTAAGTTCAGTATCAGACAGCTTTATGTCAATGAATATGAAAAAAACCCATGCATTCACATTGCAAGTTATTCTGAGAAGCTGTTTGCATTATTATTATGAGGCAAATCTGCCTTAGTAATAAACCTGCTGTGGATTAGGAACTATTAGGCTCAGTTTCACTGTACCCACGTGTACAACTGATATGATTACAAGCACATAGTGAGTGATAAACAGGCTCCTCAATGAACGTATTTCCACCTAGCTGACTTGAAAATTGATCAGTGAGAACCAGTATCTGGAAAGGAAAAGGTGGAGAGATATTCAGTGAGCCTTTCTCTTGAATTTCTCTGTGAAAGACATGCACATATAGTTCATTTCATTTAGGAAATTCCTCCTGTGAACAGGCAGCTCCTTCCTCCTATGCAGCATAACTAAACTGCTCTAAAGTCTTTCTTATCAGACCCAAGAACTGGCCACGCATGTTTACTGAAATCAAGTATATAATCTTACATGTTTCAGACTGCAGCACTACATGCAGTACTTCTCTGCTGGTATTTTTGTGTGGGTTTTTTTTTTCCTTTTTTCTTTTTTTTTTTCTTATCAGGGTTGATTCTGGTGTATAAATCCTGCAGAAGCAGAAAGGTAACAGATGGTTGCTGGAGTCATGCCACAGAAAAAGCAGTGGCTGACAGGATCTGTTATCCCTTAGCAGCTGCAGATAAAATCTTGACAGTTTAGGATAAAATTTCATTAAAAAAACGTAGCTGCTGATAAATGAAAAAAAAAACATCCACCAGAGAAGACTATGCAAAGAAGATTTCATCCTGCAGAGCCAAAATGCCTTGCCTAAAGAGAAGTTCTGCAATTTGGCTACCCATGCCAAACTCAGTTAGGATGGTAAAGCCATTGGAGAAATCAAACCCCCTTCTCCAACTTTTTCCCAAAAAAGCTATCCTTTTGTGTGCAGCCAAAGCTTTACAAGATATTTGACAGCTACTGTGACACAGAGAAATGTCAAACCTTTCCGGTTAAAAGCTATTGGAAGGAATCACAGAATTATACAAAAAACTCAAAAGGCATGAAAAGGGAGCCCCTTACAAAAGCAAATTTCTTGCAAGGAAAAAAAAAACCAAACCAAAACATTCATTTTAAGGCCAACCAAGGCCATAAATCTAGGTATGGTGATACACAAACGTATATAATTACAGGATCACTTCACTGAATAACAGAGGCCACTTCTATCTGTAAATCATTGGGCAACTGCAACTAACTGAAACAGTTCAAACATTTTGTGTCTTCAACTACAGTAAACTTCAGTGACAGCAAAACACTTGTGAGCAGGCCCAGACACCCTGACTCTCTGCTAGGAGAAAAGAAGGTAACTCACGTTTCAGATCTGCAGCTCCAAGTACTGAACCAGAATGGGCAAAGCAGTATCACTCTGCCAACAGAAAGTATCGACACCTCAGAAAAGCAAAGGCACGTTGGTTGTTCCAGGCTCACCTTTGCCTAGACTCTTAGCAGGCATCTCCCAGGCTTGCAGGAAGTCAAGAGAAGGGACCACTTTTCACATTAACAACAAGAGCTGGAATAAGTGAGGCACAGATTCTGAGAGAGAGTAACAAAGGAAGATTACACAACCCCTGCTAACAGGAAGGTAAGGGAGTTGCTTTTGCTAAAAAAACTGTGTTACATCTGTGCTGTTGGTACTCATTCCTCTTGATTCCACCAACACATACACACAAAATTACTTTTCTTTAGCTGTAGCTACCAGGTTCAAACTTTCACACTAAGCTTTTATACTCAATATAATCAAATTCATATCGGTGGAAAGAAAAACATAGCATCGAACAGTAAAAACAAGTATCAGCTCTCCTCTGAAAAGAATTCTACGAAATAAATACATCATGTCCTTGTATGGAAGGAAAAGATTATCAAGGTAACTTCAAACAAAGACTAAAAAACTTAATTCAAATACTTTCTTTAAGCTTGTGTAGCTTTTGCTCATTTCCTGAAGTAAATTATTTTATCTTGGGACAGAGTTTACACAGTTCCCCCTTTCCTCACATGTGCCTTCCTCCTCAATATTTTTACCTTTGGTATGTTCAGGAAACTTAGACATCTCACTCTGCCCACCTTTGGGCTAAGAAAACCTGTCCATTTCTTTCCAGGTCTTTAGCTATCCAGATCCCTCCACTTCACTGCACAGCAATGACAAACATGACACTCAAATTATTAGCAATAGATGGCAAGCTAAGCAGCAAGTGATCCCACTAGTGCTGCAGTGGCTTAAAAAAAACCCAATCAAGCAAACCCAAACAAGTAGAAAGAACAAATATTTCACAGTAAGTCTAGAGACTAGGAGTTTCCCCGGCAACAATGGCTGCCGCTTTCTGTGGTATCAGTGGTATCTTTCGCTTCCTAGGAAACCACTTGCTTAACGCTAAGAACTGTGATGCATTTCTAAAATTCACTTGTTCATTGAGCACCTGAAGTGAGGCAATGGAGCAGGGTGAGAAAGAACAACCTAAGTGAAAGTGGTGGACATCACTAGGGGAATGGCAATGCACCGGAGAAATAAAGGTTAGAGGTTGGACTTCACATCAGACTCTGATCCCAAAGGAGGGCTGCAAAGATGGTGAGGCCTTGAGGGGAAGCCACACAAGGAGGTCACTTAGTCTGTTCAGCACGGAGGAGACTGAGGGGAGACCTCACTGCAGTCTACAACTTCCTTGTGAGGGAAAGTGGAAGGGCAGACACTGATCTCTTCTCTGTGGTGATCAGTGACAGGACCTGAGGGAATGGCATGAAGCTGTGTCTGGGCAGACTTAGGTTAAAAAAGACTCTTCAACTAGAGGGTGGTTGGGCACTGGAACAAGCTCCTCAGAGTAGTGGCCACAGCACCAAGCCTGACAGAGTTAAAGAAGTGTTTGAATGATACCCTTGGGCACATGGCGTGATTTTTGGGGTTGTCCTGTGCAGGGTCAGGAGTCGGACTTTGACGATCCTTGTGGGTCCCTTTCAGCTCTGAATATATCATAATTCTGTGATGCTGAGTGAGCTGGCAGAGATGTGTCTATTCCCATCTAACATATTTATTCCACACAGAGCTGAAATACTTAACACCAATCTCTTAATTTATAAGACCTACAAAGTTCTGCTAGAAACCAATAAAAGCTATTGATCATTCTTTCCCTTCAAACATTTTTAGCTCCAGTCTACACTAGAAATACTTTTCCAGGAAACTCTTGGTGGTTATTATCTTGCACTGCACTCTATGCTGGCTTTTGTTTCCTGCTCATAAAATAGTTGTGCTATATAACACTGAGGTCCAGCTTCTGAAACTAACAACCTCTGTGTGGCAATTTATGTCTAAGTATTGAGGATGATTTTCAGTTGCTTCTTTTAATGAAAAAAAATTGAGACTGTGTGTCCTGATTTTATCTAGCTTCTTCAAAATTTCCCCCATTCATTTTCTCAACCTAACATATCTCTCTCCCCTCCCTCCCAGCATGTTTCCCATGGAAGTAAAAGCAAGATAATCCTCTGAACTTCAAAGCACCTTAAAAATTTAACTTATTCTCAACATCTCTGTAAACAGTAAGGTCATTACTATCCATTTGCCTGATGATATGTCCAAGAGCTACTACTGAGAAGCTTCTTATGTGGTTTATCTTGCCAGGAGATCGTAACAGCTTACATGAGCCCAGTAAAGCCTGAAAGCATGATTCTTCTCCGTGTTTTTTATGTCTGCTTAGAAAATATAACATTTCCTGGCTCTTACAGCCTGTCATCACAGAAAGGCACCACACAGATACTGCATCTGTCAAAGTTTGCAAATGAGCCACAGGATGCAGAGCAAAATGTGCAGAAAACAAAGGCAGAAACTGCACTGAGACATGTATTTGCCATTAGAAGCTCAGTTATGACATGCAAGAACCATAAATGAGTTATGGATAATATGAAGTACCTGCTTCTTCCTGGATGAATGAAGACATTAAAATACATAACAGATGAATAAAGAAAGAGTGGAAAGAACTTTGTTGCTTTTCTTCAAGTGGCAGAACAGCAATGGGGAAGGAAGCAGGGCAAGAAATAATGAAAAAGGAAACATCAGTCTCATCTCCCCTGTTATTAGATGTGCACTTACCAACACTACATGGCACTCCTGCCAGTGTCCTCCTGAATGCCCTGCATCCCTGACAAGTATGTAAGCGGCCTCTCACTTCTTTCCCTTCATCTACGTTCTGGTAGAGGGAGAGGACTGGAAGAGCTAAACTTGCAGATCAAAACAAGAAACAAGGCATTATCTCTCTTGAAATTATACCCTGCATACCACATAAATAACCTACCAAATAAAATGGCTACACATAACCTATTCTACTCTGCTCGTATTTTAGGAACTCTAAGCACTGGTAGACACACTCAGTTATTCAAACTACACGAACCAGCACCATCTGTGTCACTATATCTAAATTGTGATGTTGTGTGATTTCAGTAGGGCAGGTTTGCTAATGACAGGATCAGATTTCTTTAAAGACAAGATTGCAACAAAATTGAGTGGCCTCCTGCACTATCAATAAAGAAGTACTAGTCAGAAAGGAGAGAAAGTGTGCAGTAATGCTTCATGAGCTAAAAGCACAGTCACTTTATTCTTGTACATTACAGTTCAGGGATGGGTTTTTTTTAGTTTTTTGTTTGTTTGTTTGTTTTAACTCCCCCAAGCATTTCTCCCCTAGAAAGGAGGCTACTAAACAATATGGGGCAAATTCTAGAGAGAAAAAATAGCAAATACAGGTGTGTGCTTCTATACACAGTGAATTGCAGTTTTTGTACTATTAAATGACTCCACCTGTGTCCATTGCCTCCCAGCCATTTACAAACCGCCTCAATATAAACAGTGGAAAGAAAGGAACCATGTACTCAAATAGGCACAAAAGTAAGTTTTACAAGTTCTAGATATCAGTTCTTTACCCCACCATAAGCTGACATTTGCATGGACCAGTTAGATCCTTGTTTATTTTGCCACGCTCAAGACAACTAAATATTCACTAGGACAATGTTTTCCAGCCAATGTTTCCAGCTAAAAATACCAAACTAACAGACTGCAGGATAGTCTATGGATTCCATCCTCACCTATTTTAAGGAAGCATGCTTCATCCTAAATTACCTTCATCAGGAAATGGAAAGAGAAACAGATAGCTGTTTATTTTATCATACGTGCTATGTTTTGTGAAAACTAATCTGCACACTAAGTAAAAATTCCTTCCTTCCATGTAGAAAAGATCTGTATGAAGAATTGCACTGTGATCCAGATTTGCTATTCTTGAATTTGGTGTATTTTATGCTGTTTAGACTCTTCATATTTATTCTTTTAGGGTCAGTATTTCACACACAAAGGAGTATGCATTAGATCCTGAGAGACTGTATGATTTCTATGTAGGGAAAATAAACTGGTATTTCCTTGCTGAATGGAAGATAAACACAGAGCTACAAAATGAGCACTCTCATATACTGTCTGCTTGGTTCTGCCAATACAAGGGTCCTGGTCCATGCAAATTTGATGGGGAAAATAGTCTCATTAGGCTATTAGAAGAACCTTGAAAGTTGAACCATTTACTTCTGGAGGTAAGCCTACACTGCCAAAATTTACATGCTCTTATTCATTAAGTGTTCATTTTCTGTGGTATCCTTACTACCACCACCTCTGGAGAATCACTTTCCCCTTTACCTTTAGTGCCAGATAAGGGTAAGAGGAACCTTTGAAAACTATTAAGTGAAAAGAAGATCTGTCCATTGTGTGTCATGTCATACAAAAGCAGGAAGGAATATCTGCAAGTCCTGTTCTGTCTCATCCAGACTAGGAATATGAACTTCAACCTTCTACACCCAGAAACTTACCAATGCCACCACCAATTCCCTTGGGATTCTGAACAACCGAGCCCATGACACAGGCCTGAAAACGGCAGTGCTGCATAGTGCTGCCACCAGCTATACCGTAGTCACAGCAAGGCCTTCTACCTCACCAGAAGTTTCTTTCTTTCTGAAGGTGACAACCCTTCCCAAAGAACCTTCCAGACATGTTCCCACTAAGATTTCCAACTTCCCACATATGCAGGTTTATACGTTATTTTCTTACCTCTTTAGACTGTTCTGAGTGCCTGGCCGCTATTCAGATTTACAGGTGACTAACACTATTAACATCAAGACAATCCTTAGAACACAGTGAGATTAAATATATGGAGAAGATTTCTGCAGAAACATTGATCTTTTAACAGCCCATGTTCCAAACTCTGTGTGCTAATTTTGTAAGCAGTTTACTGGAGCACAGAAATTTAACTAGAGTTTATTTTGCTTCTACCATTTTTGCTAAAAAAAAAAAGAATGTTCTCTAGCTTGTATTTTGCAAATGGAACACATTTTTGGGAAAAAAAAAAGTTTTGAATCTTACAGTTCACACAAAATGTTCTGATCTAATTTATATCCTTTCATAAGTATAAAGGCAATTTAAAAGTTTAGAAGATAGACAGCACTGTCATATTCTGCTTACGAGGAAATTAAGCAGAGGTAATGAAATGGGAAGTTGACTCTGAAAGTGCAGAACAGAGCAGAAGCATTTCAGGGTATTACAGTTAAATCATGCAATATCTGGAAAATTCTGTTTCTATGCTGACCTACACCAGACAGTTCTTAAGGCGAGAACTACTACAAGACATCAGGTTACAATTTTTTTTTTTTCTTGTAAAATTACAGCATGATTCTCTACTGCTAATGTTCTGGGTTTTTTCTAAATCAAGAGCCCAAACATTATTCCAGTCTGTTCTATAATGAAATGAGCTTTTTACAGCTTCATTCACCAAATTATCCCACTTTTTCTGAATAGATAGTTCTAAAGGTTCTGGAACATGAAAGGTGAAGACATGAAGGAAACTTTTAAGTGTAGATCAGTATAATTCATTGCAATATGCAAATGGACAGGGAACTCTGCAATCCACTTTGGTAGCCATAATGGAGCACATTCCACATAATTCTTGCTCTTAACTCAGCTTCTTGTCAGCTGCTTTGCAGGATAAGATGACCTATGGACACTGGTATGTAAATAGAAACAGGTGAGAAGTCATACAACAACGCAGGAAACGTGTTAACTGGATACCTCGAACCAGACACACTGAGTTCACAAACAAGCAAAAACACTGCTACCACAAAACGTCATCATTATTTAACTAAAGGATGTGAAAATGTTCTATTTTTCATCTGTTCTGCAATAAGTGTAATTTAATAGCAGGAATACATGTACATGGTTTCTCAGTAGGTTAAAAACTCAAAAATTAAGTCATTTTCACATATTTGTTAAGTCTGGATTTTGGAGTGAAAACTAGAAGGCACGCAGACTGACAATTGGATATCTGTTGTAATGATATCAACTATCATGATAACAACTTTTCCATTTCCCATATGGAGAACTTAATTTTTATTTCTGACAGTGATAAGGGGCTTATTTCCTTTTTAAACAACAAAGCCTCAGACTCTCCAACAGTATACATGAGTAAAGTTTTTACTACCTGTTTATGAGCTCATATGAGCTAACAGTCTACCTGCATACATTAAAAATTATCCTCTGCCACAAACTTGATTGTAAATTTCTTGATTCTTTTTTTTAAGTTTTTGTCCTAAACTTTAAATTAGTGAACATTAAACTGCATTTTATGACAGTTGGATGATGCAGAGCAGATGTTGAGCTAAAATTCCATTTGCCAAATGTCAGTTCAGAAGACGCATTTAAAACTGGCGTACTAGCAAGACAAACTACATGGTGAAAACAATAGATAAAATCGTCAATTACGCCAGTGCTCGCCAATTATTTTTCTGGTACTTCAGATAGAAATTCTGCCTGAACCAAAGATTCTAGAAAATGATGTTCAGTTTGAGGAATGCCAATTGCTTGTTAGGGTGAGTATGTCCTTTCTGGATTATCTATTTTTTTCATCTTGAGCTGACTGATACATAGCAATTGGTAATCAAAAGCCTGCAACTAGCATGTTTTTGTCTTGCAGATTTTCCTCTACAAGTGAGCATTCACTTGGACCTCTGGTTGGACAGGTAGGTTCAGTGTCTGAAAATGATGCCAGCCTTCCCCTCCACAATTTGTTACAGTCACCAAACATTCCAGCCAACCAGCTAGCCAATGTGGCAACAATCTCATAAGGAAACTTGTTACTCAGTTGACAAAGTCCATCTGCTGATCAACATGCTTTTTTTTTTTTTTCTTGCTGTATAAGCTATAAATGATAACCCTTTCAGGCATACAATGCAACTTAACAGTCATTGAAAGCCCTTTTTTTGCATTTGGGCCATGCTTCCTTTTTCTAGTTATACCTCCAACATGCTACCTAAATAATTTCTGCCCTTCCATCTTATTTTTTCAAGCATCCAGAATGTCTTCCATCTTATCTTTTCTGCACTTGTAGTTTACCCATATTTTTGTAAACGATTTGGAGAAATCAACATGTTAAAAGCATCCTGATTGCTTTTGTTACTTTTCTCTAAACTCCTTTGAAATTTTCAATGCCTTTTCAATGGCTGAATGATCAGCAACTGCTGTAGGTCACAGTCTGTTTGACAAGCCAGTTTGCCAAGGTGGATTATGGCTTCTGGGGACGAAGGCATAATATAATCAGGTGTGTTTCTGTCATTTCTTTATCAGAATTACTTGAACCAACAAGCAAGGCCAGAAATACTAAGTAAGACACATCACACACAGTTCATGGATCAAATTAATGAAATCAAGAGCAATTCAAACCTATTTTATGAAAGTTATTTTGTGCAAATTCCCAATCCATCTAATAGTAATCAGTAATAACATTCCATGATCCCCTCTAAAGAGTTTATGAAGTTCAATTTATACTTGGATGCCTGTTTGCTCCTACTTTAGCTCCAGAAGCCAGCACTCAAGAATGCATGAATGGTATCATGACACAAGAAAGAACAAAGAATGAAAGGCAAATGAAAAAAACATGTAAGAAGAAATCTTCCTTTACAAGCACATATCTGATACATTAACTGGTTAACAGTTGCCAAGTGACACAGATAACCTTTTCTTAAAAACATATTATGTCTAAGACCCGTAGAGATACTGTAAATATTTCTTTCTTTGCTATTTCCTGTTGAAGGAAATAGCACCTTCAACATCGTCATGCTTCTCAAAAGAAGATGGATTCGTATAGATTAATTTTCCTTTTTTTTGGTGCACTCCTAATGTAATTTTCTTTAAGCGTGAACATGAGACAATTATAAAGCAAGGCTCTTTTTCCTCCATGGGCTTTAATGTTCTAGAATACAAATATATCAAATTACCAGTGTTTCAGAAAAAGGCTTTCCCTCTCCTTACCAATGTTTGCTCTAGGGCAGGGGGAAGAAGGGAACTCAATTAAATTTTTTTTCAAATTTCTGGAGGAAAAGCTACGGGTTAAAAAAAGGGGTTGAAGACAAAAGTTTTCTCCACAGGTAAAACTGCAATGGCAGAAATAGCTGCAAGTGGTGGTGTTTCTGATGTGCCATAAACTTATGTGCTCTTGTGTTCCTGGGTAGAAAGACAGGAAGAACTACTATAGTGCTAAACACACGGAGAATCAGTTTCTGATTTTTTCTTTTTAATTCAGAGAAAAAAGTCTTTTCAAATTGTTGCTTAAACATCTCCAGCATTTTTGCAGCTGGCAGATTTTTGGGCTTGGCTATCATTAAAATACACATAGCAACAAATAAATCAATCCATCAATCATGCTATCTGCCATAGAAAAACCACAGTATAAGACTTTCAACAAGTTTAAATTCAAATTATCAGACTTGCTTTCTTTTCCATCAGACAACTGAACAAAATCACTAAGTGTATTGACGATTTCAGCTAGCATTTCCGTTGCTGTTATCACAGAAGTTCAATAATTTCCCAGAAACCTCTCTCTCTAATCCATCTGCCTGCTTGGGGTTTAAAGTTGCCTCCTTGCACCTTCACTAAGTAGATGAGAATGTTCATTAGCAACATTAAAAGCTGGCTATATATTTGAAAAGCATGTATATTAACAACCATTTCTGCAATGCTGGAATCATACATTCTGTTACCACATACTGGCATTGGAAGCCTGTATAACACACAGAGTGAAACATAAGCCTGGTTACGTGTTGCTTCCACAATGCACAGTCTCATTGCACAATACCAAAATACCATTTCCTGCAGCATTTACGAACATTAACTGCGGACCAACCAAGAACTGCAACAACTTCTGCCCAAGAAGCAACTTGAAAGTTCAACCCACAATGGTTACAAAGTCAAAACAGTCACACCACTCCTCCCATTTTCAGAGAAAATCAGTAGTCTTAAGCTTTTGAGGGGTGGCACTACTGAAAGCAGGCTAAACATACACATTCAAGACCACACCTATCACCTCATTGTAGAGGAGAGCAGATGAGAGCTTTCCAAGGTAAAGCATTCGGACAGTGCTCTTAGGCAAACCAAGTCTTTTGGTACCATCACAGATGGTTCTTTTCATATTCAACAGCAGAAACATACAAAGCAAAACCGCAATTACAAAGCTCCACACAACAAGAGAATAGAAGACAATGAAGAAGGTTTCACCCACCTGGGATCTTTCTGTATGCTATCAATGGAAGGTGACCTAGCCAAGGTCCCTTCGGGTGGGATGGCTGGCCCAGATTTGCTGTATGGTGATTCAACAGAAGGACAATACTGCAGCTGTCGGTAGGGGTCTGCGTAATTGGAGGCTGGGCCGGCTGCATAGCTGGCCCTCTGGAAGGTCGCTGTTGCGTTCTGTGTGCCGTGTTGACTGCCTGTGCGCTGTAAGGGTACGGAGTCGACACCAGGGGAAGATGGGGCTACGACAGGAAAGTAGGGACAAAGTAAAAAATTGAGGACCTGTTCACAGAAATGGTTAACCAGGTCTAGGCAGAGGAAAAAAAAAAAACACACACATATAAAACAGGGGTTCAAAAAGAATGAGAAAAAAACAAAAACAAAAGAAACAAGCAACATTGTCATTTTCAAAACCACAGAAGGAAATAACCATCAAAAAAATTTCTAAATGACATGCCAGTTCTGGACTACAAGACCTTAACACCAGTTAAACAAATTGTAGCAGCGCTTTCACCTCGGGTTTTAACTGCATTAACATGAAATGAAAGAAGTGCAGAAGCAGCATGGGAATAATCAAGCTAAGGTTCACAACCACCACTGAGTGAGGCTTTTGCAGTCCTTACAAGGGTGAAAGTCAGTCAAAACCCCCAGTAGAAGGAGAGTCAAATTGGGCTCAAGAGTCCAAACTGAGACAGATGGCTCTATGGCAGAAGAAATACCCAGCCATCCCAGACTTGTACTCCTGGTATCCATAAAGCAGGTAAAACCAGACACCTGCTACTGAGAGTCGCTACATATGCTTTGTTAACCCACCTTCTGCAAATTTCACCTTTAGTTAAGACTCAGGGGACTGCTACTATTAACTCAGTCTGAAAAAGAGCTAAACACAAGGTGACCATGTAGATGTCTTAATGCATGCTAGCAATGGCTGCTCTCACACACCACAGCTCAAGATTAATGCATTATCAGTTTTGAGCAGCTTAACCAATAGCTTTAAACTGACTTAATGCTTTTGCAATTCAAAAATCTTATTAATCTCTCTTGTAGCCCATTATCTTTCTGCTGCTACAGCAGAGGGTAGTGGAGATCCAGTCTGCTTTATGATTCTTATTAAACATTCAATATTTTTGAACCAAAGTCCAGTTAATGGCAAATGGATTATCACTGTAAGGGCCAGAGGACCAATCTGCACATGATCTTGGCCTGGAGACAGATACAAATTAAACTCTGGCTCTGCTCAGAAGGAAATTTGGCCTGTTTGAAGTGGCACATTGAATCCTTGATAGTTTCCATTTCCTCCTGTCTCAAGACAACAAGAATACTTTTGTCAAAAGGAGTGGCCTGGGTCCAGGGCTATTTTTAGCTGGGTCAAAGTCATATCCTAAACTGCAGACAAAATTACATATTGCAGAGGTAGGTTTTTATAACAGATCTCCCAAACTTTTATGAATAATATGCACATTTAAAAATAAATATTTAATGTATTAACTGGTATACAAAAGGGATTTAAAGCATTTTATGTCAAAGTGTCAGCAAATGAAATAGTGAGCTTAACAGACTTGCAGTATGACTTAGTACTGGTCAAAGTTACAACACTTGGAAATTTTATATCAAATCTTTGCTTTATTCTCTTTTAGTTTTTTCTTATGGTTCTGAAGTAATTAATTTTCAAATAACAAGTATCATAACTTTATTACAAACATAGGTAAGTGGGATCACCCCCTTAGCTACTACCCCATCCCTGGAAGTGCTCAAGGCCAGGTTGGATAGGGCTTTGAGCAGCTTGGTCTAGTTGAGGGTGTCCCTGGTCACTGCAGAGGGTTGAAACTAGATGACCTTTAAAGGTCCCTTCCAAACCCAAAGCAGTCTATGATTCTATGATTACATATATATTTTTACATATATTTTATACATTTTTCATGTATTACTTTGGTTTAATTGCTGGTGTGCATATATATACATATATATTTCCTTAAGAAATAAGACACACAGATCTTTTCATAAAACTGCATCAGTTCAAATGCAATAACATTATCAGCATATTTAAACATCCCATGCACAAATCAGGCTAAAGTCAGTGTTAAACAAGGTCAAACATTTTAATAGAAAATACAGGGTTCAAAATGAAAATTTGGAACCTTATGAGAAGAGTAATAAAACAAGTTAGAGAAAATACTGGCAATATTTTCAAGTGAAAAAGCAAAAATGCAATTGCAAACTGCCATAGTATATCGCTCCTAAGTACTTCTAAGTACTGTCACTTCATAGAATAGGCTATTGCCTTTTGACGAATTATATGGGGAATTGCAAAAAACCCCTACAACACCAATACTGCCAAAAACACGAACTTCATTGCAATGTTGATTGCTTTGCAAAATATTCCACAGTATTTCCTTCATCTCCTTTGCAAGACAGTTCAATGGAAATTGTATTTGGTTTTAAATTATTTGAAGAGTTTTCTTTCTGTTTTCCTTTTTGTCCCATTATCAAAATAGGTATTTATATGAAATGAAACTAGCTGTCCACCCTAAAACCTACAAGCTTTCTCAAGTCACTCTGATTCATTTCTCAAATTGTATTCCTAGCGGACCGTTACTTCCTATTGAATTTTATCATATTGAACATGGAAGTACCATATTCAGAATGAGTCAAATCTATGACTTAAACATTCACCATTAAGTTTTTTGGACAGTACTATGCAGATTAATTAAAAGAAAAACAAAAAACCCAAAAAACTAACACTTCGGATCAACTTCTACATTTAATTTGACTACAGCCACCCACCTTTTATTACAGTAAAAGGGTTATACTTTAGCAGACATTATTACACAAGTAATTGCACGTAAAACTAAAGCAAAGTCATCTCCTACCAATACACCTCCTTGCCTAAAACAAATCCCTTTGTCAGCCAAACCCACTGACTGAAGTGTGGCTTTTTAGGCTATGGCAAACTATCGAGATCTCCCTTCTCTTTAGCTATTAAAATAGCAAAGACATAGCGATTATGTCTAATAAAGTAAATTCAGAAGCCTCACCCAGCATCGTAAATCTTCGCTAAGCACAGGGGCATCCAGAAGGCAGACACTTGGAATGGAAGAGAAAGCATTCACATACCAGGCACATTTTCAGATGGTCATAAAACCTTTTTACTTGTTTTTAAATTGAAGACACTTATCCTTTTATCTAAATTTCTCTAACTTTTGCATTTGACTCTTTCAAATCCAGGACAGCTACCCCTTGACCCAGAGTAGAGAAGATACCATACTACTTCAACAAAGATCAGGGGTTTGCCCTAGCAAGGGACAGGAAGGAATTGCAACAGAAATACTGCTTCTGGAGAAATGGACTGCTTTTCCCTCTCCCACCATCCTGAAATCTGGTCTGGTCAAGTCACATTATTTCCCTGGGTCTACAGCTGGCCCTATTCTGTCTCTGCATAAAGGTAAAACCAAAAGTCATAACCAAACTGTGAAGAAGTGGATCGAGTTTTGAGGACTCTTTGGCACCTCATTGATTTAACAAGAAGCTCAAAGGCAAAGGTGCTCACAAAACTAGACTTGCTTCTGGTCTTCCAAAGTCCACAAACTAACAATGAGATCAAGATTAACATACAAGAAGCAAAAGGACGGAAAACCTTATTTATCCTATATGGTTTCTTATCGAAGTGACCACCCATGAAAACATTGCTTTTAATAACAATTTCCCCATCACTTTTTAAGATCTTATATGGAAATCCAGTGGTGGATTTCAGGTAAGTTTCTGAAGTTCTGCTCAGCTCCTTTTGCACTGGTCAGCCTCCCTGCGGCTCCTTCCTGGGATTGCTCAGCACGGTGGCCTTGCAGAGGCACAAGGAGAGGGTGACTGACATCCAGCCACCCCAGCCAAATACCCCACTCCAGGCACAAAAGAGAGGCTTGCACTGCTCCACAACCTAAAGGCTGAGGCTGGCTCACACGGGCAGGAGGGTCATAGCACTCCTCTCTGCTGCAGCTAACAGAGATTGAGTACAAAAAATAATCTGCTGCAGCTAACAGAGATTGAGTACAAAAAATAACATGCTCAGTTGTAGGCCAATAAATCTCTATATATTAACAATATTTTAAACTTCAATGAAAGAATCATGCTTGAAGAGGAGAATTTTAATTTCAGGTTGAGAGAAGGGTGTCATCGAGAATTTCCAAAGGGAGAATTTTCCAAGTGAGCATTTCATAATGTGCGACTCAAGAATTACAGTATCAGTGAAGAAATCTGTTTGCCACCTAAAGATTTAAGATCTTGCTTTAATTTGGCATGTTGTTAATACCTTAAAAATACTGTATCATCTCAGCCCCACACTACTCCAATATCAAAATCACATCCACAGCAAAGGGAGCATCTGGGGTGCCACAGAGACATTTAGTATGTTCTTATAAATCTTTGCCAAAGAGAATAAAAAGCCCCTGTTAACTATAATGAAAACTCTCCATGGACCTGACATATGCCCTGATTATGGCTCTCTTGTTTGCAGAAATAGCATGTAGAAAAGCCAGTCTTTATCATTTTCTATGGTTTTTGCATAGTATTAACAAAGATATCACAACTTTTATCTTAATGTTGATAATTTAGGTATATCACTAAATACGTTCCCACGCTTATAATGTGATACACAACTTAGAAATTCACTTTCAGATTTTATTTTCATATACATGACTGATGTTAGAAACAACTAACAAAATGTAAAAAGAACGAACATATTGATCTAGGCAGGGATACTATTGCACCGTACCTGAGTGTCTTAAGGAGATCAAGTCCATGTAAGAACTGCTAAAAAGTTCAGACTTTCTAAAATTCAGAGGGCATTTTGCCCAAATAAGAAAGATCAAACCTTCATAAAGGAAAACCTTATTTATGAGAATTATCTTGTTACACCTACCTGTTGACAATTACTGAGCTGATATTGTTGTTTGATTTGTGGATATTACCTTGTAAAACTTTCCTCTTATTATTTGACAATAGACATTCAGTTCCTGGGTTAACTGTCTCCTAGTGCCTTTCAAACAGATTTTAAAATTATTTTCTGGATTTTTTTTATTTCTTTTTCTTCACTGATTTGCACCTGCTGTTGACTTACACTCGCGCATGAAAGTTGAAAATTAGATCCCAGTAAGATGTCTTTTCAGTGCAAGGTATGTCCGTCATCCATCTGTGAGTTCATAAATGATAACAATGCAGTGGGCTCTGTTGGTAGCATATCTACAGGAAGATTTATAAAACAGATACTACTCCCATCTAATATACCATAGAAATAAGAGGACATTCTCTGTTGATTAGGAAAAAACTCATCAAGTTTGAGAGATACAAACACTTTATCTCAAAATGTTGAAGTGAACGTTTTAAAGCATGCACCAGCTTTCTTGCAACAGAAGTTTAACAAAATAGATTATAATCAAGCTAGTAGCAAATCAGCAATCCAAAATAGCAAGCACAAACAGTCCAGCATAACACTGCTCAAAATGCATGGTAGTACATGTAACAATAACATAATAATAGTGATAATGAATTTGCTCAACAGTTACTTTTAGAAGCACTTTTCCACACGAGAAATAGAAAATTTTAGAGAAATATGTGGTTGAAGGAAATGGAAAATATTTACTGGAAGAGGGATTGATACTAGCAACTACTTCTAAGGTTAAGATTTTATGAAGGTACTATCACATCCTCTGTTTAAAGTACACATGCACAAAAATTTTGTACTTCAGACATGCAAACTGAGTGTAAAACAAAAAAAGCCAACACTTAAAGATTTCAAGGCTCCAATTTAGATTTAAAATACTCAGGACTCTATGCAAATACCAACACCACGGAAGTTCTATGTAGGCTGACAACTTTGCTATGTAACTTCTTGTAGCCGAAACACAAAAAAACACTGCCAAGAGTAGCACAATTAGTTTATCTTGTCCATTTGATCCTCCCTCACTTCTCTGCACTCTTCATTTTGTCCTATTTAGTTGATCTTGTAATCAGAACTCCAGCCTCCCCATTCTCAGCCATAGACAAACAAAAAGAACCTGTTACCAATTCCCTTGCATCTTCGTGAGATGGGCTCTTCCCCATCCAGTCAACCTTTGCGTTCAACGTATCAACCATTTAGGGCTTCCAGGATTGTACCACCTAATTATTTCTGCTAGCTCTAGCTTCTCTAGATGCACCTATTTTGTATAAATCAGGGGAAATACAATCCTCTTTCTCTCCAGTCAGCTCCACCACACTCAGCTCAGTGCCATCAGCAGCTGGCCATGGCAAATCACAGGTCTCCTTGCTGTACCAGATATGTCTTTTTAAGGGAACAGAACACACTGTACAGGGGAAATGCAAGCAGACTAAAGAAATTGATACTGAACAGCACAGTATATAGAAAAAAGGTCTCCCTTCCACCCACAAACGTGTTAGTCATAATTTCCTCAAGCGCTGGTTATACCTGGCTGTCACATCTACTTGTAATTAGTACGTCTACAAGCTGTTACAAGCAGGTATTCAGTAGCATTTTTATCATCAGATGTTTTCATGACATGGTGAGGAGGAAGCCTTTTTATCAGGGCAACATCCCTTTGTCTATCAGATGCAACACAGGAGATTTATGTTTTTCACACTTTCCCATCTCATCTTCTAAACCAGAGGTAGCTGTTTAACTGCTATGCTATTAGTTCTGTGAGAAATACACAGGACAACTCCAAATCAGTTAACAGGTTGATTGTCACTACTGGCAGTTGCAAAGTATTAAACCTAATGAAGGTCATAAATATATTCAAAGCAAGTGTACATTCCAATAACGAATTATTAGCCATTTGCTATTTTATTCTTTCAAAAATCTTAAAATCATCTCCCGACCATTGCAATATTTACTGTTTTGCAGGAGAACAACCTCTTGACTCGGGGAAACCAAGGAAACATCACTTGTGCTCTGCACACTGTGGTGTTCAATAAGTCTTCTTACAATGCAAAAGTTGACAATCTTTGAAGACTGAAGAACTGAAGTTGCTATTTCACTGATGTATCCTTTTGCTTCCATTATCTAAGAGTGTCCATTAGATCTAAAACTAATTGTAACAATTTAAGCATGTTCCTTTGCTTAGAAAATTGTTTTTCCATAACACAAGAAGCAGTTGAAGAAAATACTGCTTCCTTTGCATCTGAGCTATTCCTCCATTTACAGAACAGCTGTGTCTTAGTTTCTTTTTCATGCTTTCTCATTTTTTGAGATACATGCCTTTTTTTTTTCTTCTATTGAATGAAAGAGATAGATAGATAGATAGATAGATAGATAGATAGATAGATAGATAGATAGATAGATAGATAGATAGATAGACAGACAGACTTTCCCCCTTCTATTCTGGGAAGATGAATAGCTGCCACTGCCTAAACCTTAGCATACGGAAAAATTTTCTTAATCACCAATTTGGACTTGGCATTTCTTTACAACTAATTATTTTACTTAGGAGTTCAAATATGTGATTAGCTGGTGTCCATCTGAAATCACCTGGCTTTCCCAGGATTGGCAATGGAAGCAAATACACACCTTAGGAATGAAGTAATCTCTAAGGATTTTCATACATGTAAGCAAATTTTAATGCAGAAATAGGCAGACGAGTAAATCAGTGAGAACCAATGGTGACACATTTTGTATCTTAGAATTTCAGTTCAATAGATACAGTGCCTGAGATGAATGAGTTCCAATCCAAGTTTATTTTGCAACAATACTTAATGCAACTTCTGTGAAACCTGAAGTCAAAATTTGAATGCAGGCTCTTCCATAGCCAGGTCTGGCATAAGGCTTCACTGTTGTGCCTCATCTCACACCCCACACCCACAATCTTCTCTAATTCTACATCCTTCTCTCCAGGTGTTCTAGAGCTACATAAGTGTCCATCATGGTAACACACCCTGTATCTCAAAAGCTGTATTCTCTAATTCTACATCCTTCTCTCCAGTCATCTTCCACCATCAGGTGTTCTAGAACTACATAGTGTCCATCATGGTAACACACCCTGTATCTCAAAAGCTGTATTTCAAACACACATATAGCTAAAGAACCACTTTAAAATCCATGTAATCCATGTAGGGACATCAGGGTTTTATGCAGGTGCCCAAGCAACTACATATTGTTTCACATTTACAGCTCAAGGCTGGATTGACTTCCTTTCCTGTTTACAACCAAACAGCAGAGAAGCCTCATTCGTCAAGTTATTAGTATTAAAAAATACAATACTCCTTTTCCACCTCCAGGAACCAACTGCATTTTAAATTTGCCAGATTTTAATTTCACTAATATATGCAACTTTCATTCTCAAACTCAGTTTCTAGCATGTTTTAGTGATGCTGCCTCTGCACAAAAAAAGTGGTGCGTTATACATAATGTGATAATCTGATGCCAGCTTTGGCTGCTAAAGGTGTTACTGCCAAGATCTTTTCTAAGATTGTGTTTTCTCTCCCTCTGAGTTGCATCCTGCCATTTGGGGAGAACATGCAGTCTAATTCATTTGTTACACGAACATTTAAACAGGGAAATCAACAATTGCTAGTGCCTTTAAAAGCAACAGCCCTTTTAGAATGTGAGATAGTAAAAATCATGCAAAGTTTCTCACTAGAGACAAAATTCAATCCTGAGCAATGGCACTATACGAGACAAATACATTACCTACCACCTCTCTGGAGTACTACATGGTTTCATTCTGTGCATGGGACAAAATAACCCAATCACAGTAAAACCACACAGACACACTACAGAGCACAGACAAGCCTAGTGCAAATCAATTTCTGTTTTCAATCCTAAGTCATGTTCTCTTGAAATCCCTGTTACAAGTATCCTCTCCATCTGGGCAGCATAAAACTGAACACATGGATGAAAGTCACAAATAATATATAAAAAATGTATAAATACTATGAGACAATAAAAGATTAACAGACTCCACTGCATAATGCTACAGCCATCAGGCACATGGATGTCTTCTCCAGATTTTTACTCCTTATTTAGTATGCTGTAATTCTAAGTAAAAAAGTGGCTACTAACCTCAGCTATTTTAATTAGTAGTTTGCACCTGGAATAGACAGTTGTCTTATTATTAAGGTAACCACATGAGTGTTCCAGTGCCAGACCATGTGATATGTACACCTTAAACATTAATCCAACTTCTGCAAATGATAATTTAAAAGTTGTTGGACCCATTTAAGTAAAAACTAGTATCTTTGAATACTTGTACTCATACAATCTACATCTAAACTGCTGAAATTATGATAAAGGAAGAGACCAGCTCTAAAAGTAGATAGTCTTATATAAAAAAAATTACAGTTTGAGTAAAAAACTGGACTGGTGAAAAATAATGGACTGGTGATTTTTAAAAGTGTCTTTAAACATAATACTGCAAAAGGAATGATTAACAAAAGCTTTAATCATCTTAAAGACATTACTGGTAGTTACCTCAGGCACAGCAGTGTTTTTGTTCAGCAAAGATTTACAAGGAAATTTATGAAAGGCGTTTGAATTGCTTTTTATTTTAAGCCTTACATTTTATGCAACACTGAGGTACATAAATGAGAAAGGATGTCCTACATCACTAAAATCTAATGTGATGACGCTTTAAATGGAGACTATCCCTGTACAGTAAATAAATGATAAATACACTGACAGTTTCTGTCACAAACACTGTATTTTCTCCACAGTGGCAGAGGAGATTTACAGGGTACATACTTCCCTAAGGAAGATTTTATAATCACAGTTCTCCTGCAATAGGTGGCAAAAGTTGAGTGATGCCTGAGAAATGCTCAGCCATGTTCCTAGTCATTCTTCTACTGAAAAAAAAAAGAAGACTAGGGGAATTAGAAAATACATGGAACAAAACACAAGCCTCTGGAGGTATCCTGCTCATGGGACAGAGGAAGGGGACTGTGGATATTGACCATTTTGAAAGGTTTCTATTCCAAGTGGTCAAATCTTGTCTGTCTTCAAATGGGTACAATTGCTTTATGGAATCCAATCATGAGCTCAGTATCCCTGAAACTGCAAATACCTTACTTGGAGAAATGCTTCTCTACTATAAGGTGGATATTGCTTACAGATTACAAAGGTGGTTCTGCAGCATTTTCACCTCCCGTCACTTCTCTCCCTCTCCACTATTGTGTACTGGATACCACTAAAGTTGAAAACAATGCCTTTTGTTACTCTCCTGCCAAAATGTCAATAGAAAGGAAACAGAATAAAGAATTTTTTCTCAGAGAAGATAACACTGTATCTGGAAAAAAACCCAACACCTAAAACACATATACAAGAATATAACACAGGTAACGTTATATGAGACCCCTTGGATCTGTCAAATGAAATGGGATTATGACTTTGTACTGCTTTGAGGTGATTTGTTATTCTTTATGCAGATTACTAAGGTATTTTCTGCTCAATTTACTTGGTACTAAAGATTTGTTCCCCACTTGTTTCCTATAATTCTCTCTCCCAAAGTGATGTTATCAAGTGGATGTCAGCTAGGAATGCAGGTCTATTATCACAACATTACCAAACTGAGAGAGATGCAGCGGTAGGAATAGTTTTTCTTTTTTATTTCTTTGAAAACATTATGTCCTATAGCCAAAATTCCATGATGTGTGATTTATCAGCAGGATCCTCAATTAATCTGTAGCTGTGCCATCAGAGTACCTGCATACACCGCAGATCAGCTTATGACAAAACAGAACAAACTAAACAAGTAAACCTGTCACCCGACCAGAAAAAAAGCCACAACCTAAGCAGAAAGAAGCAATATTTGGTATTTATAACCTAACTCTGAAATGAGTGAACAAAAACTAAATATAAATTTGAGAAGCAGTATAAAGGACAAAGGGTTTAATCTAAATGGGGCAAGTTAAAGCTGATTTTTCTGCTGCTCCTTCTTTTGCCCAAAGTGACAATTTTAAAAACAAATAAAACAAAATATATTAGAAACCGAGGTTCTCTTCTTACATTTAAACAAAATATTTTTAATACAGGAACTAGCATATAACAGGTAACTTTTCATTAGTAGCTAGATGCCATTCTGAAACCAAATTAATACTATACCAATGTACTCATTGATGGTCCCTGTAAGAACCTGACAATACCTAATTGTTTGCATACAGGAATTTATTTTTCCTCTAAACCCCTAAAGTTCTTTTTACTCATTTATTTGAAGTCTATGGAACTACAAGTGATACATCTGGTTAACTAAATTCTAGTTCCATGCTGAGAAGCAATACTTAACACAGCACTGTAGGATAACTGAGATACAAACTGACCTGTGGAATCTGCCACTAGAGATGTGCAAGGATCAAATTCAAGAGTCTGAGTCCTAAAACTGAAGCTATGTTTGCATACCTTTTGGGTGCAGAAAGCTGTGAACTAAGCCCTCTGTGATTCACCATGACATTAAAATTGCAGTCTCACAATGTCATTTTACATAGTATCATTTAATTTCATGCTGTGGGGTTTTTTTTTCAGCATGTTAAAATTACAGGAAACTTCAGTGATTTTAAATAACTAAAAGCAAACAACTTACCAAGGAACTACTTGCTAAAAAGTATTGTAATTGACTATCAAAAAGCTATGTCTCCAAGTAAAGTTAAAAAAACCCCACTCATATTTGCTTCAGATATCACTTGAATCATCAGTACCAAATGCAAGATGCAGAAAACTCTCAGTATCAATACAGATTGAGGGGTGAAGGAATTGGTATCACCCCTTCCAAGAAGGACTTGGGGGTAACAGGTGGGTGAGAGGCTGGACATGAGCTGACAATGTGCCCTTGAAGCCCAGAAAGCCAATTGTATCCTGGGCTGCATAAAAAGCAGGGTGCCCAGCAGGGCAAGGGAGTTGATTCCTACCCCTCTGCTCTGCCCTGGTCAGATCCCACCTGGAGTGCTGTGTACAGCTCAGCACAAGAAGGACAGAAACCTGTTAGAGCTGGTCCTGAGGAGGTCAACAGAGCAGATCAGAGGGCTGGAGCACCTCTCCTGTGAGAAAAGGCTGAGAGAATTGGAGTTGTTCAGCCTGGAGAAGGCTGCAGGGAGATTAAAAAGGGTACCTGAAGAGGGACTAAAAGAAAGCTGCAGAGGGACTTTTTAGCAGGGTCTAATAGAGCAAGGGGTAATGTCTGAAAGAGGCTAGTTTTAAGGGAAGTATTTTTTACAATTAAGGTGAAGCACAGGAACAGGTAGCCCAGAGATGTGGCAGATGTCTCATCCTTGGGAACACTCAAGGTCAGGCTGGGGCTCTCAGCAACCTCGTCTGGTTGAAGATGTCTCTGTCTACGGCACGGGAGTTGGACTACATGACCTTTGGAGTTCCCTTCCAACACAAACTATGCTATGACTTTATCATGCTGTTTTAAACTCCTTCATAACCATTAACAAGTCTGGCATCCTGACTGGAGTCTGCTATAGACCGCCTGATCAGGAGAAAATAGAAGATCTGTTGTTCTTTAAGCAGCTTGATGCTGTCTCAAGGACAGCTGCCCTTGTCTTTTTAGGAGACTTTAATTTGCCAGATATCTGCTGGGAACTTAACACAGCTGGGAAAAGGCAGTCCAGAAGGTTCTTAGAGTGCATTGAGGATTGCTTATTATCGCAGCTTCTGAGTGAGCCAACCAGGGTTCAGGCTGTGCTCGACCTCCTGTTCACCAATAAAGAGGAGCTGGCAGGGGATGTTGTGGTCGGAGGCTGTCTGGGGTGCAGTGACCATGAGATAATAGGATTTTTGATAAACAGTGAATCAAGGAAGGGCACAAACACAACGTCCACACTGGGCTTTCAGCGGGTGGACTTTGGACTATTTAAGGAATTAATTGGGAGGATACCTTGGGAAATAGCCCTTAAAAGGGGGTCCAGGAAGCCTGGACATACTTCAAGAATGAAATCTTGAAGGTGCAGAAGCAGGCCATCCCGATGTGCCATAAAGTGAGCCGTAGGGGAAGAAGACCAGCCTGGATATGTAAGGAGCTTCTGCAGGAGCTAAGAAATAAGAAGAGGATGTACCACCTTTGGAAAAAGGGGGAGGTAAATCAGGTCATGTTCAAAGACATTGTTAGGTCATGTAGGAGGAAAATTAGAGAGCCAAAAGCCCAGCTGGAACTTAAACTGGCCACATCTGTGAAGGACATTAAGAAGTCCTTCCATAAATATATTAATGGCATAAAGAAAGGTGGTAATAACCTCCACTCCTTATTGGATGTGGAGGGAAATATAGCCACTACAGATGAGTGGAAGGCAGAGGTACTCAGTGCCTCCTTTGCCTCTGTTTTCAGCAGCAGGTCAGATTGTCTACAGGACAAGTGGCCACCTCAACTGGTAGATGGCATCAAGGTTCAGTATAGTCCCCCTGTAATCCAGGAAGAAGAAGTTAGAGACTTACTGAACTGTTTGGACCCTCGTAAGTCCATGGGACCAGGTGGGATTGACCCTAGGGTGATAAGAGTGCTGGCAGACAAGATTGCTAAGCCGCTCTCCATCATTTATCAGCAGTCCTGGCCCACAGGTGAAGTCCCGGATGACTGGAAGCTGGCCAGTGTGACACTCATCCACAAGAAGGGCTGGAAAGATGATCCGGGTAATTACAGACCTGTCGGCCTGACCTCGGTACCAGGAAAAGTTACGGAGCAGATAATCCTAGGTGCAATTACGCAACACCTGCAGGATGACCAGGGGATAAGGCCCAGCCAGCATGGTTTTAGGAGGGGTAGGTCTCGCCTGACCAACCTGATCCCTTTTTATGACCAAGTGACTCACCTGGTGGATGAAAGCAAGGCTGTGGATGTAGTATACCTGGACTCCAGTAAAGCCTTCGACACAGTCTCCCATAGTATACTCCTGGAGAAGCTGGCAGCCCGGGGCTTCGACAGGGACATTCTATGCTGGGTTAGGAACTGGCCGAATGGCCAAGCCCAGAGAGTGGTTGTGGATGGTATCACATCCTGTTGGCAACCTATTGTAGCCAGTTTCAAAGGCTCAGGGATGTGGGGCCTGTTTTACAGGCCTAAGGTTTTAGCCTGAGAAACTGTCTCTGACAGTAAGCTGAAGAACAAAATAAGAATAAACAGTGTGAGAAAGGACCTTGAAGAAACACCTGCAGCAAAGAGGAAAACACCCTGGAATGTAGCTTTGTCATAATAAGCCAGAATTCTCTCAAAACACATCTGTGTTTTTCACACAGTGGCTTAGAGCTTCACATAGCAACTTAGAGCTTTTCACAGTAACAAGTTCTTCTCAAATACTTGTTTTTGAACCCTTTCCCAAAACAACTCAGTGCCTTTCTCTAAAAAGAATCAGCCATTCTCAAAACAGAGTTTTCTCAAAATAAGCTAAAGTGACTTCATACTTAGTCTAAGCCAATGAAATTCTTAAAAACAAGTATGTTCACCCATAGAATTGTAATGCGTTGTATTCTAAAAGGTATAAAAACCTTGGGATTGCTCATTAAAATGTCTTCCTGAATGAAATCTAGAATCTGTGTCATTACTATCTCCACCAACTCTACAGCGACAGCGACCGGTCACTAGTGGTGTCCCTCATGGACTGATGTTGGGCCCGGTTCTGTTAAAAATCTTTATTGATGACCTTGATGACAGGATTGAGTCCTTGATTAGTTGAGTCTCACACTTTGGTTGCAATAAGCCCATGCAGAGCTATAAGCTGAGGTCGGAGTGGCTGGAGAGTGGGCAGACAGAGAGAGACTTGGGAGTGCTGGTGGATGGGAGACTTGACATGAGCCAGCGGTGTGCCCACGCAGCCAAGAAGGCCAATGGCATCCTGGCCTGCATCAGGAATGGTGTGGCCAGCAGGACTGGGGAAGTTATCCTTCCCCTGTACTCAGCATTGGTTAGGCCACAGCTTGAGTACTGTGTCCAGTTCTGGGTCCCTCAGTACAAGAAAGATGTTGAGTTACTGGAACGTGTTCAGAGAAGGGCAACAAGGATGGTGAAGGGGCTGGAGCACAAGCCCTTCAAGGAGCGGTTGAGGGAGCTCTGGGATTGTTAAATTAGGAGAAGAGGAGACTCAGGGGTGACCTTATTGCTGTCTATAACTACCTGAAAGGAGGTTGTAGTCAGGTGGGGATCAGTCTCTTCTCTCAGGCAACTGGCATCAGAACAAGAGGACGCAGTCTCAAGCTCTATCAGGGGAGGTTTAGACTTAATATTACAAAGAAATTCTTCACTGAAAGGGTGATCCGCCATTGGAATGGGCTGCCCAGGGAGGTGGTGGAGTCACTGACCCTGGAGGTGTTCCAGAGTAGGCTGGATGAGGCACTTGGTGCCATGATTTAGATGATGGGTTGCTGTTAGATTATAGGTTAGACTTGATGATCAATAAGGTCTCTTCCAACCTTGCTGATACTGTGATACTGTGATTAAAAATCCCTAACAAACTTAAAAGGTTAAAAGATTAAGGTTTAAAACCTTACAAACGGTCAAAGAACAGTTTATCTGTAAAAGCAGATGGAAAACCATTGGCATAAAGTAGGCTTAATTATTCCTGAAAGAAGTGTAAACCAGTCTATAGGATTCAGACATCTACCTTTTTTCATACGGTAAATTTTCAAATTTTGGAAAATTGCTTCTCAATATGAAAAATATCTTTATATTGAAATAATGACTCCTAAAATGTCAAATATATCTACTACTTTATTACATATCAAGACAAATATTTACAGTCTTGTGAAGCTGATATACTTTCACTCAACTTGTGCATCCTTTGTAGCCCCGTGGTCCTTTTGTACAGGACAACAAAGGAGCTAAGACACATGACAAAATGTTGAGAAACAAAGAAAGGCTAAACTGGACCAGCATAAAAAACATACAGTAGATCAAGTTGTTTGGTATTTGAAAGCAGCATTAAGCAGCCCATGCAACATCCTTCTCCATCCTTGCTGTAAAAAACTGTTAAAAAAATTACTTAGACCCACTCAGTTCCCATAGAGTGCTGGCATGGCAGGTTTTGGGCAGCACAGCAGCACTCCTTCCTGGAGAAAGGCAAGGTCTCTGCCCCACCATGCCACTTGCAGAGGGAAGGCAGGGCAGAGGCAAGGAGATGGTGGCCAGTGGAGCTTTCCAGAAGCAACTCCACAATGCCAGACTTCTATCTGCAAGGTCAATGAGACGGAAGTTTGAACAGGTCCAGCCTTTCCTACAGAGGCAACCCCAGGGAATGGGGGCAAATGGCACATAAATCTGGCTCGGAGAACCTTGCTCTGACACCAAGGAGCTGAGACTGCCCAGGTTCACTTGTGAAATGCAGATGAGGAGAGGACATCCCCTCCTTACAAAAAAAACAAACGCAAACAAATCAAGAGTGCAATCAGCTTTCGATGGGCTGTTCCCGCCTGGAACAGTAGAAAAATGGGCTTCTTCCTTGCTACTTCCACTTTAGGCCATGAATAGACACCCGATACTTATCAGAAGCACCTCATCAGATGGAACAAGGAAGCAACTCAGTCATGTTAGGAGAAAGACACCATGTCAGCAACAAAAGGAGGAATGCCTGGTTTCCTTCTTAAACACTGCTTAACTTCCAGGGCAGCAAAGTCCCAGGGCAAGTACAGCAGAGATGAAGCAGCAAGTACTGCCATGGCCACCTGGGTCCTCTTTCCCATCCCTCCAGCAGTATGTAATCCATGAAGTCTGGACTTCAGAATCAAACCTTGCTCCTACCCTACTAAAGCAAGATACATTTTTACAGGAGAAAGACAACAACACTAGGAACAGTGCTTGACATAAGGCACTCCTTATGCAGGTCCCAGGTGCAGAGTCTTTTCCTTCAGCAAACAAAGTACGAGGCAGGAGTGGGAAGGAAGGTGAAGAGTAGCAGGACAGTATCTGTCCAGAAACACAACAGTAATACTCACCTTTGGTAATCTGCCTGAGCTGCATCACAAAACAACGAAATACTGTTTTTTCCTGCCACTGCCAAGTGCTGGAACAGAAACCATGGCCAAGATCAACAGATAACTCTTTCCTCTGAAAAGGAGCCCCCTTGGCTGTTTACAGCTCTCCTGTCAAGAATTCTGCCTCCACACAGAAACCCAGCTCGTGACCAGATACATTTCTGGTTTGCTGCCGTCAGCATAAATTTTACAGACCTCTTCTCCTGGATCAGCACTCTGGTGGTGCAGCCTGTCAAAGCACAGCTTTTGGTAACAGAAGGCTTTGGAGGGGGTGGTCCACTGGCGCAACAACCCAGGCATGAGTGGGAGAAATCTTGGGGAGTCCTGGCCTGAAGGAACAGAGGCCATCTGAGAAGCTGAAGGGAAGCCTGGCTACTGCCGGCACACAGGGACCTGGTGCAGCTTTAAAGGTAGCACAAGAAGTACTGCAGGAACACCCTTACCACACACATGTTCCATGATGGATAACTCATTGCAAGACTATGCCTGATGAACTGTCCAAGTCCCACTAAGCCACACTTCAGCAGAGACCATTCTCAGGCTGTGAATCCAGAGGCCATCCCTAAGCTTCTGGTGCTAGCGAGATGCACATATCCTTCACTGAGCTGAGTTGGACAAGTTGACTGCTCTGGTGCTATTGCTGGTTCATCCTTGTCACTTATGTGAGGCTGGGGACAAAAACATTCACCTGTAGCCCCCAAAACCAGTGAGTGCTCTTGAAGCATGGGCACTCTGCAGGTTCTGGGATCTAAATGTCTACAGTTCACCAGCATCACCAGCGTTTTTATGCAGGACCACTTAGTTTATCTGATAAAGCTCCTGTTTGTAAAGAGATCAGAGTAGGCACAAGCTCTCCCATTCCTCACCCCTTCCTCCCAGACTGCTCGAGATGGCACTCTTTCAAGGTTTTTAGTCACTTTATTTGGAAATAGCATTCTTTTTACAGAAGAGGATCCATCTCTTTCTCTGGGAGATTACAACGAAAGCATGAGCTTCCAGACAGCGATGTCAGCTGTTCACACAGACCCCCCAGCTGCAGAAGTCATGCTGCTCTGCTGCAGGTCAGCACCAACAGCCCAGAACCTGAGCAGTGAAGCTTCTTTCTCCTCCAGGCAGCTATGGAAATCCCAGGCTTTTAAAAAGTGATATTTTGCCAGGTTCAAACCCTAGTCCAAACTTCTAATTCTGCAAATAAGCAAATAATTATTGATTCTGTGTCTCATTCTGGCTGAAAGGCAACTCTTCCTCTCTCTTAATTAACACCTTTCTCCAAATTTCAACAGTGTTCATGGAATCAGCCCATCAAATAAACTTATTTCTACTAAATTAATAATTCAAGGCCTTTAGGTTTATGAGGAAAATAAGTAATGAACCTGCATGAACAGTTGCTATTCAGTAAGTAAATTCGTTATTTTTGTTGTGTTTGAGTACTCCCTCCAAGCACATCTTCTGAGGATTTCCATTTCAAAAGTAGAATTTCACATTTCTTCCTACTTTTAGTGCAAAAGTTTGGGCTGGTACTTCTTATATGACAGAAGGCATTACCCCTTGAAGACCAAAAAGGATTGTTAAATAAAAGCTCCCAACCAAAAAAGCCTTTGCAGCTACTGCTGTCAAATTTGAAAGATTATTTTTAGCTTAGACAGAATGACAGGAACACACCAGTTATAATTTACACCAAAAGTACAAGCTGGATGGAGAATGGATCAAGACTAGTTCTGAGGAGAAGGACTTGGGGTGGTTGGGGACAAAAAGCTCAACATGAGCCAACATGCAATGATAGCCTAGAAAACCAAGTGTATCCTGGGCTGCATCAAAAGCAGCATGGCCAGCAGGTCAAGGGAGGTGATTCTGCTACTCTCTTCCGCACTGGTGAGATCCCACCTGGTGTACTGCACCCAGCTCTGGGATCTCCAACAAAAGAAGGACATGGATCTGTTGTAGCAAGGCCAGAGGAGGGCCACAAAGATAATCAGAAGGCTGGAGCACCTCTCCTATGACAATAGGCTGAGAGAGTTGGAGTTATTCAGCCTGGAGGAGACAAAGCTCTAGGGAGACCCTACGGCACCCTCCAGTACCTCAAGGGGTCCTACAAGAAAGCTGTAGAGGGACTTTTCACAAGAGTATGTAGTGATAGGACAAGGGGGAATGGCTTCAAACTGAAGGAGGGTAGGTATAGATTAGATATTAGGAAGAAATTCCTTACTGTCAGGGTGGCAAGGCACTGGAACATATTGCCTAGAGATGTTGTGGACTTCAAATCCCTGGAGGTGTTCAAGACTAGCTTGGACAGGGCTCTGACTAACCTGATCTACCGGAAGGTCTCCTGCTCATGGATTTGGAACTTGATCATCTTTAAGGTCCTTTCCAAGCCAAACCAGGACAGCATGAATTCATCACAAATTTACGCTAGCTTATGCCACAGAGAATTGTTAGCTTATTTAATTTTATTTACTGAATGTTGATTCACCTAAAAGATGAAAAACTCTTGAGTGGGCTTTATCCTTGACTGTGTAAACATTCTCAAATGTACTAAGTATTTAAGGAGTCACAAAAAAGAAAGATATGATGTTGATACTAAGTGACCATTCTTGGTCTTCAAAATTAAGTAAAATTTTCAAGTTGAGGAAGAATGTTCTTGAAAAAACCCGAAAAAAAACTCATAAAAAATCACCCCAAACAACAACAAAACTAAAGAAACCTCAACAAAACAAACAAAAAAAGACAGAAAAATTGATAAAGGCAAAAGGTTTTCAAGCATAGCTAGCACGGTTTTTATTTCCAATGGGCAGTGTTAGCTGCAGAAAAAAATCCCCAGACTTTGGACAATCTTTAGTCTAAGTTTTCTTTCCATCAGATGTTGATAAGCATGCACCATCTTCATGTTTAAATCTATTGTTCTGATGAACAAAAGAGGTGAACTATAGTCTACAAAGGAGCACAGTGAAGACTTAAAGCTCCCCACCTTGCCATGGCTCATGCACATGGAAGATATAGGACATGAAGCCTTGGCACGTATCTTCATGGATTACACAGCAATCTACATCCCTCATATCTTACACTAAATAGTCCAGACAAATAGCCATTCAGTCCTACAATAAAAAAAACCCTTAAGAATACACAATGAAGAAAAAAAAATTTATGTGCCAAACTTCAGTTGAACTCCTTCCCCTCCTTTCTGCTATTTTCCAAAAAATTTCATGGACTACATCAGAAGTGGTATGTTCCTACTGGCATTTGTTGTAGACACTGATCCAGTTCAGCTCAGAATTCCCTCTGAGCACTGACAGCTCTTCAGCCTGGTTGTGTGAAAGGCTAGCAGCACCTGCAGCTGACAGCTAACAACAGAGCAACAGAATGATGCTGGCACACATCCATTTGCTTTTGTTCCCCTGACCCTGATGATAGGGGTGCAGGGGGGAAAGCAGGGGGGAAAGCCCAACATAAAGCTCGGCTGATGGAGTCGTTCCTCAGAATGAGCCTGAAGCCATGTTCAAATGTATATCCCAAACAGCAAAACAAAATTCACCATCACAGGGCATGTTTCTGCTCTTCAAATCAGTTTGTTTTGGGTTTTTTTTAGTTTTTCTCTTCACTTCTGAAAACTCATCTTCAGGTGTTACCAAGGAACATCCTGCATCCCAGTTTAATTCACTATAATTGTTATATATGTTGACAGGGTTTCCTTCCTTACGGAGGTGTTGTGAAGATTACAGTCACAAGACAGCCTGCTACTTCGGCACAGAGAACCAAGGCATATTTTGCAAGCAAAACAAGAAACTCTCTTCAGGGCATGTCTGGGAAAGGAAGCATTGTAAAGCCAATATGAGGTGGCTGCACATGGAATACGAGGCCTATAGTTCAATATAAACAGTAGCTTCAATCATTACTATTGCCTCCACTGTGCAGTGATTTAGGCAGAGGTCTTGTCCTCTTCAAGCGATGCATAGTAACCTTTTCTCAAATACATGTATAACTTTACACAAAACAGAGACTCTGCTAGTTTCTTTAACAGGAAGTAAATGGTATGAAGGAAATGGTCCTTCAAAAAAGTGTAGAGCTGTTACAGGTATTAAACTAGAGAATTTTGTGGAAAAAAAATTCCTTTTAAGGATTTTCTCTTGTATTCTGAACATTCAAAGCTTGCATAAAGCAATAGGAGTTTTTGGACACCCAAGAACTGTCAGCTTTGCCCTTGAAGAAATGGGTTTTAAAAAACAAACAAAACAGTGTTTTAAAAGAAAGCAAAAGTATCTTGCTCCAAACAGTGCACTTAATCCACTCTTGATGAAAATGGGAGTGATCTGAGAATGGACATAATCTTCCCTCTTTATTCAACACAGCACAGATAACACCAGAAATACTTACAATTCTAAGGCAAGTTCTTTCTACATCTGCTTTAGGCTATTTTGGCTGTAGCATTAATATACTCTAATTATTTCGCACACTAAACACCATAAATATCCCTGTTGATTTGTGATCTATTTGTAGGTTCCAATATACAGCTGTATTTCATTTGGTTGAGAGGATTCTGCCAGTAGGACTTGCACACCAATGGATTTCAGAGACAATCATTATTTATGGATAAACTGGGGATGCTATCAGCTTTTCCTATGTTGTAGTTCAACTTTATGTCTGTGTATCTACACCTAAGCATATCTCTGTAGAAGAAAGGAAGAACATTTACTTATAATTTTCTTTGAAAGCAAGTGAACAATCCTTTAGCTTCATGTGCAAAGAAACACTGCAATCTCTTTGCAACACAAAATACCTTGGTAAGCAAAAAAACCATAGCAATTTCTTCAGAGACAACAGATCTTTCTCAAAGACAATACACTAGATCAATAGAAGTATTTTCTCTCTCCTTATGATTAAGCTCCTTCACCACATTAGTTTAAACTGCTGTACAAATAGCACATTAAGTATTTCTGCATTTTGTGCATGTATTTGGGGTTCTATTGATAGGTGCCATCTGCAAAAGATACTTTATTTGACTGGCATGCACACAGTACATTCAATTTAGCACATCAGAAAGAGAAGAAGAATTAGTACTGAAGAATAAGTCACACATCTCATAAAAAGACACTCATGCAAGTTACATCCACCTACCTGTACTAGTGCGATATGTGCCTGTGTGTGCTGGTTGAAGAGGGTCCCCCTGACTCTGGCTGAGACTCCTCATAGGGGGCTTCTGATAAACTCTGTCTTCGTAAATAGGATCTATGTGGTGTTCTGGAGACTGCAGTGCCCTTAACTCGGAGCCAAGGTGGCTGTGCTGGCTGCTGTAAGATGCCCGAGACCCAGCTGCAAACAAATTTATAAGAGACATTTAAGAGACAGAAAACAAGTGACAACTACAGGATCTGATTTTATTAAAAGTTTACTTGAAAGTAGCACTTAAACACAAAAAAAAAACCCCGAAAGAAACTAAGAAATAAGTGTTTTCAACATTCAAATAGAAACAGCATGCAAAGGCAGCAACGGCTCCATTTAATCACTTCAATGCTTCATCACGTTGCCTGCATCTACACCAAAACTTCATTTCTTCCTAGCAAACTTGATATTTCGGCAAGACTGATACCATGACATCATCTCTTCTTAGACACCAAAAAACCTACCATTCCCTCACAAAAAAAAGAAAGGTAAAAAATTACAAACAAACCCAATAAAGTAAAAGCTGTAACCCAGGAATTCCCTCAACTAAACGGGTCCACAGAAGAACCGGGACTGGGGGAGGTAGAATGATGGTAGAGAAAAAAGGCAGCAGATAGAACTAGTTCCACATTTAATGCCCATACCTGAAGATCTACAAATGAAATTAGCTGAAACTGATGAATAGATGTAATTTTACATGAAGGCTGATCTTTTGGTTGCTTCACTAAAGTGGTTGTGCTTTATCAACAGTTCACCCTCGACCCTCAAAACAATCACAGTGTTAAGACTTTCTACAACTTAAATATTCTCCGAGGATGAATTAAACATGCCACCTAGAAAAACTATTTTAAAGACACAGTTGGGTTTTTTTCTCCTTTCTGGTAAATAATATGATCGACTGTGATTTTATTAAAACATTTTTCTTACAATATAAAATACTTTTAATAGTAGAATAACATTTAAGAAAGTGAACTGTATATTTCCAGCTGTGATTAGTTTTGTCACTTGAGTCCTTTTGCTGCTTAGGGACTTCAGCTCTGCGGTCTGTTATCAAGATTCCCAAGGAAGGTTACAGGGATACCATACAAAGATTACACGTTCTGAACGTAAGAATCAAGCAAGTACGCAAGCAACACTAGACAAACGTTAGTCTATACCACAGAGTAGTAACATGCTACTTAAATGCTTAGAAAAGCCAAAGATACAACTATTACGCCTCTTGCTGATAGTCCAGTGAGTTTGAAATCCAGGATGTGGGTAATGTTCTACTGGCTTAGCTTGTACTGCTCAGATCACTGGTGTAGCCGTTCTTGTCTGAAATCTCTGCCACAATCATGGTGATAGCAGTAGTTTTGTTGCATAAACACTTTTAAATACTTCTAAAATACAAAACAGACATGAAGTAAGGTGTGACAACAACATAAAATGGAAGTGAGAAAGATACACAGACACAACATTACTTAAACTTTAATACAAATTGCTTGGAGGAAAAGGAGAATTTATTCAATTTTTTTTCTTTCTAATCAGCCTATGCCATATATGTGTATTCTTCTAAATTTTTCCATGCTTGTGCATGTTTTCAGTGGAACACTCTATTTGCATATCTTTCCCTTCATTTTTCAGACTGACTTGCCTTTAGCACAGTGCTAAAAGTAATTCTGCTGTTCCCTTTAGTAGAAGGTTTGCCAAGCCTAAGACATATTTTATCAATAACTGCAGTACTTGTCCAGAAAGCTGATATTGTGATTACAGAATTAAATTTTTCATGGTCTACATTTTCAAAATGTTCTTTAACCCTGCACCCTTGAGACTGATTCTCAGAATAGCTGAATGACTCCCACCAAAGTCTAGCATCCTTCAGAGTTGCCTAAAACCAGCCTACTATGGTCATGTCCACATTTCAATGCATATTTTGTTCAATCTGTATCCAGAGAAAAAATATAGAAAAATTGAGGACAACATTTCAGAGGTTCAACAATACTTGCATGAACAAATATTTGTATCAACAAACTGAGCTTGCTAAAGAATAAAGACTTACACCTCCCATCTATAAGTACTACAATTTTTTTGCCCACTTACAAATTAACAATGGTTTTTTGAACAATAGATTATTTCTTAATCCTGCTTCCTGTAAACTAAAAGATTTTTCCCCTTGATCTGAGTGGCATTATAACCCAGATATTAACAAGTTACTAGTGATGATAATCTTATGGCGAGGTGGGCTTAATTCAACCTCCTTCATACTCTATCAGTAGTTCTGAATCCGCAGGTGCTAATAGTAGTCTAACACTAAATGGAAGCTTATTGTTAGTTTATTATGCTAATATTAAAAAGAGATTTAATTGCAAACTGTACATTTAATTAAGACTGTAACACTGCAGTCCTAAGCAGCAAACATTTGTATAGCCAGGGAAACTTCTTGACCAAAACACATTACAGTTCAAACAAGACAAAGATGCAACAAACATTTTAAAAAACCAACATAACTTGCCCAAAAACAGTTAGGCAGCAATCTAAAGTTAGCTTGAAGTTAAATTTAACTGGAATAACAAGAATATGGCTGAATTTCCCCCTAAAAGTTTGAGAGTTAAAATGCTGTAAGGGAGTAACTGCCACTATTCCTCTAATACATCACAAAAACTTAGATTTCAACAGATAACTATAATATTTTCATTTTTAAAACAAAATCATTCTCAAATCTCAGAAATTAAAGCCATTAGAACATGAGTATACTTTTTAAAGCATGTCTCAAACACCTTCCACTTCAAACAGAAATTATACTTTTCTATATGCAATTTTACTACATTACTTCCAAATTATGAGGTATCAGGATTTAAATACTAAATACTACCACCAGTTAAAGTTCTTGAATCTAGTTTAAAAAAAAAATCAGAAGATTTATAAAGAGATGCAACTTTTAATGTTTCTATTAAATTGGCATTTAAAAAACTGGAATAGCAAGCTGGTTTTGGTTAAAATTTCCATTCCTCTTGAAGCCTTTGTATATATTAATTTATTCACTTTTCAACTGGAGAGTAACAGGTTTTGTTTAAATATTAAAATCAACTAACCAATAGCTGTTATACCAACAGTTGTCTGTCTTTGTTGTGGGTGCTATATTATATCCAGGAAAGGTTGTGCAGATCAACTTCTGGATTTCAGACAACTGTCTCCTATCTCATCTACACACTCAGCCCTCCACCATATTCTGCTGTTTTGGAAGACACTGTAAAGACAGTTCAGAGAAATGATCAAAACAAAGACCATGAATTCAAAGAACTGATGTCACTGAGAAGATCAGCGTAACACACCTCCTGCCTGTATCTTGGGTTAGCAGTGGATAGCTACAACCTTTACTATCTGAAGTTGCAACCTGATCTGTATCAAAAGAACTTGTATTAATGCAGTCTAAAGCTCACAGAGGTTAAGAAAGGCAACAAGGTCAGAACAGAAAAGCAGCAATCAATATGTTACCAGAAAGCAATAAAATAGAGATTTCCAAGGCCCATGAACACTCTTAAGGAAACTCAGAAGTGGTTCCCCTAAACCTAGAGGCATCATGACTACATGGCTTGCCCCAAACTGCACTTGTCCAAGCTCTGTTCTCAACCAGCTGCCATCCCATACACTGCATCTCTCTGGGTTGCTTGAAATCAAACAAGTGATGTTCATCAAGAGCACACACATTTCTCCTACATGTTCTGAAAATGAATTTGTCTCCACTCTCTGGCCAGCCTGCCCTAATAGCAATGCTATTTTCCTTGAAGAAAAGTAAGGCATCAGGTCCATTCATAGACAAGTCTACATTCGAGTTCAAAGACAACTTGTCAGTAAATTTTCAGTCCTGCAAGTTGTTAATTACAGATGATATAATCTAGCATCAGAGTAGACCAAAACTCTTGTGACCATGGTTACGAAGGAGTGTGTTTTTTTCCTCCCTTCTGGATTAATAAAAAAGCAGCCAAACAAATCCAAACCCATTGAGAAGAACTAAACTGTTATTTAGGAGTTCAAGAAATCATCTGGTAATTAATTCCTCCAATAGTCCAATGTTGTTTGACAGAAGTCTGAGAAGTTATTTGATTGCAATGCTGAAGATGCACCACAGCACAAGTACAGAGAACACTATAAGGCTCTAAGACAGCTATGAGAAGTATCATATTTAAAAATAGCTACATTTATTTTTTTAAACAGGAATTGATTAACTATAAGAACAAAAGTATACAGAAAGGAGAATCTTTTTCTTCTGAAGTCTCCAAGACTGAAACCTGAAAAGATGAAATGTCCCTTCTTCTCCACCTTTGTGGAGCTTGGAGGTTTCATCAAGGGCATCATGAGTGCCCCCAGCCAGGTGAATTGGAGCAGAGTAACAATGATAACCTAGAAGAGGACAGATGAAAATACACTTTTCCTACGTGTGGCGATATTTGCTCTCTTCTCACATTCAAGAGGGGCAGTAGAAAAAACCCAGAAAGAGGGTGGTCCTACCTTACTGGATCAGTAAGCCACATCTCCACCCTTCACAGATAAAACTCTCCAACCTGTTAGCTCAAGGTTTCCACATCATTCAGATAATTTCCTCAGCAGCAAGCATAGTGAAACAGTTACTTTCTACGAAAACATTTTTTTTTACAAAGTCTCACTTTCCAAAGGAAGATAAATACTGCAATAAGACAAGTGTAACATAAGACAAATACAAAAAATAATTCCTAATTGCTCTTTAGAGTCTGTGCAGGCTGTCAAGGAAATAGATACAACACACACGTTTGAATGACACTGCTAATATGACAGTTTAGGTCAATAAAATAAACTACTGTTGGCAGCACTTGTCACTTCAAGGAGCTAAAGACATTAAAACTACTTAAATGAATGGATATACAGGCATTTCCATATGCTTTAATAAAGCCTGAACAATTTTTACTTGTGCTCCTTGTGAAAGCCTTTACAATCACTCATCCTGACTTGTTGGAGCCTTAAGAAGCAGCCCTACATGATATTCTTTAAACATCTCTAATAGCAAGAGCATACAGTATTGCACTCCTTTCCCGGATTGAAGAGCTCATTGGAAGCATGAAATATGCAAATGATCATCTCACTGTTAAGAAAAACATTCAGATTTGACCAGATAAACCATTTAGCCCTAATTGAGAAATCCTCCATCACAAAACATATTGATCAAGAGTCCCGTTAAGCAATTTCCTTATGATGAGAAACATCATTAATAAGACACGAGGTGAAGATGAGGCTCAACAACTGTTCTATTACCACTTATTAATAATGTGTTTACAGCATTTAACTTCATTTCAACCCCACAGCTTTCAACACACAGTAGATCTCTGATTATTTGAGGTTCCAAGTACTAAAATCAGGCTCTGAACACATTGCAAGTCAGGAACTACACTTCAAACTCGGGAGATGCAAGTTTCTAACAAAGAAAATTGATGATCCACAATTGGCAGCATTAATTTTTAATTTTAAATATAATGACAACTTTGCTTAGATTACAAGTTTTTAAAAAAACTAATCAGTAAATCCTACTCCAGACAATGGTAAAATTGCAGTAAGCCCATCATTAAGAAAAAGGGCTGCAGGCACAGAGATTCACAGCAATTCTGTTGCTTTGGTATGCTGCATGCCTTCTGTAGGACCGAAAGAACTTTTTGATTCAAATAGTACGTCAGGGCTGAAGACCCTTTTTGACATAAATTTCTCTTACATGCTTGTCCTGAAATGCTACCCTCCTTATTAAATAAGTAAATACATATAATAGATCAGGTCATAGCTTCACTGTAATTCTGAAAAAGCAACATGTGAGAAACAGCATATGAAGTAGGATTTTTACTCTGAACACATATGCAGTGAAATCTGTTTTACAGACACTAACCTGTTTTAATTTACATAGTAAAGAAGTTGATGTGAACACAAGTGGAGAACTAGAAGTGAACAGGGAGAGAAGAGTCAAGCATTCACATTGTGAGTTTTGATTACCTTTTGTGCCATAAATTTGTGCAAAAACATCTCCAAAATGTCTGTCTGAATATGCACATCTACTCACAACACTGGAAAAGGAAAGTATGATCTATAACAAATGTTACTATAAATAAAACTAATAAAACTCAGATAATGGGAAAATAACAGCATTGTGTGATGAAAATTACTGTACCAAGAGAGGAAAACACTTCTAACCCAAGTACTGAAAGTGAATACAAATTGTTAAGACATGACAGATGGCTAAATTAGCCAGTAAGACATGACAGGCCATATGGCAGTCCCAGCTAATGCACACCTTGGGTACATCACCTTGTGCCCCTAGCACACCAAAGATCTGCATTCACTAGTACCAGAACACAATCTGTAGCGAATTCTTTTCAACTGGGTTTAGATTTTTCTTAAACACAGAATTCTCACCTGTTTAGATCTTACATATGCACAAACACTAATGCAACAATTTTTCCTCAAATACTGAAATTAAAGATTAGCTCACTCAAGTCCAGAATTAGAACTCATCTCTGCCTTTACACTCTTTTTCCAGTTTTACAACACCATTCTCCCTGTGACTCAGTACTATTTGTACAAATAGAGACAGAAATAATGGCATCTCTGAATTGATTAATTACACAACGTCTTTCAACTTATGTCCAACTCTGAAAGTCTGAAAAAAACTCATGGATATACTACGTGGTCCACACTATAGGAGAACACCATAAAATAGGTATGTGCTACAACATTCAAGCCCCCAGAACTGAAGGAAACGACTTGCCACACCTGTCAGTATCTTATACTGCTTTTACTCAGGCTTTCTACTTAAAAGATTAAAGTGTAATACAATGCATGGCCTGGAATGTCTCTTGCAAACTATCACTGCACTATCAAACCTATTAGAAGTGTCACCGTCAGGATACTGTCACATTCAGCTCAACTGTGGAATTTCCCAGACACAATTTGTCCATTAACCAGATTAAGTATCTTAGGAAAGTCTCCTCAAAACAGATTGGCTTTGGCTGCTTAAGGGACACCACAAAACCAGTCTCTGACCTAGAGCAAGCACTTTTCACATTAGTGCTAAAAATAAAGGAGAAAGAAAAAAAAGGATTATGCTTTTTAAGTGTAATAAACAGGCTCAAAATAAACTTTAAAAATCACTTGATAAAGTGTAAGAATTGTCTGGATAATTTTTATCCCATTTAAACTAGTTTATAACCCAACGTTGAAATAATTACACTCTTAAGCATATCTAAAAGAAAATTAAAGCTAAAAATATTTTTTAAGTTGTCTATGATTTTAATCATGTAATATGACTTTACTGCAAAACATTGTATCAGTTATTATAATTCCAAGAATCTACAGAAAACAGAGAAAATCCACACCATAAATTTGTACCTCCTTCCAAATATTTTCTTCTTTCTGCTACTGTCCTCCTTTTGCTGAAAAAATGTTTTAAGCAGGTGAATGTTTATCAAAAGTAAATTGTTAGTTGAAGAACAGAGGTGTGATTGGGAGCAAAGAGATAAAAGGCAAAGATAGCTAGCAAGAAACAGCAGATTAAATGTGACAGACAAGTTAAGGGAGATAATTCCCATTTCATTTCTGATCTATGGAACTGTCATTGAAGGGAGAACAAAAACCAAAAACTCCCCCAAACCAATCACTACCACACAAAAACAACTTGCCTTCAGCAAGAAAGGAAATGATAATTTTTTTTTAACTATTAACTGAATGATCACATTGGATGACGCTTTGTATTTTAGTTCCCCCCCACCCCCAGTCCCATTTCAAATTCTGCCTCTTCTGTGCCCCTGAACACTGTCAATTCTACAAAGAAGGGAAAAGAAGTCCTGTGTATGAATGGGAACAGACACTGCTATCTGGTGATACAAATCACTGTTCTCAACTTTTCTGCTCACTAACCACTTGGACTGAGGGTTGAGTGTCTCAGCAATAGGATGATGTTACTAAGCAACCCTGCCCAAGCATAAGCTGTTTGGATAGTTTACCATAGCTTCACCAATATCAAACCTTTGTAGCAGAAGAAAACTCTGAAGTGTTGCTAAACATCTTGATCTTAGAAAAGATGGAAGTGTATTATCTCAAATTCTGAGCTGTAAAAGCTTGTGTTGCACCACGGGCCCTATGCTAATAACGCAGGTGACATGGCAATACAGTCAACTCAGCAAGAAAAGGAAAGAAATACCTGTGTATTTGGTGAAACATGCCCCAAAAGCAAATTTCCAGGGGGAAAAAAACCTCTATGAGATATTCTGTGAAACGCGTCATGAACACTTCTCTGACAAGGATTGCAAATCAAAGGGAAGAACAATGCATCCTTAATTCCCCAAAGCTGGGTGTTCCTTCCCACCCTGAAGCACATGGCTGTACCAAGGGAAACCTGTGGACTCAATTTCTGCTCCTAAAGCAGCACGGTAGGCTAAACATCCAAAACCCCATAGGTCTTTGTAGGGCTAGAGACCACTTCCAGCAGCATGAGTGGTTTGCTAAAAAGCATTGCTGCCTCCAGCAAAACAAATCAGGCACTATTACACTAATACCTGCCAGTAAAAACTGAACTTTCTGATTGTGTTTAACACTGTGGAAAAGCATAGCATCTAAAAAAAACAGCAACTCTCAACCCTTCCCCCAAACTGAGCATCAGCTCAGTCAGCCTTAAATGCAGCAAGTTCTCACGGCAGCTCCCGTGCAGGTGGAAGGGGAAACCCTTCCCACGCCAACCCCTGACTGCACACAAAGAATATCTAGAGCTTAAATCCTACCAAAGTGAAATTCTCTAGGATTTTCACAGGGAATTTCATAAGGAAGGTGCTTTGTAGAACAGCGGTTCCCAAAGGGACAAACAGTTGCTGTGCAACACTGTGGGAAAGGTTAACACCAGAAAGCAAAACTCAGTCGGGTAATGAAGTGTCGAGTCTGCTCAAGTATAGTATTCCTCAACGGGCTTTTGCAGAGCAACTTGAATTTTTTATCTAACTGTACTACCATTCCTGGCAGCTCACAGTTCCAACTGGAGGTTTCCTGCTAACTGGGAAAAAAGAGATAGTTCCAATGCACGCACCTTTTAAGAAGCAATAACTCATCACAAAAACTGCTCATACTTTGCAAACCTATGTTCCAGTCTGATAGATACAGATGAAATCCAAGACATCACATCTGAGGTTTGCTTACAGAGGAGTGTTTGCAACTTTTGAAATTCCTTTTACAGCAAGATTGGATATTATTACATGTGTTAACAGTACTAATTTTTGGAAATTTTATCTGTAACACTTTGTACTCAAACTTGCCTTTCACTAAAAGAATAAAGAAAAGCATCAAGTAGCATTTGTTCCTTTATGTAAACTCATCTTTGACAGAATATGAAACACTTTCTCTTCCTAGCAGCTTTCTCCTTTTCAGTGAACATTTACTTGCAATCCCCAGTTTCTAGGATTCACCAAGACACAAGACATAAATCTATGACATTCCAGGAGAAAAATAAATGGAGCTCATTATCTTTTGTATTTTTCTCAATGCCAAATTCAAGAAAGGGAAGATATCTCTGGATATTCTGTAACACATTGTATTACTCATCAAGTTTTCATTATCCATTTGAGACTCATTGCATTTAAAATATGAGACCTAAAACATGGAGCTTTTATTAAATATATACATAATCAATTTGAATGCAATCTAACTAAAGAATTTACTTATGTCTGTATAAAAGTTTAGACCAGCAATTATCCACTCTTACAATTATGCTCAATAGATTATCATACCATTATTCAAGCTGGTTTTAGGTTGTTTCCATTACATACACATTGAGACCTCTGTTAAAATACTTACTCTCCTATTATTAAAATCATTATAATCTAAAGCAATTCAAACAGGCTTGCTCTAAATAAAAGAAATGCTGAATGTAGAGACAAAGAAAAGGAATACTGTTAACATCATGACAAGAGTAGTTTAAGGACTCAAGCAAAGTTTATACTGGAATAATCACTATATCCCATAAAATAAAGTTCTCTTTTTAAATTCATCATGCTTACTAATAAAGCAATCACCAAATAGCATGCACTTAGTATGCAACTCCCAAAAAAACAAATACCTGATGCAAATCCTTCCACAATATGTGGTAAGCAAATGAAGAAATGTTGGGCCACAGATATTTTTTTTTAGCAGGAACTTATTTAAAGCAAAACAATAGAAGAAACAAAATCAGCAAAACAGACTTTACAATGTGTCATTAATCTCCCAAATTCAGATTATCTCTGAAAAGCATGGCAAGGAAAGGAATAAGCTGAAAGAGTCCTGTCCCTCAAGCAGAGAGTCCATGCTAAAACAAAATGCCCATGACAAATGCTGCAGGAGACAAATGGTGATAGAAGGTCACTGGCAAAAGGAAAGCAGATCTAACATAAGGAACTTAGGAAATGTGTTCACAAGAGTTTGCAATAAACTACTGAATGTATTCAGCTTCAAAAAGGACTTTAACAGTAATTTCAATTAGAAGGATGAGATGCATGTTAGTCCCAAGGTGACAAGCACTTGAGGCATTTTGAACTCATTCACATGCCAAATGGATGCCTCACCTCTGAAGTCAACAATTCCATGACCACATGGCTGGCTGAAGACTGGCATCACATTTTGCCTGATTCTACAAAAGCAGTCTGAAATCTACTACAGGCTGAAAAAAAGCTGTGACACACAATCCATCACAACCTTGATAAATTTCAGAGAAAAAGAGATTCTCAGCTAAGACAGTTAATTCTTGAACTCCTGGACTTACAAGATAAGATCTTAAACAGGGCAGGACACAAATTAGATCACTTTGGAGGAGACTGCTCAGCTACATTCTACATTAGCTTCAGCATCTTGACAAAAGCAGCTCAAGATGCAGCGCACAGAAGGATGACACGAGCTGGACAGGAACTCCAGCTTCAAACCGAAGGAAATGCAGAATTTTGATGAATAAACCTAAAAAACTTCACAAGGTGGCTGAAGGTCACTGTAATGAATAGAGCTACCAGTTTCAAATCTTTTGAGAGAAATCAGAGGAGCACTAGCTCACAAACATCCTACAGCCAAACACATCACAGCTGCTTTAGTCAAAGCTCTAAAAGCAAAGACTGCTGGTGAAAACAAGACACTAAAAAGACACCTTTTGCTCACACTCCCTCCTTAGTCAGAGATAAATAACAGAAATATAGAAAGGTATGGGTTAGTGGGAACCTTAAAGATTATCTAGTTCCAATTTCCCCATATCATGGGCAGGGATGCACAATCCTAAAAGCTGCAGAGTCTCAATTAGCCTTGTCTTTTAAGAAAAGACTGGCAAATCCTTCATTTTAGTAAATGTATAATTTCCATTTCCTAAAAGCAGCTATGTAACCTAGCACCCTTTCCTCTGCTAAGAAAAGAAGGAAATACACTAAGTCAGGTCTGTATACAAGCTTCTTTATTTCTTGCTCGTTCATGCAGGATAGTTCAGAAGAGAAGAAGGCTGGAAAGAGTCTCTCTTGCCTACAGAGGGTCACAGTTGTGTCACCTAGAACATATGTGAACACAGTTGTACATAGTTCATCTATAACACTCCTGGTTTTGCTTGTTATGTTGTTAGCCAATGAAATATTCTATTATGTTCCTGATACAGGTGGCTAAGATGTGCTGTACTCAGGCAGGCCCCTCAGGTCTTTTCCTACTCTTGTTTTCAGTCAAGGATACCAAATATGTAACTAGCTATTAGATGTGTTATTGCCTTGGCTCCGATTCTAGTCTTTCCCTCCAAGCTGCAAACCTCTTTCTACGCAGGATTTCTCTTCCTCTCTTCAGAAAACACCTCCTTATATTTCACTATCAAGAAGTTTCCTTGGCTTATTTCAGGGTTTTGTGTCAAGATAATGAAATGAAATGAAAAAGTATTTTTCAAGTGGCCAAAAGAGTTCTACTTGTGAGACTTTATTAGCAGCACCCTTCCTTTCCATTACTTCAAAATGACAAGCCAACAATGTTCCCTTACTCAGGGCCCTGCACAACTACACCCTTGAAAGAATATCCATCTTCTCTAGCTTAACTAAACATTTCCCAGGTGGCACTACAGAAAAGGCATGCTCAAAGCCCTGACGGGAAATAGAAAGACATCAGATATAATCTAAGAAAAGGTCAGTAAGCAGGTTATTCCAGTACAATCTGTTTTTGGAGAACTCATGTTGCAAATTATCCCATTAACCATTTACTACCTTCGTGTCTTACATCATTCTTTCTATTAATTTTTGTTGTAATGTCCAAAAAGCAATGTGATTAGTTGGTCTCCAATTTTTCTTTTATTCAGTCCTTCCTTTCTTTAAACACAAAAAGCACTGTCATCTTGTCTCCCTTCACCTTCTTTTTCCCTCCATATATCTGAAAGTCCGACTCGGCCTCCTTTGCAGACCATGCTCTCAGGACTTTGAAGAGCTCATGACACCTTTTGGTGAGAAAAAGTAAACAAGACTATTCCTGCTGAACCAGGATGCTCAGGGAAGTTGGGGGTGGGGGAAGACCTCATGGAGAGGTGTCATTTTGCTCTCCAGTCACAGGAAATCTTCCCTAGTATCAGAGGGTCACAGCTCCTTGTCCACCCTTCATTTCCTCCCAGGCAACATTCCTTTAACCCAGGGACGACTTTAGTTCCTTTATCAAAAGGTTTTACTACCTGAGAGTAGCACAGCTGGCTAGTTGATAAAGGGATGGTTTGCACCTGGGTTGGACAGGGAGGGTAAGAGGCCATAAGACACAGACATACACTATGGAGGAAGTAAATATAGAAAAGCATATGCAAAAATTTCCTCAAGAAAGGGAGAGGTGCCCAAGATTTGAGACCACTTGTATTCACACTGATATGCCTCTTCTCTACTACTCAGTCACAGAACGGTTCGGGTTGGAAGGGACCTTAAGGATGATCTAGTGTCAACCCCCTGCAGAGAGTTGGGCAGTGACACTATTCTTCACATAAACACTCTAAATTACAACTTAATGCACTTTCTAAAAATCTATGTGATCCAACTGGCAAATTCATATGCCATGCCTTATAATTGTGAGATTAGTCATCACTTGGTCTCTCATTTCAGCATATTAAATTCTGACTTTTGCTTCTAACCATTTATAATGTACAGTTCCATGAATTCATTTTCATTAGACAGTATCTCTCTGTCCTCTACAACACCACTTTTACAAAAACAAAAAAGAATTCTGTTCTGGGTCCATATCTAGGTGAGCTTCAAATTTGACCATACGATTATGGAAAAATGCCTCATCTCCCATGACTGCTCATAGAGCAAATCTGGTCCAGTGTAGTTTCTGGCAGCTGCCACTACTGACAGGTAATGTGTTTTACATAGGAGCACTCTGCATCCAACATGGTAGAAACTGGCACTTCTCCACCAAAGTTCTGGCCTAAAATAAACGGAGTCTTTCTCAATTGCCCATTTTACAATGTCCTTCCTGCCATAGTTACTACTCCTGATCAGAGGCATCTGCACTGCTTTAAAGATGGTGTAAGATGGTGTGTGTGCACAAAACACAAAAAAACCTAGTAGAAATCCGGACAACTGAATGCTTATGTTACTGATGAGCTGCATACTGACTCCATCTACTGCAAACAGTTTCTGTGCAACAGCAACTGGAAAGGATATGTTTTCCACTGCAGGAAAAATGGAGGGCATGTTCTCACTTACTGAAATACCTGAACACCATGATGGACTAAAGATGTCTGTTACTTTTTATCCACACTTTTGCAACAGACTATGGAATTTCCCGACTATGGAATAAGGCCTTGCAACAGAGTTTCAGAGCCTGAGGAAGCTACAGCTTTCACATCTGACTTCTCTGCCCGGCAAACAAGACAAACACAGCCATCCCAATTTAGATTGTACAGCACAAGCAAATATTTTCACTGATGCCACAAAAGCCTGAATGGGGACTTTGTCCTTGTCCCCATCCTATACAACAGCACTCCTTTCTGCTCTGAAGAAGTGAGTTTCAGTCCAGAGACATGTGGCACAGAATCATACTCCTGGCAAATGAGAAGAACAAGAGATACACAAGGATCATTGAGACCTGAAGGCAAAAATAGGTGGTAACAGGCACAGACAAGGCTCAGCCTCACTAGCACACCCTTAACACATAAAATTTCATCATAGAATCACTTATGAAGCCCTAGTTTCTTCCTCTAATCTCATATACAAAGCAGAATACAAATCAACATAAGCAAGACATGGCTGTATGAACTGGAGTGCCAACACTGGCTAATGTATTTCCATTGCTCTAAAATAAGTTCCATAAAAGTGAGATTCCCAAAACACTGCCCTCTGACTTCATATATTACATCGGATTTCAGTAGACAAGAAAAACTGACAGAATTCCAGCTCCTCAGATTAACTATCTTTCTACAAGGGACACACTCTTCTCTGCTAGCTTTTTGCCAACTTCACTTCCTTCTTGTACTCATGCTTAGCACGTATATAAGCAGAGACATTTTAAACTCTGCTCTGATGCTTAAGAAATTCCTTCCAGTGACTTAGATGCTTCCATTTGAATCCTAGCCGTTTTAGGAACACTGCTAAATTTCACGACCAGAAACCATGTGTGTGGTTACAAGCAACAATATAACCCCCAGTAATCTCCAGAAGCATACGCACTTAAAAGCCCAGAAACAGGCACTGCCAGTCAGTTCCAGTCATTCAGTTGAAATACTTGCATCTTCATAAGAGTTGAAACTACTTTCAGCATGTAGCAGACTGGTACTCTCTGTCTAAAAACTTCTTAGTTTGCAATATTATTTGATTTCATACCCCTCACAAAGACCATTACAAGGATCAGTCAAACAATTTCCCCTATCAAGAATAGGAAGCAAAGGGGAATGTTGTGGTCAATGCAAGAATAGGACCCAAGTTCAGACATATTTCTAGTGTTTGCTCACACCAGGAGCCAAAGCTTATGTTCATTAGCTCAAAGATATATCCATGCACACGAGGCTTCTGTATTTCGTTCTTACCAATTATTTCTCTCCTACAAACAAATTAATTTCATGCAATCTAGGAGAAACTAATGAAAAATACAGGAGCAAAAATCATGGCAATAATAAGATATTTCAAAGGCATTCATTTTATTACTTCTGCCTTTTTTTTTTTTTTNCGCTGTCCATTCTTGGACAGTTCAAGTTGGAATTGAGCACTAATGTAAATGTTTCAGTTGTAACAATTAGATACATAACTAAGGCTGAAGAAGTAGGTAGAACTAATGGAAAAGAAAAGCAAAATGAACACTGAGTTGTGCATTTGTATCTACTCCAAAAACATCAGTACAGCTAACCTGCAGGTTACAATGTGGAAGCAAGTAGCTTTGTATGAGAAAGATACCAAATTTTAAGTCTCTGATTAATACGTGAAATACTACTGGATATTATTCAAAATCTTCCATTTAGATTTCTTGTCTGAAAGAGTCTCAAAACAAACAAGATTAGAATGAGACCAAAACCAAAAATCAACCTAGGACTGCAGTATCTGTTCTAGAACAAAAGAGCATTAACAGTGTTCTCATGTGTAAAGGCTCTGACAGCAGATAAAGGAATTTTCCATCTAATAAAAGCAAAGGAAAAAAAAAATTCTAAAAAAAAATCTATGGAAAAACCACTTTGGCTAAAATTAATGAAGCAATTTGATTCTCCCTATAAAAGAGATACTCAGGGGATTCTGTAAAAATACAAAATAGTTATGGGAAACAACTCAGTGTCCTTTTTGTTATGATCAATCATATAGATAGTCCAAATCCTATAGCTCATCTTAAAGCCAAAAAAACCAAAATATTTTTCTTCCTTGCCTGTCCAAAGAAGTACAATGGTACATCACACCCGGACTGTTCTATTAGCTCAGCCCTGTGCCTCAGGAGTGGATTTTAAGTCACAGAGAACTTTTAATTCTGGGGTGATTTAGATTCCCAGCAAGTTAACAGTAATGCAGCCATTCTAGCACAAATACAGCGTGAATTACTGGTGAAGTCTAACTCTTAACCAGAAAATTTATTTTAAAGAAGGCAATGAACAAGTGGTATATAGATGATCCGCTATCTTGATGCAATCAAAAGAAAACCCAAATCCATGCTAGTGGTAATGTACATTGGTTACCACAAACAAAGGTGCTTAAGCTGTTCTGTGCCCCTATGATAGCACACTGAAATACCCAAACATGTCAACACTCGCCAATAAAGAGAAATCCTGCCATAAACCTCAACAGGAAATCAGGGTTCAACACGTCATACACAATGAAAAGCTTACAGAAGGAGAAAGGGCAAAGGAGGGTCCTCAGCAAAGAGGTAGAAAAGTGAGACAAAACAGATGAAGGAGCAGAAGGAACCAATTAGGACATCAATAAACTTAGAACTCTTTACTCATTAAAGAGTGGAAAGCATATTTTATGTAATAACCCATGTCACATTTTTATAAACCAGTGCTATTTTAGTGTTAATACTACACATGCATACAGTCAGTCCTACCCAGAAAGGAAAAATTCCTTTTCATTTTGATTTTACAGTGACCTGAAAGAAGATTGTTTTTGTAAACAGTAGGCTGCACACTGAAGTTTTGAGCAGCGGTGGCACCAGGGCTGTGTAGAGGGATGCTGTTGCTCCTGCTTCAGTGGAACATGTCACCACTACATGAAGGAGAGCTATATAATATTCTTTCCACCTAACACTGTACAAAGTGATTCACACCAACACTCATTTCTTAAACTTTTAGTACAGCTTATGAAGCATGATGTAGTCTTCAAACAAAATTATCTTTCTTTCAGTTTTTTGTAATAAAGCAACACATGAAATTACTTTCCATTGCCCTATGTGTCCTTAGTGTTCCCTAAGCCTGGATGAAGAGGCAGGAGTGGCTCTGTAACACCACAGCTGCTCCTATCACATAACCTGAAGAACAAACTACCCCAGCATCACATTTTCACTGCCTCCTTTCCCTTTGCTACTAAATAAACTCAGTACTCCTCTACTACAGTCTATCTGATTCTGCCCAGTGGGAGATGCTCCAGGAGAGCACGAAGAGAGACCTTGCAACCACCAGCATCCTAAAAGGGTTTTCCCATGTTTCTGCTGTTTGCCATTCTACACACTCTTCCTTCCAGGCAAAATGGGCTCCTTTGTCAAGTTTGGCTCCCAGCAGCACTCTGCAGTTCAGTCCTGGTGTGGAAGCTGCAAGAAGGTATTTACAAACTGTGCTTGCTGGATTTGGATTGCTGCTTGAATAGATGATAGAATATGCTTTAGAGCAGTGCAAAGCAGAAAACTTCTTCTAAAGCTGTAATTGCAGACCACAGCAACGAAGCAGCTAGACTAAGAATAAACACAGCAAGTGTACACTCACCAGAAGCACTTCATACACATGCACACACATATCCATCCACGCACACTTGGCAATAGCAACAGCTCAAGTATAACTAGACTAAGAGCCATTTCTGAAGACGTTTCTAAGGTTACTCGGTTAAAACTGAGTCATTGCATGCTGTTGCATGTCTTATTTGAAATTCAGAATGAAGTCTAAGAATCATCATTTTTGTAATTTTAACTTGTTTCATAATCAAATTTGTAAGAAATTAATATAAATAATGCCATCTCTTCAGTTAAGTCTTACAACAGGTTATGTTTTGGGCAATCTGTGTAACTTTTAATTTCATTTTTTTTAAAAAAATGGATCACGTCGGAATTTCTTCTCTTTTAAATACTTAAGTCTGGCAGTTTGGCTTGTTTGGCACACTGACACTCAGTAGCAGTCATGAAATAGATAGCTCTAGGACAAAATACTGAGCTCATGCAAAAATAATTAAAACAAATGTAATATTTGTATTTCCAGTAATTACTACAAATTATTATTTTTTTATTCCTGAAGATAAAAAAAAGATTACTTCATGTAACATCATCCCTGTGATGACATATACATACAACTTGACATTACTCACAGAAGGCAAACCATCAATCAGTGCACTGTGACAACTATTTTTCACTCCTCCTCCTCCTCTCTCTCAAAAACCCCCAAAACATCAACTCATCTTTGGATGTTATGAATAAGAAGCAGAAACATTATTTATTGAATATTAGCCATTCAAAACACAATTGTGTGCTCTCTTTCTCAATGGGTTTGATTTCTAACACAATGACTGAAAAACTCCTGCAATAATGCAGTATACTTACAGCTCAAATTCCAAACCTGTTCTGAGCAAAAATGCCTACAGAAAAAAAAAAAAGAAAAAAAAAAGATTGCTTTATCTGCACCATGTGATCCTAACTAACTAACTCTGAAGAATATGTTAATTTTAAGCTTCTGTGTAGTCCATAGACTTCAGTGAATCCAGTGAAAGTCTGGAAGATTAGGCAGGCACTTAAACTTAACACTGGCAGGAAAGAGCAACTCTGGGACGGCAGGGAGACCACAAGGAACATGCTTCAGAACGGCAATGGAAAATAAAGGGTGGCAGCACACAATAGGAAACTTTTGCAAAGGAATGGGCCATGTGCTAGAGCTCCTTTCAAGGACTACTTGAAAGGCATGTCACCACTGGGGGTGAGGGGCGTGAAAAAGGTATTTACCAACTTACTGTTGCTTACACTAACCCTTTTCAAGTAGCAATACTATCTCTGAATGCCTGACACCTAATACTTAATCAAGTTACAGATTTTCCACTTGTTATACAATCAAATGACAAGGGTTATGTATATCTTAAAAGCAAATCCCTATGAGTTAAATTGACTTAGGAAGTTGTTTTTTCTGATCGTCTCAACACCCAGCAAAGTTAGTGCTACTTTATCAATTTTGACAAACTTAACAGCAAACTCAAATGATCAATCACTATTTCCCAATCCACACAAAAATACACCAGCCATTTCCTAAATGTATGTATCTATAGGCTTTTCTTTCACAGAAGCCATGAATCAGTGAAAGAGGAAACTTCCCACAGTGGGCTTTAAAAAGAGGCAAGTTATGCAAGATGCAGAACTCTTATCAAAAGCTTTTATTTAAAAGAAAGCCAATAAAATGAATGCCAGTTCCTTAACTTTTATTCAAATCAATGTAGAAAACCCTATTTGGAATGCCTTTACAATCACTATTGGCCAAGAAGGCCCAAAAAGTCCAAATCCACAATGCAACTTGGATCTAGCCTAGGATGAGCAGATTCTTTAACAGTAGCACTTGATAGTCATTAAGATGGACCATAACCCCTACAGAAACAAGTCCTGACTAAGCTATCATCACAGGTTTGATACTGCAATGCTATAAGAGACACCTCCTTCAAAAAAAACCCCAACTCAAACCCACAATACAATACAAATTCCATTGCTGAAAATAGATAAAGAAGAAAATGGACCATGCCTGTTAGGAACTTCACAAAGTAAATACTTCTATCCTAGAACAAAGATAAGAAAAATCAGGGAAATACTGGTACTTCATAGCTACAGGTATGCCATTTCTAATTGAGTTTTTCTTTGTTCCTTTAATTCTGACAGTTTCCTCCATGTCTTTTTATACTCGAAGAATTCTTGCCATAGGATGAAGTTAAAAAACTCCCTAAAATATAAAGTCTGTGGCAATTCTAAGTTCCACTTTACAAAGGTACTGTGGCCAACAGTGTGTTGGACTACATCAGGGAGAAGCTATATTAAATATAATTGCTACATAAATCACTCCGTATTTTGAGACTATTTGACAACGAGCTTCATATAAGCAACCCAAGATCTCGATTTCAGCATCATTCAATGATTCTGTTGCTTTATGTATTCTGAAATTTAAAAATTATGTTATTTATATATATATATATATAAAGTTTTTAAATCCCTGCTGTTTAAATGGGAAATAAACTCTATCAAATAGTATTAATCTAAAGTATTAACTGAAAGATGTTTTAGCATCAGTTAATTAAATCTGTGTGTTTAAATGCACTGGAGTTCTATGGGATGCTGATAACAGCTGGAGCGGGGGAGGGGAGCTGGGTGAGAGGAGAAAGGAGTATGAGAAGAGGTCTTAACTCCAGTAAGAAACTTGTCTACCTGAATGATAAACTCAGACAAACTTCTTTATGTATCCTATTTATCTTCAAATCTATTTATGTCACACAAGAGAACATATGAGCATAGCAGCTGTTACTATAGCAATGAAACTGGAAATTTTGAGAACACAAAAAAACCCACCCCTTGAAGGATGCTCAGTTTAGCAGAGAGATGGTTTAGAGAACAGCACACCAGTATCTCATTTCTCAGGATTTGTTCAAAGTCTGTGGTTACAGACATTAAATCAGCTGTAACAGCATGTTCCCCAAAGAGCACCCGGAGCCAAATCACCACTACCTATCACCAGGCACGACTCGGTACACCGAGAGTTCCCGCTAAGTAACCCCAAACTTGTCAAGTACACCAGAATCGCCTGTAAATCCGCAGAAGAGCGATTCTCTGCAAAAGGCTCACAGTTTCTGATCGCGGCAGAGAAGGGATTCGCCATAGTAACAACCCCCCCCACCACCCTCACAGTGGGTCACAGCAGGGAGCTCGGCACGGGGAGCCCCGCACCCTCCCATCCCCCGGCCCCACGCACACCTGCTCGGCGCCGGGAAGGCGGGACGAGCCGGGAGAAGTCAGGTACTTTCCTCAAGCAGCGAGCAGGCAGCCTGCCTCTACGGGCACGAAGCGGGATGAAACCCACCCACAATTCTCCCAAATCCAGGGTTTCTGTCAAAGCCACCCCGCTCCCCCCGTCTCCTCGGCCGGCGGCCCTGCCACCCCGCCCCGTCCCTCCCCATCCTTCGCCCCCACCGCCTCTCCCGTCCGCGGGCGCGGTCACACCGCGCACCCCCCGTCCCCCGCCGGAGCCGCGGACCCGGGGCGCCGCCGGCCGCGGTTTTACCTGCGAGGGAGCCGGGTCTCTGCAGGGTGGCGGTGGCGTACAGCTCCTGGGAGTGCTTGCTGTACTGATCGGCAGCGTGAACCAGCCGCTTGGTAGGCGACAGGGTGGCGTAAGTGCCGATGGTGGAGCTTAACTGGTGGATAGGAGAGGAGGAAATGTTAGACTGGACGGTGGGCGGGGAGGTCACTCGGATGGGGGACGGCGACAGTCCCGCCGAGGAGACGACGATGTTGATGGGCGAG
>VXBA01002453.1:63942-118973 GCA_013399895.1 Serilophus lunatus
GGCGGCGGCGGGGGGCGCCCGGCTCTCCCCGGCCCCGCGCGGGGCGGTGCGAGGGGGGGCCCGCTGGCCGGGGGCGCTCCCCAGCCTCACGCAGCCCCCTCTCTGACCTCAAACCAGGCCGGCACACGACGCCCGTGGGATTACGGGGCTCGTTAATCTCCTAAAGCATTCCCAGCCTTTGATGGGAAAAAACAGCCGCCTGCTCCGGCCGAGCGGCGTCGAAATTCCTCTCGACGGCTGAAGCCGGCACCCGGCCGTGCAGCACAGCTCTCCGGGGCCCCGGCTCCGGAATGAGCCCGCCTACCGACCCCTAAACCTGAGCTTTGCCCCGGCTCAAATAAATACGTGTATGGGTGCACTCGCGCCCCTTTATTCTGCACACATTAGAGAAGAGCAGCCGAAGCCACGGCAAGGGCTTTAATGGTGTAACTTTCCTCCGTATCCAGCAATCTGTATCCCTACAAGGATGGTCACCACGCTGGACAGAGGTTCCCTGCGACGGCAGAACCACGGCCCCGGCCTCGTGTGAAGGGGCGGAGGGAGGGGAATCCCGGAGCAGTCCACACCGAACCCCGCTGGCAGCGCAGAAAGCGGCGCCTCGGACTTATTCACGCGGCACCGAGGGGGCGGGAGGTACGGGAGGAGCTACCGGGGCCGGGCCCTCCCCCGGGCCGCTTCCAGCCGGGAATCCGCTTCGGGAGGGAGGGAGGGAGCTACCCGCACTGGCCCGCTCGCCGCAGGCAGGGCAGCGCTAAGTTCCCCCTAAGACCAGTAAATGAGGAGAACTGAGGAGAGGTAGCGAGCGAAAATCCACGGGAGGGGCTGCCTATGAGAAATTTCGGTTGTGTGCCTGAGCCGCCTCTGGAGCCGCAGAGGATGGAGCTCACCCTCACACAGTCGGCTTCCCCTTTTTTTATCGGGGATCTTAAGCTCAGGAGAACATCTGTGAATATGCTAACATTAAAATCCTCTCATAACTGCACCCCGCAGTGAGCGAGAGCTCAGCGCTCTGTTAGAAGATGCATTCTTGGATTCAGATACTATTTTTTTCCTGGTTATGCAGGGGATTTACTTGAAACCTAAGGAAGCGCCTCAGATCCTCAGAGCTGACAGTGTAGTTTGAATCGGTCTGACCAGTGCTTTGCCCAAACATACACACACCTCTCAGCTACCGGTTTTCTTAGAGAATAGGCTTTAAAATGTGAATAATGAATTGTCTCAATTCAAAGAGGTGTGGTGAAGGCCAAGAGCAGCATTGTTATACATCTAAATAGCAATATGGTATTTTAGTACTACAGGGAAAAAACCCCCAACAAACAAGTAAGCAAAAGCACCATGTTCCTGATATGAAATTTGATTTATTTCCACTAATAATTCACTATTTTATTTCACTCAATAGAGGATTTGGTCAGGAACTGAGGACCAGGTAACTAATCGTAGCAAAGCATAAACAAGTTTCAAAATGCCAGAATTGTGTACTTCCACCTATGTATGCCCACTGGGAATTTTTTTCTCCTTTTTTTCTTACTTTAATTTACTCATCTTAAATGCTTTGTATCTGGGGGAAGAATATGTATTTTCCTAGACCAGGACAAGAAACAAGGTTTTGGAGAAGCAGCTCCTGGTGCTTTGCTCTCAGTTGTTTGTAGCATGGAAGAAGCTACAGCACTTCAAAACAGTGTTCAAGCATCTCAAGGGAGCACTGGCAGACCCAAACTTCACTGGCTTCTGGAGGTTTTGCACCTCATAGAGCAATGGCTGTACAGATAAATGAAATAGAAACTTCCCTCCAGCTGCTCTGTGTGGTAACTTCTGAGCGAGCAAGTGGATCACAGATGTAAGTAGCCTGTTTTTGGGTTTTTTGATTTGGACTGTTCTCATTGCAGCAGTGAGTTACAAACCCCACAGCATCAAGTACAAGCCTTGAAATTTTCATAAGTGGCCAACAAGCTCAAGTTGCTGATTTGAAAGATTCTCAACAAATAACAGAAGCAAACTCTAGGAATATCAATGAACTTTTAAAAGCTACTTTCTTACTGAGCTACTTACCGTATCTGCTTTAAACTGGGAAGAAGGGCTAATCTGCAACTGGCTGTCCAACAATGCATTTGGCAGGAGTACAGTTTTCATTTTCCAGGTTTAGACTATATGGTAACAACTTTTATAAAACAACAACAGGCCCGCATGATTTAACACAACTTGAACAGAGCAAATTTTGCACATAATGAAAGGTTGTTCAAGCCAGCTACATTATCCATTAATATTTATTAGTAAATTTTACTTTTTGGACTGTTAAGTGGCATAATAAGTTACTTTGTAATAAACACTGTTCCAAAATACAGTCTTGTGAAATGCTACTGATGTCTTACGCAACACACTGCTGACGTACTGGTAACTTAGATAGTTTTGTCATAGATCATAAGGATTTTAGGCAAGCACTATCATCATATATTCAAAATTTCTTTTTCTGATCAACTTCTATATTGCTTGATGTTTCAGGGATTTAAAGTAATTTCAAGTAAACCAAAATATTATCCCATATTCATAATAAATCTCTATACAGCTTCAGGCATTCTGCAAAAACTAATTCAAAAATTATAACAAAAAAATCCTATTTCGTGATCATTTGTTATAGGGAACAAGGCATAGTGGTGGGACACAAAAATTAAATGCTTAAATTAAAAATGCTGTTTATAGCACTTCTTAAGTTATGCATTTGCTCTATGTGAAGGAGAGAATTTTTGCATGAACAGATTGCAATGAACACATTAGCATCCAGTATTTTCTAGGACATGACTAATCTCAGACCTGTCTTAAATGTTTCTTCAAAGGGACAAGTGTACAGTAGCCTTCTCCATGCACGTTTTCAGAGGCAAAATGTGTTTTAATTTCTCTTTGTGTTTCTTCCAGTCTGTTGCTTAAGACAGACATAAAAATACGCCATTGTTCATCCTGCAATGTGACATACTTCATATGGAAGAACGAAAAACAATTATATTTTCCCCTTATTTTTCCATTTATCTGTTGTTGTCAACCTGATAACAGAACTGTGTTTGAGTTAATAAACTGAGAATAAGTTTGCTTCTGAGTTATTATATTCTCCTGCATCAACCTGTTTCATAGATATGAATAAAAATCAAAGACTTTCTTCGTGCAGCCCCATAAATATCCATCCATTCCAAGGCACAGAGATTTCATTTTTCTGGCATCCCAAAGAATAGTATCCTTGCTTATTTGGATTCAATACATGGATTCTGGTACATCCTTCCTAACAGTGGGAATGTGTGAAAGAAAATGAGAATATTAATACAGCTATGAAAATATTTTGTTTCCCATTTCTTTCCCAGTCTTACTAGAAAGATCATTTTCTACTGAGGGACAAAGCAAGATCTGTAGAGCTTTATACAGAAAATTAGTGAGGGCATCCAGTTAGGTTATAGGAGACTAGACAACTGGCTTAACTATTGCTTGCCTGTCCATTCAAGCATTTAATGCACTAACTTCCAGGAACTTAGCTTCTTTCTTTCATTCCTGTTTTTTTTTTTTTCAGAATCCAATTGAAAATTTAAATCAGAACTTTAATCAGAATAGAGTAAATGTAAGACTACAAGATATGATTTCTGTTATGGAGTGGAATTGAGAGTGTGTTGTGTTATTTATTCTGCAGAAACCTTTTTCATGCATAAGGCATTACAAAATCCAAGACAACTAGACACTTCATGGGAAACTTTGGGGTCAGCTCCTAACTACTGAATTATCAGCATATTGATTCTTAGAGATTGCTCCCAGAGGGAAAAATGGTGTGTAAGACCAGCAAAATCTCAATAACAAATTCTATTATGATGTCAGCAGGTGCAGGAAATAGATTCGATGTATCACCTAAAATCCCTTCAAACCATTTTCTTCTTAGGGATGTGAAAGTACAAAACTAAAACCTGTTAGGTTCTGTGCATCTATGCTTCATAATTGACATGTACTAAGGAGCAGAACTTCAGTCAATGCAATCACCTGAATCTTAGAAAGCCTTCATAGTAATTTCTTGAGAATGAGATAATAATGCAATTTCCACGAAAATGCTGGAAAATTTGAATCGGGGTACCAGCTACCCTTGAGAAATGAAAATTTGCACTCACTGTCCTGTGTACTTCTCTGTCAGGTTAACAGAAGAAACTGAAAACTTATGTTACGTTTGAGTCAGTCAACATGCTCATCTTAGGTGTGGATTCACAGGCATTTTTAGTTTAGCATTAAATGGCTGTGCAAGTTTTCATCTCATTTTGCTCTCTGGAGCTTTCAGGGATCTCTTGGCTCTTAAAATCTCTAACAAGGTCATGTCTCATGAATACAAACATAGTCATATGCAGTACACTGATGCCCATGAGACCCTTTCTCGAGTCTAGAGAGGATTTTTCAATTGTGTGCTCAAGCTGTGTGGAAGACATCCCTCCAGGTTGCTTTGGCTTTAGAATTTTGGTGAGTGTTGCTAGCTTTAGGTAGAAAACTTGATCATACTTACTATAGTTTCTGAGAGACACCCTAAAGGTGCAGCTCTGTTTCAAAGTTTCATTTTCAAAATTTCAATGCTCAATGCTCTTTCAGAGACTGCAAGACTTGCCAGTCTATTGAGGGCTACTTTTTTTACTGTCAGCCCAAAGAATCTTTCATAAGGCTTCACTCAAGGTATCACTCTGCTTTGGTCAAATGTCTCAATCAACACTCTTACAAAGGGCAGAAAAGGGCATGGAAAATGCTTAACATTCTCTAGTCTTTGGGATGCACACTTCAGTCTTTAGGCAGGACCTGTAGAAGGGCCTTTCTTCTTCAGGACTGCTTTAATGCCATTTTAAGTTCCTGACTTAACTAGGAAGATGATACCTATATTTAAATGCACTTGAACAAAAACAGACACCAGACTATACCTCTTGTTCCCTCAGATATGGCTTATTCCATCTGTTTCTCCTAATTTTGTTCCATTTTTTCTACTCCAAACATTCCAACACTGTTAGGAAAATTTGTCAGCCTACCTGATCCTAATCTCTAAAGTCATACATATGGGCGAAGGTAGGTTATATTACTGTAGTTTTCTATATCCACAAATAGAATTGTATGAGATTCTTTCAGAATGTCCAGAGATGGTCAATCTCTGTTTTTTTCAGCAGCAATGAAAGCTGTAATCATTACTTCTTGTAGGATCAAACCAGCATTGCAAATCTTCACTGCCATAAGTTATAGTAGTGAATTGTTCTCTGGGTGCCATAATAAGAGTAATCTGTTTTAAGATTTCATCTGTTTCCTTAATGACAGAAAAATTGTCATGTTGATATTTGGAATCCAGTTATTAAATGCATCATCATCTGCTATACCCTTTCAGAACTGAAGTCCTTATTTTAGATTTTGTCTGGGTAGATTATGAAGCAGCCTATCATCATGTGGCCAGTAGACAGTTTCTGCTTAACGAACACATTCTAGCACTCATTTGCTAATGCATGAAATAGGGCTAAGTGAGGTGTGGTGGTCTGATGAAGGACAAACTTAGAATGTGTTTATAGGAAAAAGAGTATAGGCAAGTTAGAAAATGAACTGTTAAATGGTTTTTCAAGAGTCTTTTTTTAAAATCATCTTTATTTTCCACCTGTTTTTTGTTTTTTAGGGTTTTTCAGGTCTGTGCTAGCTTATTCAGTCCAGAAGTATCAAGGGCACAGGATAATACACATTAGGGATTTACCTGCATTGCTGCCTTAGCCTCTGAAAAGACTGCAGCATCACCAAAAGCTAAAAAAGTCCTCATCCAGAAAGGTAAATTTCCTTTTCTGTCCTCTTGGAAACACATGACAGAGCACGTGGAAAACCATTATTTGGAGTACGTGCTATGCTTTATATCCTATGATATCTACAACATAAGGTGACTATTCTCAGGGTTACAGTAAACCCGGTCATTCACAAGTTACATTTTTGAGCAACTCATCTGCAAAACCTTCTAATTTTCTTTTTATAAAAGTCACTACTGACTCTTCACAAATAAACCTCATTGATTAATAAAGGATATATCAGCAGTTGGACACCAAATCTGAAAAGCTGTTTTCAGGGAGGAAGCAGAGTAATTCCCCGCCAGAGGACAAGTTTTTGCTAAGAAATCCGATTCCATTATCATTTAGAAAATAAAAGTTTTGTATTCTAAAGCACTCAAAGCACTGAAAAAACTCTATGATCTATAATAACCCCACCAAATTGACAAAAATGTTAGATTGCACTTTGCAGCACTATACAGGAAGTCCCAAGACTAATTAGTTTCTCTTTTTCATACAATTGCATTTTTACAAATTCTTCTTGCTGTCACGGCTGGCCTTGGGAATTTTTTTTTTTTGGCATGCATTTGGGCTATCATTCATATTGAGAGATAGCTATATTCCTTGCACACAAATACCAAAGGAAATTATCACAATCTGAGCAGTTTTAACTCCTGAGGCTTATTTTAATTATAATAGAGATAGCAAAACAATTCCAAGTATTGACTTTTTTTTCCTCCTTAATTGTAGGATGAGCAATGGTCCTATTCAGAACTTTTTAATTTTTAGTCTTGAAAATTCCTCCTCTTGTTTACCCCTTTTTAAACCTCCTTTATACACTTTTTATGGTTTTGGGGGGGGTTTTAAAACACTTTTGATGGGTTTTTTTGTTCATAATTTCAAAATATAATTGATTTGAAGTTGTCAAGCATTCTTTGAAGGATTATGCCATAAAGTTGTTTTCCTGCAGGAACATCTATCATACAACATTGAGGAAAACAAGAAGAAAACCTATTTTCTGCCCTCTTATACCAGGAAAGAGAAAGGACAGGAAAGGTTGCCTTACTAAGTTACTAGTTACCTTTCTGAAGAAAAGCAATTCTCTTTGAAGCAGATGGTTCATGAGAGCTTCCCAGATCTAAGCAACAGCTTTCAGTGTAATTTCAGTGAAGGAAATCTAGATCATTATTTTTACCCCTCCAGAAATCCATCCTTTTCTATCAATGAGTATAATAAAATTTATATTATGAATATAACTATTTCTAACCTCTACATAACTGCACAATTTTCCTTCCTGCCTTCTTATAAAAATAGATTCTTTCTCCTTCCTCTCTTACTTCTTTGTTTTTGCTTCTGTTGCTCTCATAACCTGCTCCCTTTCCATCACATTACTTTTTCAAGCCTCCATGAAAACTGCATCACAGTCTGTCAGGCTAACCTCCAGGGTATGATGCTTTTCAAAAAGCACAACTCCAGATGACACTGCTTTCCCCAACATTCATCTGGAGAAACAGTCTTCCCATGGCACGGCTAGGTGGACACTTCCCTAGGTAAAAAAGTGGGCCCAGAGAGTGGCTCTAGATCTTAGTATGGGCTCCTGGTCAGCACAGTCACAGAAATTTGCTTTCAAAATTAAATGCTTACACATGCTATTACCAAAAGATATATGCAAGTGAGTAAGTAAAACTGGCATGTAAATCTTTTTAATCAAGATTACCTTATTACTATGCAAGCCAACCCACTATGGATGGTGGTAATGGCACCCTGTGCAGGTGTGTTGAACAAGATGGAAAGTAAAGGCAGAAATTCAGGTGTGGGCAAGCACTGAACAGCTTTGTTTCCTGGAAGCTACTCCTCACAACTGCAGATGTGAGAGATCCCGACTGCCTAGGACACGTACCTGGCTGTAGCTCTGGATGGCACCTCTGGCCTGACTGCTGCGGGATGGGAGCTGGGCAGCCGCTGTTTCACCCAGGGCGAGGGTTTGGTTGCTGTGGTAGCTGGCTGAGTACTGGAAGGACCCTTCAGGTTTGGAATTGAGCTGGAGTGCACTCTGGGAAAGGAGACTGGGCCCTGTGGGGACAGGATTCGAGAGCAGTCAGAAAGTCTCAGTGAAAGAGCATACCTGTATTACCTGTCAACTGAGCCTTGAAATTTTCAGATGTATCTGGCTTCAGATTTTCAGTTTAGCTTTTCAGTAATAAAAAACACATACATTATTTTGTTCCTTAACCACTTAGTAACCATTATTACCATATTCAAGCAACAAATCATACTGCTTTCTTTGCAAGAAACATATGGTTTTGACTGGTAAAGAAATTCTATGCCTAAACAAACCCAACAGTACTATTTGGTAACAAGATCTTGCTTTTCAACTCAGAATAGTTAATGAAGGTCTTTTTCCCCCTAAGGATAAGCCTTGTTTATTTCACTTAATTATATCCAGTCATTCTGCCTGGGAAGTGCTAACTTGTTCCTCCATGGGCCCCTGGGACATTAGATCTATTGATTACTGCCACTCTGTCCTATACACATAGTGATGTAATACTTTGGTGCCTGTAGGGATGGATGTCAGCCTTTAAAATATTAATTGCTCCTCTTATCATGCAAGACACACCCTGATTTCAGTGAATCTTTGAGGACTGTTTTGTCAGCATGCGTTCCCATCTTATCTTTGCCGTCACAGCACTGCACAGCAGGACAGTCAGATGTAGGCAGGGAGTTTGAACTGGCGCTGCCAGACTGAACAGATCATGTCAGGACCATGAACACCAACACTTTCCGCAGTTATTGAGTAGTTCTGTGAAACTAAAACATGTTCTAATATTCATTAGCTTCATGTAGAAGTGATTTAGCTTACCATGTACCCTGAGACCATGTATCAGACAGGGAACCGTCTGTTTTCATACAGGTATCGAGTGCACACTCAGCAAATTTGCAGATGACACCAGGCTGAGTGGTGCAGTTACCACAACTGAAGGGTAGGATGCCATCAAGAGAGGGACCTGGGGAAGCTCAAGAAGTGGGCACATGGGAATTTCACGCAGATTAAGAAGACCAGTGCAAGGTACTGCATCTGGAGTAGGGCAACCCCCGGTATTAATAGAGGTTGGGGGATGAACACCTTGAGGGAAGCTCAGATGAGAAGGACTTGGGGTTGCTGGTGGATGAGAGGTTGAATATGAGCCGACCACGTGTGCTCACAGTCCAGAAAGCCAGTTTCATCCTGGGCTGCATCAAAAGCAGTGTGGCCAGCAGAGCGAGGGAAGGGATCCTATCTCTCTACTCTGCTCTAGTGAGACCCCACCTGGAGCACTGCATTCAGTTCTGCGATCCTTAGCAGAGCAAGGACATGGACCTGTTGAAACAAGTCCAGAGAAGGGCCACCAGGTTGATTAGAGGGATGGAGCACCTCTCCGATGAGAAAAGGCTGGGAGAATTAGGATTGTTCAGTCAGGAAAAATAAAGGCTTTGGGGTGACCTAATTGTGGCCTTCCAGTACCTGAACGGAGCCTATGAGAAAAAGTGAGAGACACTTTTTACAGGGGCATGTTGTGACAGGACAAGGGGGAATTGCTTCACACTGAGAGAGTAGGTTCAGATTACATATTAGTAAGAAATTCTTCTCTGTGAGGGTGGTGAAGCTCTGGCACAGGTTGCCCAGAGAAGCTATGGATGCCCCACACTCAGATGTGTTCAACGCCAGGTTGGATGGAGCTCTGAGCAACTTGGCCTAGTGGAAGGTGTCCTTGCCCATTGCAGCAGGATTGAGACTAGACTATTCTTAAGGTTCCTTCCACCCAAACCATTCTGAGATTCTGTGATTCTATGATACATGAAGTGCGCCATTAAAGAATATCTTCTTAATCCTTCTCTGATTTTAGTCTCTTCTACTGTCAGGGGCCAGCAAGTCAAATCTAAGAGGAGAGAAAAGGGTTATACTGTGGCCATTGCATGGCTTACAAAGAAGTCTACCTTCAACCCAACGGCTACCATCTACAGCACACTCGGTGGCTCCACAGGGATGACAGGTTCATCTTCTCATTAGCACTAACAAGCTCAAGAGAGCATAGAAGGTGACACAAACATTAAGGGATGTGAAGTGATTATGATAATTCTGCTCCTACAGAACATGTGAAAAATTCAGTTTTGAAAAGAGTCGCAATGGAAAAATTCCAATGAATCTATCAGAAGTGACTTCCAGTACATTACTGATACAAAGGCAATTTTTATGACCTTTAAGTCTTTGCTGTGATGATATACAGGTGCTTCAAAAAGATGTCCACTTAGAAAGTGTGCAAACAACCCCATCTCCAAATTATATGGAGAGTATTTTTCCTCTAGTCTTTTTCTTAAAAATAACAGAACCATTATAACTGCTATTTTTGAAAATCCAACCTGAACTGCTCATATTACAAACAAATCGTAGTAGGCTATGTAAAGCGTTAGTGTTTGCATCTAAATGTAGACTGGGATTATGATACTATTTTACATATCAACACAGTTTATACTGCAAAGTCAAATGCATTCATCAGAACATTCCAGATACAGGACAAATTTAGAATCTAAGTACAGTCCCTGTATTTGCCTTACAAGTACAGGATGAGGCAGGGCTCCATGTGTGCTGTGAGGTTTGTAAAAACGTATCACATCCACGGAAGAGCTGAATTCAATCCTGCATGGGTGCTTATAAATCCAGCATTTCGTAGTTTTCCATTCCCTGACTGCATATAGGGTTTACTAAGCATTTTCCATTTAACTGGTTCTGTTGCAGTTTTTCTTCTTTAACGAAAGAAATAGCTTTGCAGATTTTTTTTTTTTTTAAGAGCATAAGGAAAATACATGCTTAGTTTTAAAATATATCTGTAGGCTTTATTTTAATCTTTTGGATTTTGAATTTTCACTGAGAATTTGTCTGTGATTTAGTGATGAACAAGATCAGGTTCAGAAAATTCACAAAAGCATAACTTTCCCATGAGAAGCAAAAGTTGCAGCAAGAAAGCAATTTTTGTGCACGAAAGTGTTTGCACTCATTCTGGAAGTAATTATGCTGTGACATTTCTAAAGCTTAAATAATGATTAAACTATCACATGCTATGAACGCAATATGTTTAAATTTTCATTGCATCTGGCTTTCAAGTGCTGCTTTCCTATTACTGTGGCTCACTAGGGCATTTACATCACCAGCCAGAAACACATACATGGGTTCCCTGCTCTATGTAGTTTATACACTTCCATGCACTTAAAGAAACTTATCCAATCCATTGACAAAAAGAATGTAAAATGTTTGTAGTGCACTGTTATAATTTCACTAAAATACTGTATGGCAGTTTTTATTTTGTACCTTAAAAAGGAGTAATGAACAATTAAAATATACATATATTTCAATGATTAAAAAGTAATTTGAGAGAGACATCCAGTTAGGTATTTTAAATAAGCCTAGAATTTTAAGTAAGTCCAAGCAAAAGTAAAATAGAGTAGTGGCTGCTTACCTCTAAACCCATACAAACCCATCGTCTAAACCCATACAAACTACAAGATACATCTGAGATCAATCAACATGATCTTGAAAAAACACACATTCCTTTTTCAGGATTTAGGGAGTTCAAGCAGTCCTACCTTGTCTGATAGGGAAAAAATGGACTGCTTTTCTCATTAACATTCTTGAGATTTCGATCTGAAAATAAAACCAAACCTTCTGAAGAGTCTTCAGTCTACTCAGAAAAGAAGTTTGTGTCCTTCTATATGCTAATGGCTCCTGACAACAACCTACTGTTTCTTCCTGGCTAAAATTTAAACTCTGTTGTGTTGGTATAAGAAAGTGTTCATCCTTTTTTTTTTTTTTTCATTTGTTTTTAGAATAGTTAAGACAGCTGGAAATTCTCTATTTTCAGCTAGGCACTTGAAATCAGTAGTTAACCTCTAGCACAATTCCGTCCTAGTTGTTTCCTTAGTGAGACATAATTAACTACAAATGTTCAATATAAAACAAACACTTCTGGCATCATATGGTTTAGTATAGCAGATATTGATGATATGTAATAGTGCTTTAAAAATTTTCATCAAGTAAAATTTGTTTCTATTTGGGGCTATGGGGAAGATATAACAACCTGTTTTTCCTTATGTTTTTCACTAGCACATTAAAATAAAATCCTTCTCCTTTAGAAAGAATATTAGTGTTGGATTATTCATTGTTGCCAATTTTTCACTGATTCAGTTAGTGCCACTTTCCTCCTGCATTCAAATAGTACAGATAAGAGTACAAATTTAGGAAACTAAGTCAGAGCCATCATACTGCACCTGCTGTGTACTGACTTCAAATGATGGTGCAGGATATAGCAATTAACTCTAACTTGACTGCAGTTTGGTGGCCAGGTACTGCAGACAATACCATCCTCTTCCTCTTAACCTTGAGCAGAGCTGTGTGCAAACCTCCCCATGTTGCTCACCGCGGCCTCTGTAACCCAGCTCAGTAAGGAGCTTGAAAGAGAGGGACAGAAAGTGTGCATCTAGCTTGTGAAACAAAGTGCACTTAAGCTGGGGAAAGCTGCTGGAGCAGAGAAGACCAGGCAAAAAGAAAACGAGGATGGAGGATATGCCTGTATCAAGAGCCAATCCACAATGAAACTTCAAAGGTGATGGAGAGCAGAGGACTTTTCCAGGAATCAGAGAAGGCTGATGGCCACACTGTTTCTGTCACAAGCCATGAGACTGTTGGCCTTCTTGGCCACATGGGCACACTGCTGGATCATGTTCAGCCAGCTGTCAAACACCACTTCCAGGTCCTTTTCTGCTGGGCCACTTTCCACCCACTCTTCCCCAGGGTTGTTGTGACCCAAGTGCAGGACCCAGTCCTTCACCTTATTGAACCTCATGCCGTTGGACTCAGCCCATCAATCCAGCCTGTCCAGATTCTTCTACAGAGCCTTCCTACCCTCCAGCAGATCAACAATCATGCTCAACTTAGTGTCATCCATAAATGTGCTGAGGGTGCATTTGATCCCCTCATCCACATCGTTGATGAAGATATTAAATAGGACTGCCCCCAGTACTGAGCCCTGGGTAATCCCACTATTGACTGTCCACCAACTGGATGCAGCACCATTCACCACCACTCTCTGGGTCTGGCTATCCATTGAGTTTTTAACTCAGGGAAGAGTGCACCTGTCCAAGCCATAGGCTGCCAGTTTCTCCAGGAGAATGCTGTGGGAGACCATATCAAAGGCTTTACTGAAGTTCAGGTAGACAACAGCCCTTCCCTCATGCACTAGGTAGATCATCTTGTCATAAAAAGTAATCAAGTTGGTCAGACAGAACCTTCTTTTCCTAAACCTATGCTGGTTAGGCCTGATCCCCTGGTTGTCCTGTATATGCCATGTGACCACACTCAGGATGCTCTGTTCCATAACCTTCCCCAGAACAGAGGTCAGGCTGGATCCTCCTTCTGGCCCTTCTTGTAGATAAGCATCATATCAGCCAACCACCAGTTGTCTGGGATCTTCACATGTAACCATCTGATGATGAATGATGGTCAGTAGCTAGATGAGCTCTTCTGTCAGCTTCCTTAGAACCCTTGGGTGAATCTCATCCCACTACATAGTTTTTCGAGAGTCTAAGTGGCACAACAAGTCCCTAACAACTTCCTCCCACGTTGCTGGGGATCTATTCTGCTCTCCATCCCTTTATATCAGCTCAGGGGGCCGGTTGCCCTGAGGATAACTGGTCTTTCTGACAATGAGTAAGGCAAAGAAGGCATTAAATACCTCATTCTTGATAACAATGTTCCCTCTGCCCCCACCCCCCAGTAATGGATGGAACTTTTTCTTCGCCCTCCTTCGGTTGTTAACATATTTATAAAGACACTTTTTATTATTTTTCACAGCAGTGGCCAGATTGAGTTCTAGCTGAGTTTTCACCTTTCTAATTATCTCTACATGACCAAACTACATCCTTGTACTATTCCTGAGTTGCCTACCCTTTCTTCCAAAGGTCATAAACTCTCCTTTGTCCCCGAGTTCCAGCAAAAGCTCTCTGTTTAGCCAGGACAGTATTCTTCCCCATAGGTTCATCTTTTGGCATATAGGGATCATCTGCTCCTGAACCATTAGGATTTCCTTCTTAAAGTACTTCCAGCCTTCCTGGAAGCCTTTGGAAGCTAGGACAGTTTCCCAAAGGAAAGTCTGATAAAATTTAAGTATAATCAGCATTTTGATATGTATTTTTACCTACAGAACAGCAAGTTAAGGTAGTAGGAATGTGGATTAACTGCATTACAGACTCAGAGAACTTTATACTTTTTCTGTCTCATATCATAGTGCCATTGCTGAGTTACTAAACTAAATAGCCAGATGAATGTGGGGTTCTTGTAAATGAGGAACTCACAAAAAGAAACAAGAGAAACTGCTCCCTTGGCAGTGACAAACTATCTCTAGTCTGATTGTCAAACATCTGGATCAGGAGTTGGACTTGATCCTTGTGGGTCTCTTCCAACTTGGCATATTCTGACTCTGTGATTCCATGAAAAGTTCTTCTGTTTCCTAATCCTTAAACTGCAGTTTCTCACGTACTACTTAAAAACTTTTAGTTTCACAGTATGTAACAATTCAAGATGATACTATAACAATAGCATTGGCAATCTTCAAAATAACCAAACAAACAGGCTGAATTACAAAACAGGACTAATATATTACACTACAGAGCAGAATTTATCATGGAACAAGTATTCAATAACACATAACACCTACGGAGAGTGACTGAGGGTGCTGGGGTTGTTTAGCCTGGAGAAAAAGAGGCTCAGGGGAGACCTTATTGGTCTCTACAACTACCTGAAAGAAGGTTGTAGCCAGGTGGGGGTCGGTCTCTTCTCTCAGGCTACCAGTGATAGGGCAAGAGGACACAGTCTTAAGCTGCATCAGGAGAGGTTTAGAATGGATGTTAGTAAAAACTTTTTTACGGAAAGAGTGATTTCCCATTGGAATGGGCTTCCCTGGGAGGTGGTTGAGTCACCATCCTGGATGTATTTAAGAAGAGATTGGATGAGGTACTTAATGCCATGATTTGGATGATGGGATGTTAGGTAATGGGTTTGACTCGATGATCTCAGTGGTCTTTTCCAACCTCGTTTTCATTCTGTGTGATTCTGTGTGATAATCTGGTAGTTGTTCAATTATAAAATAAATACCATATAATAACAAGTTAAATACAGCACTATATTATTACAAGATAAGGGCATCATTAATTCAGTACTCTAAATCTATGCAATAATTACCTCTGATTTGGCTAAAATAATTACAATACAAACAACAGAAACATCTACCAAGTCAGCCCCCATGAGATAATTCCATACTTCTTACTTGAGTTTTTCATGGGAAGTTGCCAATAAAAATATCAGGCAAGAAAAGGGAAAGGAGTGTTTCCCTCTCCTTAAGACTGAAAGTCACTTGGCTTCCCAGGGCAGATTTGCTTCTCCAAGGAAGTAGTAAAGTGGAGCTCTACCACTATGTTATACATTTCCATTTGGTCAGACATCTATTACAATGCCAGTTCTAATTGACAAAGGAAATAGACCAAAACGTGCTCGAATGACCATTTAATTAGCTCCTATACCAATTATAAACAACACTTCACTCACCTTCGATCAACTGACAGAAGCAGTAATGATAAATTATAGACTAAGTGTAAATAAAGTGTTTTTAATTAGTGTAATTAATCACTTCACACATTCTTCAACCTGCTTTGCTCATTCGGGTAACAGTTGAAAGAAAGCACTAACAAAACTCCTTTAATGTCCTTTAAGCATTCATTTACAGAGTTAATAGGTTAAGGTGCCCCACATCCCAGAGAGAGAAGCCACCTCCTAACTGTTAGTATATGCCTAATTAAGGATTTCAAATGCTAAAAGTCATCACTTACTGTTTCTTCTGCCTCTCAGGTCATTTAGTTTGAGTGCGAAATATTGATTTCTACCCTACAACCTACTTTTTCTGTAAGTTCTTTAAAGTGTCTCTACTCCCAGTAAGTAGTCACTAACCCCTCCTAAAGTTGGGTTGTATTTGTTGCTCACTTTTTTTGCAAAGGAATGGATAATTAAAATATCAGGGCAGGTATCTGTAAAGTGGTCCATTAGTTTCTGAATGTTCAACTATATTTGGGATACTGGGAGAATCCAGGAACCAGACTGAAAGAACAACACAACTAGAGGTAGCATTTGATGGTCACCTGCCAGTGACCTTCCACCATATTTGACATTAAAGAAGAGGTGATTATAGTAAAAGGACCTGTTCCTAGTGATACTCAATTCTTTTGCATCTCACTGGTACAGCCTGTTTTCTATCTCCTGCTCCCAAAATTAAGCTGTTCCATCTGGGACCAGGAGTAAACTTTCTCTCCAAATTGGAAAGGTATGGAATATTTGTTTGTCTGTTTGTTTTAACCCCCCGTCTTGCACTATGACCTATTTCTGAGGTAATATGAAGCATTCTTTGAAGAAACTCTCAATAACACGATTTAGGATGGTTTTGGAAAGCAGAGAAATTGAGTGAGCAGCAGGGAAGCCCTGCAAGTACCACAGGGGTGGGGAGAAGCAGCCACATTGCCACATAGGTACAGGCCTTCCCCATTGTCTAATCTCTGGGGAAATCATGAAAAATTCAAGGTGGAAGTAGTGGAGGCAGAAGGCAATGAGGAAAATTCCAGTGAACTAGTTGAGAGAGCTTTGTGACTTTCATAAAAAGAAGACATTTTCTTAATTACAGACAGGAAAAGGAGAGATTAAACCAAGGAAAAACTTAAGAGCTGTGGTTGAAAACAAATCTTAGCTTCAACTCGTCAAGCAGATTCTGTAGGAAAAGAAGGGCTTCTGAGCCAGCTCTTAGGCAGAGCTCAAAGAGAAAAGAACAAGTAACTCTACTATAACAATAGTAATAAGCATTGCCTCTATTCTCCCTTCAAATCCAGGACTAGTACTGGGAAAACATTTCAACATCCATGTCCTATGTTAAAGATATCAGTAGCTTCATATTATGAGGAAAAAAATGGAAAGGCTTCAAAGGAATACAATATCCTAATAATGAAAAAAGTTCAGGGGGGAAGAAGGTGGAGTGGTGGGGAGGGGACCAAATGCATACTTAAAATGAAGAAATAAATGATAATACTTTAAAGGGTAAATCACAAGCAGCTCCCTTGTTATGAAGAAAACACATCTCTTTAGATGAGAGTCAGCAATTCTTAAAAGAGCACACTGAAAACAAACTTGTTTTTCAAGAAAGGAAAGTAATTTATATGCAATACCATGCTCTACCCGCATTAAGAGGGCTATGTTCTACCTACAAATACAGAAAAAGACTTTAGTACTGCTATAGAAGCTATTCTTAGGTACTGGAAAATAGGGTTTGGTGGACTGCATTCACAAGTGTGGAATAAATGCATTTTCATTGAAGAATTCCATAAATTATATATATATGGAGAAATGATGCAAAAACCAGCCTGATACCATTACATAACTGAACAATACAAGGATATCCCTTCTAACTCTCCTTGTGACCTAATTACTATTGGAAAGAAAGATGAAGAGCACTTTATTTCGAGCATAAGTGAACTGGGAATAGAAACTAGTTTCATTAGATGATGATTATCTTATACTTTTTACATGAAAAATACAATTTGTGCCAAAAAATAAAAACAGAAAGGTATTTTCTAGGATTTGAAATAATAAATCTCTACTCCAAGGGATAGCAAAGCACCATAAATATCCACAATAAGTATTAAAAAAACATAAGACCTGAAGGGAATAGAAAAAAATTAAGGCTGCATTGCACCTCAAGAGTAAATAGTTCTTTTTTGATTACTGAAATACTTTATTTAATCTCATGGAATAAGGTAACATAGCAAAGCCTAAGCAATCCTGAGCTAATACAGTTACTTCAGTGTTAACTACTCAAATACTGTGTGTTTTGCTTTCTATACCCTCTCACACATAACATTACTCTAGATATTTGTATGAAATGTGAAACCAGCCATAAGCAATAGTAACTTTGTAAGTAATACTTCATAATGCTTGACAATAGGAAAAGATCTGGAGCTCCATTATTAATGAGAAAATTTACTAAGGATGCTGGAGAACAGGACCAAAATACATGCACTGAGCAGGAATAGATTTATACATATTTAAGTTCAGAATACAGAGGTTGCCCTTGTTATTTGGGTTTGGTTTTTGTGGTGTTTTTAATAGAAAAGCTATTTTAAATTTAGATTAGAACCAAAGATAACCTACTACTGCGATTTTTAATTGACCCCAAGATTGAACAACTTCTTTTGTAGAAGATTAATCATATTTTCTGAAATCACTTGCTAAACCCTGCAGATATTGAAATCAGATAGTCTCTGAAGGAGATAATTTATCATTGGCCATTAGTATGATGTGCTTTACAGGAGCTAATAGATAGTAGACACAATGTAAGAACAAAATGGGCAGGAAAGATAACAACGAAAGATAACAACTAAATTACATTTCTGCATTACAGAGGACACAAAGAGGAAAAATAGCATCCCCTAGCCTTTATGATGATGACATTGCTACTTCTGAGAAACAACAACACTAGGAGTGGCAGAACACCTCACTGTAACAGAAGTTTGCTCTCTATTAAAAGATCAGAGTATGGAACCACAGGAGAGCACCTGAGCTGGGCTCCTGCACGGGATGAGATAAGTTTCTGAATGTGCCCATAATAAAAAATTTGCATGCAGGAGGAGGCACTGCATGCAGCAACATAGACAGGAAGATCCAACACAGAAGAAACTGCCATGTTTACATTTGGAAAACACTGTTTTTTTGCATTAAAACATGATAGTTTTTGTGTTTTCATTGTCAGTCTCCCATTTATTGAAGAATAACTACATTTATAATGGAGTGTGAGCTTTGTTTATAGAAAGAAAACCCAAAAAAAGTAAATTAAGAACACATTTTGCATTACTGAATCCTATTTTTTGAAGTATTTTATACCTGTAAAGGCCAACTGTTAGAGTCACTTATTTCTAGTCACCCTCTGTATCTAGTAGCCTAAAATTGCTATCAATAGTATTACACTAATGCGTTCCCTTTTTATTACTAGGCAATAAAATCAGATGGTTATAGACATCACACAAACACGATGTACATGGAAGCTGAATGCATTATCAGAAATAAATCAGACAAATCTCTTCTGATAGACCTAAATTAGACTGTTGAAAAAAAAAAAAAGTGCCCAACTACTTCTGATTATAAAAGCCTATAAAACTACCCACAGATATATGGATCTAATACAAAAGACATCAGGAGATCTATTATGCTATTATGTTGTTCTATGACCTTAACTAATAGTACAAAACAGGTTTCCTCTTCTCATGTGAAGCAGAACTCCATTTTCTTCTGACCTTTGACAGGTTTAAGTCCTGAATCTTTCCTGTCCACAAAAGAAAATGACTATTTGGTCTCTGAGGCGAACCATTTCAGAATGTGTTTAGCACTGCCTCAGAAGTCAATTAAAAAGTAAGTCAAAAAGGTCAAAATTTTATTACAATCCATTTCATCTGCCAAAACCTCCTCTGCCATAAAACACCCTTCTGCTTTCTCTTTCCGTGTCCACAAATGTGCACCACTCTCTGCTCTCACATCGTCCTTAGAAAATGCAATTCTCCATTTATAAGGCAAGAATGAAAAAATTGCAGGCAACTTCCCACTCTGCATTACCACAGAAGTCACAAAAATCCTACTTCATTGAGAGCTATGTAAACTACATGTAGCACAAAACAAATTAAACCCAAATCCATACCTGCCAAAATTTTCTGTTCTATATACATCATTTTACACAGGCTAACAAGCCAACTTCTTTTTCAAGGCTGCATCTACACATTGCTTATGCTCATGAGCTGGCATCAGCAGATCCCAGAAAGATGTGGCTCCTGGCACTTCTGACTGTGCAAAGTGTGCAGGCACTGGCATGCCACTAAGGCATGAGCAGGGTGAGCGGTTTATCAGTCTGTCATGATGTGGATGCATTTGTTTCCTGGCCTGTACAACTGGCACAATATTTACTGACGTTCTTTTGCATTGCAGGCTTGGATGCCAAAAGCCTTTCTTTGTTCTGCTCCTATAGATGCAACTATAAGTCACTGTCATTTTCTAATGAGTTTCAGCAACTGCTTCGTGCAGTGGGTGAGGGAACACCTGGTTGCCTGTGCAGGATCTGTGTTTGATGCACAATAAGCATTACAAGCTGATTACTACCTCCTGTTTATCTTTGATGTTGCTACTAATTGTTCCTGCTTTCCTGGTCTTGACTCTCACCTTTCCATTTCCCCTCTCCATATATGTTTTACCTGCTGTTACTGCTTCTGTGTCAATTTGAGATTCAGATTTTGTACTACAGTATAAAAGCTGTGAGGGGTTGTTTTCCACAGGCAAGTAGTTTAAGTCAGCTACACAGCATTAAACAACACCAGGTACCAAAATCGGATTAATCTCAGGACAAGCAAGTTCAAAGATATGAAGTAATATTGTGATACCAGTATGGAATTTATAAATAAAAGCATGTTTCGTCTTGCAGACATAACCAGATACAAGGAAACTCCAAGAAACTCTGTATTACAGGTCACAAAACATTTTTTAAAAAAATCAGGCTACAGGCTGCTGTGCAGAAATGGAGGGAAATTAGAAATTAGTTAGAGTGTTCTCATAGTGTTAATCCTGGACTCCCAACATGACACATCGATGCACAATCCAGATTTGCTTCAAATTAGTGTGATAGCAAGGCCACTTACACACAGAAAATGTGAGGAGCTTTTTTTTTTTTTGTTTTTTGCCTCTAAGAATGAATGATTATCTGTTTTGGGGACAAAGACACTGAGGCTTTATTTCATGATGTGTGAAAATTTAAAAGACGAAAGAAGGAGATAGAAGAAAAGATGGAAATTGAAACAAGAATGGAAGTAAAAGACAAGGATGTGATAAGACAAAAATGGGTGGTTTAGGGAAAGATATGGCAATAAGATAAAGTAAGAGAGCACAGGAAGGGAGGAGGCTAGAAATTAAGATGGTGTGAGTTTCTCTAGCTGGAGATTCCTTCTTGAGGAGAGGAATTACCAGCACTTCTGCTGGTGACTTCTAGTACTTTCTCCTTGAGAAGCCTATAAACTGAAACAAGCACTCCACCAATCTGCAGAAGGGCTGCAGAAGAATTGAGATGATTGAAGCCCTGCACAGATGGGTGCCCACAGCAACTTCTGTGCCACCACTGAGGAAACCAGGGAAAGCATAAGCTGCTTTCCCCAAACACTGATGGTTCCTTCAGCCAATCCCAGGCTTCCTGGTTGTAAAAACTACACTTGAACTTGAAGACAGGCAATGAACAAAAGAGTAACAAAATCAGCTGGACCTGAGCCATAGTCCCTGACACTCTACTGTCAGAAATTCACAGTGGGCCATGGCTGGTGAAATAGATACCAAAGTCTGACAAGAATCCTGGTGGTGAAATCCCACATTGTGACTCTACTCCTAAGTTTGACTCTTTGCAGTGGTCTCCTGTCTGTATAAGGGAAGAGAACAAAAATGACAACTTCACTCATGCTCTTAAAGTGAGAACAGCAACATGAATTTACTGGGATGTGATATGTCAGCACCATATGCCTGTAATATCTGCCCCTTACCATTCTGATATCCTAAGAGCAGAGGTGATGGAGCACTGAATGACAGTGTTTGAGCTACATCTTTTCATCTGATGCTATTCTCAATGCCTTTGAACTCTGCCTCCAACTGAGGATGAAAACAATAAAATCCAAGTTTAGGATGTTTCATGCTGATTGAGCATTTCCCAAAGCAGCACTGGCTGTAAAGACGGAAGCTGAGACGTAAGAGGTGGCCTCCAGCAGCACTAGAGCCTGCTTTGTTTTATCAAATCTTAATGTCTTTTTGGGGTTCAGCAATGAATCTACAGAAGCTTTTCATGGTCAACTATTTTGTAAGGACATTCACCTCCTGCTCAGGACTGCCTCTGGAAACAGGTCTTGGTGTCTGTGATCAGCCAGTGGCTGTTACAATGTTAAATGATTTAATAATTATTGAATGCTCAGATTTAGAGTAACTAGGGACGAAAAGGGGAGGTGGATGAAGGAAATAACATCTTATCTCCATTTCTCAGAATCTACATATTTAACAACTACTTCAAAAGACCGACCATGACTCACAGTTGAGAATTTTTGTACAACTTCCTCTATGAGAACACAAAATGAGTAACTGTGAGGCCACCCTTTCAGAAGATTTACCCCATTACAAATTGGACAAAGATGACTTTGAAACCTCAAGGTTACAAAGACAGTTGGCCAAAGGCTTGTATTAGAAGAGATGAATGGAAGAAGTGTTGAGTCAGACAATGGCCAGGTTTGCATTAATCCAGCACACAGAAAGGTAGTGTAAACCATGGTATGCACTTTTGCCATTCCTACTCCAAAGACTCCAATCCTGAAGTAAGAGGGGCATGCATACTTCCCAGGTGTTTTTCAGTTCTGAAAGGTACTCAAAGAGCACATGATTTTATTAGTGTGTATGTTTACCAAGAGATCCCATGAGAACACTGCCTTTGTGTGCACGAGGAATGACTCAGCTGGATTGCCCTAGCTCTCAGAGCAGATAATGAAATGGAAATAACTCCATCCATCAAAAAATTGTGAGGTCCACTGATGCCAAATTTCATCTCTTTGAGCATGTCAGCCATCTGACAGGTGGCAATTTCACAAAGCAAGAGCTATGGGATGGAAAACACATAAACACACATCCTTTTACACAGTCATTGTGTAAATAGTGCCTTTTTGTTTCAGTCCATTTTCAGTATCTATGAATAAAGCAGCTGATAAAGGCTGAAAATCATAAAGGTTGAACAAGGAATACTCTTTCAAACTGAGACATCTGCTTTCCTGCTGAGTAAGGGAGATCTCCCTTATTACAAAAAAATTGTGAAACAAAACTAAATTAAGAGAATAAAATAAGAGTTTAACCTACCTTTTTAGCCTCAGAGTTACATGGGTTATTAACATGAAAACTGCATCTGTCTAATAAAACATCTACATATAATTCCATGTGATATAATTAATCTGTTCTTGCAACATAAATCATTCTTCAGAGGAAAAAAAAATAATCTAAATGGTACTGCTACCTATTTGTACTGCATTTGGGGCGAATGCTGAAAGAGTTAATACATTGTGGACTTGAGACCATGTTTTTTCTTCCGCAGAAGGACTTAGACATCCTTAACTGCTTGCAATTCTGTCAATATGCAGCCTCAATGAAGTGCACTATGACATGGCCTTAGCCAAGAAGACAGTATTATTAAATATAGATTGTATTTATTCCCTTACCAGTGTGCTGGATTCTGCAATTAATCCTGAGTACCACAACAGAGTCACAGGGTATAAATAAAAATATATCCAGAAAATGTGGAGAAAAAAAATTTGCTTGGAGTACTGGCAATGTCAGATAGGAAGAACTGCAATTCTAACATAAAACTACTTGTTTTTAAATTGAAGTTTAAAATGTAGTTCTTAAAAAATATCAAGAGAATTGGGAGAATGATCCAAGAAGTTTTTTGATCCATGTCAATGAGAACTCTGTTGCTGCAGTCTGTGGTATCGATTTAGAGTGCAAAAAAAGGAGGGTTTCCACATGACGTGATTAAGCAAGTGAAAAATAGTGAAATGATTCTGTTTCAGTTAGAAACATAAACATGAAAAGCTCCATAAATCTGTCCCATAACGCTTTTAAGATCGGTCTTATGCTCATTTTCTGAAGGCTGAAGCAAAGATTTAAATATAGATACTTAAATTAAAATTAGAGAATTCTGGATTAGCAGACATTTGAGCCCGTGGTTTAAGTTAGGAAGAAAGTGCCAATGGATTTACCCAGTAATCTCAGCAGTCCATCTAACTCTCCTTTTGCTAATGCCATGACAGAGGCAAAAACCCTTGCCTGTCTCCACAGCAGCAGCCTGCAAAGATTCAGTACAGACTGTAAGGACTCAGCACATTCTGTAAGGATTCACTGAGTTTCAGCTAAATATTAATTCAGAAATTTTTGTGGTGATAGTATCAGGACAGTCCTCTAATGTGGCATGGCAATGACCTATAGAGACAGGGGTACAGAGGAACTAGTAGAAGGGAAAGAAATATAGGACCAATATTTTCCTCTTGTTCCACATTTATCTTACACTATCCATCTGTAAAATGTGAATTTATAAACATAGGCAGGAAAAGGTAGTTTGGTTTTCATGATTGCTTAGAGGACTCTAGTTGGTCTGTGTCACAAAGGATGGACATCTGGGGGCCTCAGGCAGTTCAACAGGACCTTTCCTACTTATCTGCAGGCCAGAGGGAACCTTATCAAACCTTAATGACAACTGCTCTCAGCAACCACCCTTCTTTACTCAGACAGTTGTATATTTGCATTTACTCTCCTTCTGTTCATGCAGCTTTCCACCTTTTCAATTGTTCTTACATATAATGGAGGAGAAAAAAAATAAAAATAAAACAAAACCAAAAAAGGAGGTGCATTGACTAGATTGTAAAAGGAATGGATCTGAAGTTGTATGATTTTGAGACAGTGGTGCAGTGATAGGGAGGAAAAATTGTCTTGCTTCCTTCACCCAACATCTTTCCAAGATTTCTAATCTGAAATACTAATTTTTGATCTCCAAATGCATGCTCAGCCCTCGCAAAATTTTATTTTCATATGTCTTTCCCCACTAAATCAAACAATTCCGTCATGAAAATACCTTTCCTGAGCTACAGTCACTGTTCAGTATCACTGTGTCTTAAGTCTTTCTGAAACATCTCTAATGCTATCTCTGTCCAGAACTAAATTTTCTTCCCATGTAGGTTTCCTCATCCAGTGATTTCAGGTCATACAATTATTGTGCGTTCCCATCCCTCTTCTGTGACTTGTCTCCAGTGTCTTGTATGTGATTACCTTGGCTCTCACATGTCTGGTCTTTCCCCTGATCCTATTTAAGGTGACCTTAACTTATCTTCATTTGTGCAAATACAATATTTTTGAGTTCCCACTAGAAAGAGATAATGGTGAAAGGAAGAAATATTTTTAGAGAGCCAGCCAAGCTGAGTGTTACAGCAATGTAGAGAGCAGGGAGGAGAATGGATCAAATGTCCTCACAGTGACACTGAGGGACCAGGCTGATCCCTAGGACACACTGCAGCTAATGGCTACTGACACTAGCAGCAGCCTGTACGTGCCCACCCTCAGGGGCTGAAGGTATGTGTGGACCACTGTTCTACTGATGACATCCCCATGAACACTTAGGAAAGGCTGAACTCCCCTCCGATGCCACAAAAGCTATGCCATGTTTGATGTAAACTGGAGTGACACACTCTTGACAGATTTAGAGCTACGTAAAGAGAAATCACCGCAGTACAGGGAACTGGACCACAAAGATACAAGTTCATGTCTTAATTCAGATGCAGTTTCATGCATAATTCTGGAAGTTTCCTGACTTTTTGTCTGTTGCTTGTAACCAGAAACACATGGTTTGGGGAAGAAAATTTATACTGAGTTGGGACAGAGGAAAGAGATGGGCAACAGTGCAGGAGTTCCCCTTGATTGCATGTAACCTTGTTCCAGGGTCAGCGTGACCATAGAAGGCTTCTATGGCAGCTCACAGCAGTTATGAATCTGCCTCTCTGATAATAATTACTTTAAAAGAGGTGAACAATCTGCTTTCATTTTGCCAAATTAATAGGAACTTTATATATTTAAAGTTTTTTTATATTTGCTGATTCACATTCAGTAAAGATAATTAGCAAGCATCTCTATTAGCAATACAGAACCCCTCCTGTGTAAGCATCTTTCATGTGACTTGTCCCATTTGTCTTTTTCCATGTTTTTTTATTTGCTTCTAAAGAAATACCACATGTGAAGTGATGTTTGAAATTTAGAGTATTATAACAGCTGACTGCTATGTGACAACTTTTTAAAAACGAAGTCCAAGAAAAATCAGAGTGCGTGAAACCAATCTGTAAAGATTCTGACTACAGACATACTAATCCTCTACAAAAGCAGAGCTACTGATAGATTAACTACTGATAGATTAGACTAGATGAACACAGTTCAGAAAAAGAAGCTGTGGTCACATCCCTGGGCAGGCTTTCATATGATGATTTAAAGAATCTGCTTCAACTAGACTAGAACTGCCATGGCAGGCTGGAAAAACTCTCCTCAGTGTCAGTCCTGTTACTTACAATGCAGCTTTGCAGTCAAACTGCAGAGAAGTAAACATAACTAAAATTGTCAAGCTAGGAGCTCAGAAGTTATGAAATGCCAGACTAAGTTTCTTTTCTGAATCATTGCTCTCCCGTCTCCTTTCTTGTCTTATGGATAGTGTGCAAAATGCAAAACTATCCCGTGTTTTGTAGCTGCCTCATTTTTTACTGCATGGCCTCATGCCTTCATCGAAGAACATTCAATAGAAAAAAAAATCAAAACAAAGCATCCTGGTGGATTATTCTACGATACTCAATGTTTGTTTCGGATACATCACAAATAACAATTTTTAGAGTATTTGTAAAGTGAGACATTCATAGAGATCTCATTTCCTATTTGGAGATTGAAAGGATTAAGAACAAAAGTGACTATGAAATACAAATGCTGTGTGTGAGACATTTCAGAGAAAGCTTTAAACTTCTTTTTGTATCACACTTCATACATTTGAGACTGTGCTTCCACAGTGTTCTGTTCTGTTTGTTCTCAGCACAGCTAATTGGGAACACCCAAACCCAGAATGAAGGATCAGTAGAACATACTTTTAATGATTTCACAATTATAATATGAAAACTTTAGGACATGAAGGAGAGACACAATTAAATTTTAAGTAAATACGAGATTTTTGTTTTGATTGAATATGTGTGTTCTATTGATTGCTTCGAGAAGTCAGAAGCACTTCTTCCCTTTAGTATGCTGAACAATTTGAGCCTCAGCTTTGGGGTAAATGAGGCATGGACAGAAAACGTACAAAACAGGGCATGATAACAATTGTTTTATAATGCAGTCATAAGAAATTCAAACTATGGTTTACAGACAGCCTTGACTTGGGTACTTTTGACTTTGCAAACACAGTAATATTTTAACTATCTGATGTGTCTGTGGTATTTTACTCCAAAATGAAAAAAACCCCCACAAATCAGAAAGAAAATCCAGTAAATGACAGCCTACTTGTATTTGAGTGATTAGCAGAGATGCAACTGTTAGCTTTGGTATATAGATCTGATTCTTAATTAAGACTATAAATGGCAAATAGCAATCTAATTTCACTAGAAGCTGGACCCAAAGCAGAGGAATACAGGGCACTGTGGCAAAAGGCTTCACAAATATTTCAAGACAATGAAGACCAAGCTTGCAGCTCTTTGGGGGAAGGCTGTTCCTTTGTGAGCATGTGCTTGTTTTTCCAAACATATGTTTCTTAGGGACAGCTACTGTCCTGTCCACAATGCTATCACTTTTTCCTGTTCTGACTGTCATTCTCATTGCCAGTTTTCCATCCAAGCTAGCTCTGCTCTGCCCCCAATCTCCTCTATTGCTATCTATCCACTTTCATTTTTCTATCATATAATCACATTTTGAAGGTAATCCTTATCATTCTGGTCTGTTCTCTTTCTTTCCTCACTCCCAAATGAAGAAAAAAATAGGGCTTACACTGTTTCCTCACGTTTTTTTCATATTACAGTTACACAGACTGTGTCAGATCAAGCAGCACTGTAACAAGACCATTAGTGACATTGTTGGCCCAGAAATCTTATGCACATGAGAAGTGAAAAATTTTCTAGTGTCCCATGATTTTCAGCTTGAATTTTACTGCAGATCTTATTTTAAAGTAACAAAAAACATTCTGACAAATTAAAATTCTGCATCCAAAGTGCCATGTCTTCGTCACCTGATGATCACATTGCAGGTGACAATAACTTGTCATTGCTAGAGATGCTTTGAAGAAGGTGGATGTCATATTTCATCAGCCTTTCCAGATGAAGGAGAGATTATCCCCTTTCTTTTCAAGAAAACTGAATTTGGGCAACCACCTCAAAAGCTGTGTCTTAGTAAGAAGGTACTGAGTGCCAAGTGATCCACTGAGCAGGGAAGGACATGGAGAGAAATGCTAAAGAAACTGAAAAGCCAAGCCAGTGCCAGGAGCTGCAGTAGGAGTGAAGTGAAAGTGGATATATCTTGTGGTAGATGGGAACAGAGTATGAGGTAGGAGACTGAAGAAAAGGAAAGGAGATTAGGAAAAGTAACCTGCTTATTCATCATCTAATGCTACATCTGATAACTAATCTGTTAACATGTTGAAAAACTGTCTCAATGTGACTTCAGAGCAAGTGTTGGCAGACATCTGCACTACAAATATGTTGAGTGACATTTCCCTCATTCACTTTTGCTGTAGTTTAGCCTTGATTTACTTCATCAGTGGCAGGTCCTAGCCGAGAATCTATCCACTCACTGCACAGTTCTGCAAACAGAATGGGCGCTAGATGACCAGTGAGCCAACCTTTGAGAAAAGATCAGATTTCTTGCTAAAGCTGCTCTTCTGTGCATCATCTTTAAAAAGTTCACCTATTTCTGTTTGTGTATCCACCAGAAAATTTTAGTCTTAAAGAGTACCAGGAACCTGGCCAAGTGGTGACAATGAGACATCAGAATTTCTCACAGCCACACACTGCTTTTCCTTTTATTACTTTTACAGTCAAAAATTGCTGTTTGAAAGTTGCTTTTATGGTGGTGATGCTGAAGTTTTGTGACATGACCTTGTAGTATAGCACAATAACATTACAATTACAAAATATTTTCCTTAAAATATATTCCATGTGTTTGTTTTTTTCCCCTGAAAAACTAGGAGGCAATTTGCTTGCTTGCAACTAGATGTCCTTCTCCCGGTATCAGAAAATAATGAAGAAAATCACTGAAAGCTATGTGTTCACTTTTAAAGTATGAATGTTTGGGTTGTCTAGCAAACTCACGTTCACTGGCTGAATAGTCCTGTGGATCAAGTATCCCTGATTCCTGCAGTGATCTAATACAGGAGTCCACCAGCTCCAGACCAGTGGTGAGCTCATCTTCTATATCCTTCTGACCATCTGCAATAAAATTAACAACATAAAAACGTAAAACAAGGGAAAAAGGTAAAACCAACTACAAGAAAAAAGGTAAAACTAGTTATATGTGACTAAGCTTTCACAGCTGATGAAGGACTGGAGATCACAGCAAGACCATGCATTCAGAGGAGGCTGGCCATATGGAAAATTATGCCATTCTTTGAAAGCAAAATGAGAAAGTTCACGTCTAATCTTAAAAAAGTTGGAGGCACGTTTAGCAATGTCCCCTCTCAAAAGTCTGCATTAGTTTTAGTGTTCTTTTTGTCAATGCTAGCAACTTTTGACAAAATTTGCCAACTTTTAAGTAGATTTTTAACATACTATCAATGAAAAAAACAAAACAAAACAAAAAACTCCATAGAAATAAATTTGGTTTCCCCTTCTATCTTCTTTAGAAAAATATGATCAGTCTGGGAGAGAATATATGTTATACATATATGTAAATAAGTACATTACCTTGTGTTTGCCAGTGAAATTGCTCTTCTGTTGAACTGAAAAAAGAAAAACAAAATTTTTAATTTTTAATCAAATGATTCTATAGTGTGCCATGAATATTCAGATGTAAACTTATTCTGTAGGAACTGATTTAGTAAAACAACTGACTTAAGAATAAAAAACACTTAAAATACATATTTTTACATTTTTTTAACTAATGACTTGCACAGCATTCACTCAGCAGGAGGGAAGCATCTTTACTTCTTAATCAAGTAATTTAAAACATTCATATAGAAACTGCCCTCTGTCTGATAAACAAACTACATTATTTCAAAGCAAACACATTAGCATTCTTTAACTTTTTTGTTTATAGAGAAAGTTATAAACTGCTTTCTCAAGTGATAGTTACACGCAATTTCTAAAAGAAATTACTAGTGTAATTCCTGGTTCTACTGACCATTATGTGCTGTTTTATATTCTTCAAATGTGCAGCTAAGTTAATTCAACTGCATTACACAAGAGAGTGTATTTAGACATATTTGTGCTTCTGTGTACAAGCACTTAAGCAACAGAAGGTCTTAATTTTAAAATAATGAGCATGCACACTAGAGGATGGGTTAGGTAGGGGTTTTTAAAATATAAAATGAATGATACATTCAAATGAATAATAAAATGAATTATATATTCAATTAAGCAATGAGTACACTTTCCTCCAAGGCATGTTCTGTTTATGCTTCAATATAGGTCTTTCTCTCATGCCAAGAATACAAAAAGGATTGATGTTACTTAGTAGCAACCATTCTTTGGGTAACAGTAAGCTGTTTATTAGTCATGATTAAAACATTGTTCTGTATATTTTACAAGATATTTACAGGAGAAAACAAAATTATCCTCAGTCATTGATTAAAAAATAAAGACTGAAATTATTTTAACTTTTCAAACAACTATATTTATTTCTTTCTTTCATAGGTTGAGAATGGATGCTCTTTTTCATAGTAAATGGATTTAAATCTCAAATTGTTTTTCCCTTTTCCAAAGAGATGCTGGATCTCTTATGAATATGTGAAAATACCTCCTAATATCTATGTTCTGAACAATAATAATGTATATGAAATTAAATGCTTCTTTTTGGAGGTCTAGTTTTTGCAGTAAATAACTAGTGTTAATTATTTATCAGATTTAATAGTGTTAAAAAAGAATAATTACCTAATTTACATAAAATAGTTCTAAAAAGGATTTTCAATTTCTAGCTGGCATCACAAGTGTCTACCTGACAAATTCAAATCTATACATCATCATCAATTTACAAATATCTATGATTTGTGGTTTATATTGACTTACTGTAGTGAGATTCCATAGATTAAGAAGTTAGTCCTTTGATGAAACAGTCAACTAAAATGCTTGCATTCAAGTTCACTGAAGTTAACAATATTGAAGATAAACACTGCCAGAGTTCTTTGACAAGCAATAATAACTGCAAAGTGCTGAACTGGAATAAATTACTTTAATTTAAATTATCTTTTGAGAAACAGCCCTAGTGGGTGGTGGTGACTAGGACAGTAGCTCTTTTTGAAATAACAATTTTTCCAATTTTAAATTCCTTTTGCCTGATTTTCAAAATCACTAAGTAACTGCAGCTTCAGCTGACACACTGGGACTTGAGAGCGACCTTCCTTTCTGTAATTACCATAATCCATAATAACGAATATATTACTGTCCACTACACAGTCCCTCTTCCAGTATCCAGATTTCTATGTGATAGATATCACCTCAGCAGACAGAAAAAATAAATAGGTGGCATTCTTGTTGACAGAATAAATTACTAAATGTTCCCAGCAAGAACATACTGATGTAAAAGCCTATGCCACCTTATCCAAATCTCCAAGAAAAGAAAATCAAGTCTGTGCGTAGAGTTAATTATCATTTCCAGGAATTCTCTCTTAGCCCTTTTCAAGCAGTAAACTTGTAAAAATGTAACAAAGTTCATTATGTTCAATTACTGACTTGTGCTTGATGAGTAGTAATCCCTAATATCACTTGTCTGACTTCCATAGAAACATAGTAATGTATTCATATTAATCTCAAAATCGCAATAAATTTTGACTACATTTTGGCTTTTCTAGTTTTAGTTATGCTTCTCCTCACCACTCCTGTAATGGTATTTTAATAAATAATATATCTCTCATACTCAAGGAAACAGATCCACCAACAAAACTTTTATCCTGATGCTACCTTCTTATTCACCACGCGGAATATGGAACAGGCTGCCCAGGGAAGTGGTGGTACCATCCCTGGAGGTATTTAAAAGATGCATAGATGTGGCACTTGGAGACACGGTTTAGTGGTGGACTTGGAAGTGCTGGGTTAATGGTTGGACTCCATGTTCATAAAGGTCTGTTCCAACCTAAAAGATTCTGTGATTCTCTATTAAAATTGTATTTGCTCCTACAAGAATATCAACATATTCTGAGATGAAAAGAGTGCTGTTTTTTCCAGTTAAATTCATGCTCTTTAGCTTTTGGATAATCCAAAAGCTGCACACTGAAGCTGCCATTTTTTGGTTACAAACCAATGCCTCAGCCTTGCACACAAACATCTAAAGGTTTCCCCTAGAGAAACTTCATTAGAATTTGTCATGGTTTAAATTTAAATACTTGGGTTTCTTTCCTTTTTTACTTCTTTTTATTTTTTAATCTTATCTTCTCCCCACTCCCCCTCTCACTTTTTATTAACTGAGCTTATCCTGCTTGCCTGAAAAAGATTCCTCACTGAAGCAACTGTGCTAAATCTCCTTGAGTGAATAAAGGGGTGCACTTTTTTTTTCCTTTTCTTTTAGGTGTTTTCCAGCTTCACAAGAGATCAGTAAAACTGACTCTATACTCACATCAAATACATGAAAAGACAAAAAATAATAATTAACGGAAGTATTTTCCTAATAAATTTTTCAGCATGCTCAGCAAAATAAAGTTTTTTGATTTACAGTTTGCCTGAAGAAAAGGTTCTAAACTCATTATCAGCAACATTGCTGCACATTTCTATGCCTCATTATGTAAGTTTGCAAACTTTAGCATGTTTGACAGAGGAAGCTGAGCAATAAAATACTTTATCAAGATGTTCCGAAGTATGGAAACCCGAGCCCACCTGAAGAGTTTGAGGAGGCGATTTTAACCAGAATTACATTAGTATAGTATTAGAAAATAGTAGCATAAAAAAAATCAATGAGCTGAGAACTTAAGCAAGTAGAATTATTACCTCCCTTAACCCAAAACTATAAGAATAATTATGATTAATTTGCTGTATGCTTCCTTTGTTATTGGTAGTCATTGCATCCTGTGTCTATTTCAAATATTGTAGGTACAAATAGGAGTACTGCTGTACTTAATTCTGTTTGAGAATCCTCCATCACCATTTGACTATGCAAAACTTGATTCTTCTATGCTTATGTTATCTCTGAAAAATAAGACGTGCTGTAGGAAAATCCCAGGGAAGCAGAATAATTTAAGAATGAGAAGATAATGATAGAAAACAAACAATCAAAACACTTCATGAAACAAAAAAATATTGCTAAACATTTAGTTCTCAATGTTAGTCTTAAAGCTAATGAACCTATCTTGTGTAAAGATGCACTACACTCTGCCTAAAGCTTTACATTTAATAACCACCAATGCCACAAAATACTCCAGTGAAAGTTGTTTTACCTCCCTAGGCAAGAATGAGCAAAGTAAATATCCACAGTGTGGTCATCTTGATTCCAGCTGAATTCACATGTTCCCATTTCTGCACGCATGTAACAAAAGCACTGCAATAGTAAGAAACCCTGTATTTGTAACCTCGCATATTAGGAGGATGAAAGGCAAATGGGCACAGCACACTGCAGGGATCTCATTTTGGGGAGCATCACCTGAGGAGCTCTACCTGAATCTGCACATCAAGGAAACATCAGAAGCACAAAGCATTACAAAAATACAGAGCTTCTATAGGCAGACAAGGTTGTCTGACTATTATCAGCATCTCTTTAGATCGGGTATATCTCATTTCAGACACAAATAGAAAAATCTCAGTTTGAGCTACAGTATGTCTATAAACAATCAACAAATTGGGCCTTAGGGAGCCTTCACTATTTTCTCCTGTACTTCAAGTCAAGTTAAGAAATGGGTGCCCCTTCACAATGGACTTGATGGGAACCCAGCATGATAAAATGGGGTCCTGTGGAGACAGCCAGCACCAGCAGGACGAGGTGAGCTACAATAGACCATCAAACACCTCTCCCACAATTTACAGGAGTCAAAAGCAGTTTTGGTGGCATACAAATGAATGCTCCAAGTGACACCAAAATGCCGTTTTCCTGGACCATGCTCACCAGCCACAATTCTATAAAAATAAACAGAATTCTCATGGCCTCACAGGAGGCAAATGAGAGATGGGGAATGAGTATTTTGGCTGAAGAAAAACTGCCTGAGACATTCACAGTATCAACAAGGTTGGAAGAGACCTTAATCCTCAAGTCCAACATTGAAGAAAAGCTGCCTGAGACATCCTCAAGACAGTGCTGCCATAGGGCCTGTACAGACACCCAATGATTTACTTTCAAAGCAATGGCTGAGGGAGCAGCAAGGACACTTTAGACTCAGATGAACTCCTAGAAGTTGAGAGTCTCCCAATGCTCTGCTGGCAGCAGGAACTAGTGAGACAAAACCCATCAAACCCCCAGCCTAACATGCATATTTGGCACTTGCAGTACCATTTGCTGATACCTGATCCCCTTCAGATGAATGCCTTGACAGCTTCAGAACCATTCTGTGGAAGGAGGAGGTTCACCACACTGTTCACACTTCTCCTACCATAGCATTTTTTATGCAGTCTACCAAAATTCTTTTTTATTATCTCATGCACCAATATACATCGATGCAAATGCACAGTAGGCCATATCATTTGACAATTCAAGTCCTCTGCCTTACTGCACACAGCAAAGAAACACAATTCTTGCTAGGAAGGGATGGAGGTTTTCTTTTATTCACTGTTTCTGGCACACCCCTTGGTTCATAACAGAGACAGTATACAGTATACAGGCTGCCAGGGCAAATTCACACTTTCATATTCCTTTAATTATCCAAGAAATGTTTGTGTGCCTCTCCTTTGTGGGAAGTCATTCAGTTTACAGTTGTCACTCATTTTTTGAGAAAGTGCTATGGCTATCTGCTACACAAAAATATTTCCTTTTATTGTTTTCTAAAACAATTAATGAAATTATATCTTAAACAATTCTTGAAATTATATCTAACACTACTGTACAAAAGCTATGAAAAGATTTTACAAGGAGTTGTATCAGCACATGATCTTTTCAATTATTTCTACAATAGAGCAAGACAAACATTGCTGTACATAATTACTGGCAGATAGTATCTTGCTGATTCATTTTTCTGCTTGTGAAAGGTGCAAGAAAAAAGACTCAGAAGCATTTCTCAAAAGGCAAGGAAGTTGAGAAACTAATATTCCGTCTAAAGCAAACGAGAGACAGATTTTACAACAGCAGTATACTTCAGGTTATCTGCTAAATAGTAAACAACTTAATAAACCCAAACAACCAAGAATAAATTTTACATTAAATAATCCCATGAAAAAGTACCAACCCCTCAGTAAATTACTATAGGGGGAAAAAAACCTCTCAAGAGCAACTTTTTTTTTTTTTTTGTGGCCAATTTAAAATGATGCCAAAATCTCTGACTTTGGTAGTCACTTCCTTCACCTCTATAAGTGTGACACTGTAACCTCTCTCCAATGTTTAATAGCACTCTATTAGTCAGTTGTGGTATCAGCTTGGCTACCCTATCAAGAAGTCCTTTTGATGTTCAAAGCAACCGCATAAAATCCCCTACAATGACCTCAGAAAACGTAAAAAAAAAAATCCAGTGAACCAAAATAAAGAAACAATACCTGACAAAGCCACACATATATTACTGATGGCTGCTCTTTTGTATCTCGTGGACTTCGAAATTACTTTTAAAATGATGACAAAGTTCTTAGCTGTAGATGCCAGAAAACCATTCAGATGGTTAATACCCACCTTTATTAGAAAACCCTTGTTTCAAGATCCTATGAGGAAAAAGATCTGTGTAATTTTTTTTCCAGACAAATTATTGTTATTCCCTGAGTTTCACAAAATCAATATCAGAACTTTGTGGCTGTGCTATGAAAGTTTTGCGCTTCTTTCCAATGATGCAGGGAAATCTTTGTAGCCAGATCTCCAGATAGGTCTCAAAATCAATGCTTTCCCCTGCATTTGCTACTTGCAGAAATTCACAGACATGATTTTTCTTTAAAAATAGTTTTAAACTTCTCCAGTCCTTTCATATCCATTTCCCTACACTGGTTATGCTTAATAAAACTATTTTATTTCTCCTTATTTAATTGTGATTTAAAGTTCAGGTGCTACATCACTAAGAGCAATATTTAAGTATGGAGCATGCACTGAAAGCCAGCAGCAGTCTTGCATTTGACACAGTGCACTGCTTAAGTGCCTGCAAAACAGGCAGCAAAAGCTGTTATTTAATGGACAGAGCATAATCGTCTGTTTCCTTGTAGGTTTTGACCATCACTCCTGAAATGGTCTACAATAGTATCAATTATAATAATTTTATTTTGTTACTGAATTAATTTCACATAGACCAACCCCTCAAAACCCATTTACTTAGTTTTGAATGAACTTGGCCACCTATTCAGAACACTTGCTACTTAATCTTAGCCAATACCAGCAAATTTCCAATTTCCTTTAGTTTCAGTACTGCAGACAGCTACTGGTGTTAACAGTGAACACACAGAATTCTTTCACAGTGGAAGCCTGTGAAACTTTACTGTTCCAAGGAAAATAATTTGCAGGGCAATAATTTGCTATATTTTGTTTAACTTGGAAGCAGTAACAGCATTAGGAAAACAAGTGTTATGTGATTGCCCAATTTGCAATCTTCCATTGGTGTCTATTTTATGCCTCTGTGTATTCCAGACAGGACACTGGGCTAGATGGATCCTAGTTCTGAATCAATACAATCATTTTTTTATTTAAACAAGCTAATATCAAACCAAATTACTTAATTTTGTAATTTCCCATTATTAATTAAGAAAAAAGATGTTGGTTCACACAAAAAAGGAATTAGCTCAAGGCTGGATTTCTGCTAATAATGTTAGTTCTTCCTGTTTGCTTCAAACCTATTTTTACTTGAGAGAGAAGCTCATTTCCAAAACTGAAGAACCTATAAAGGAGAACATTAAGAATATAATTAGAATATTTCAATTGCAATGGACCTACAGCAACTGTTGAGCCCAACTGCCTGACCACTCCAGGGTGACCAAAGGTTAAAATGTGTTATTAAGGACACTGTTCAAATGCCCCTTAAATACTGACATGCTTGAGGCATTCATAAACTCTCTAGAATCCTGTTCCAGTCATTGACCACTCTCTTGGTAAAGAAATTCTTTTTGATGCTCACTCTGAACCTCCACTTCTACAGCTTTGAACTGTTCACAGGTGTCCTGTCACTGAATCCCAGGCAGAAGACCTCAGCACTTCCCTCTCCCCTTCACCTCCTCAGAAAGTTGCAGAGAGCAATGAGGTCACTGCTCATCCTCCTATAAATTTTAAATTTTGCCGCTTCTCCAAAGCATAGCAGTTTAGATAGTAGTGTGCTCTTATATTCCTTCAGTCCTAGTGACTGTATTTGGATCTGATCCAAACCAGACAAGCATCTAAAATAGTATCTCGAAGGAACTTAAGTGCTCAAGAAATGAATGAGAAATGGCAAATTAGAGAAATCAATAGTGGAAAGGTAGAATCATCTCTGCCCTGAGGCAACTAAGCTGTCTGGTGCCTAAATCACAACACAGTCTATCAGTACCCATAAAACTGTATTCTTCAAGCATGTCTTATTGACGACATGGCACAGAAAGTATCATAATGGCTGTCATGCTTTAAAGAAAAAAGTACAGCACTCTGAAAGATGAAATGTCTAATTTCTTGTTTCTCTCCTCCCTCTTACCCAAAGAGCTCAGTTATTAAAGCACTTCTGCACAATGTGATAGAACTGGGTAAAATATTTTATTCACTTGTGAGAAATAAAAGCACTAAGTTGAATGTAACCATCAGGTTATTCCCTGTCTTTCCTACTGAAACCACAATCTTGTATCGAAAACAACACAACGTTTTAGTTAATAAACTGCACTATAAAAGACACCACCACAGTATCTTCTCTACACCCAGTTTTGAAAGACATCTGAATTCAGAGAAAAGGTGCAGACAGTAACACTCATATGAGGAAAGGCAGCTTCCCGGTGGGGCATAAAAAGACGCTGAAGATTGAGGGGTGACAATGAATTTCGTATAAGGTGCCTTAAACAACCTGCCCTATGTTTTGATGCTGGATAAGAAATAATCAGTGAATTGAGATCATTGAATGAGCACTATAGAAACTTAACTCATGGATGCATGAAGACAGTCACCTAAAAATAAGCATTACAACACAGTTTTTCAGTAACTTTTTGATTCTGGCTTTTGGTGCTGTAACATTAATTTCCAAATAAACATGGTACGATATAAATAAAAATCCTTCTAAGGAAACCCCACTTCTGCGCATGAAGTTATTGCAATATTTCCTCCTGGGACAGCTGACTGCTAGAGCAAGCATTAAAAAACACTAGTACCATGAAGCTCCTCATCTTCTCAATACCAACAAACTGCACAAGGATATCCTTTCTGCAGAAGACTTAATCCTTAACATGAAGATCAAGCCAAACACCTCATGCTGACCATTGCTTTCGTTAAATTATGTAAAGTATGATCACACTTTTATATGACTATTTCAGCTAAAGTATTTGTTTTGTGCTGTCCTTGATAACTAATAGAAAGCTATTTTCTCTAGGTTTTGAGGGGATGATTCATTTTAAATTCAGGACTTCCTGAGGGAAATAATGCAGACAGAAGCCAGACAGCCTCTACCTCAAAGAAAGTGTATTCCATGAAGGAAATTCCCAATACACATACACAAAGTCTGCCACTATGTGAAATCACACATCACAGCCCTTCCCAGTTCTCCCCTACAGCCTCTTCACATTCGCTTTACTCAGCTCCTTCCAAGAAATCCCCCTCCAAAAGGCCCTTCACCTCCATCTCCTCCCATGTAAACAATTATTACCTTTTCTTTCAATTCCTTCTTGCCCCCTACAGAAGAAAATACAGAGCCAGAATGTTTCTTGTTTTCCTTAGCTGATGGTTTTGCTACTCCCTGTCCTGCAGCTTATGCATTTTGGGGCCAGAAGCAAACTCCTACTGTGCCTCCATAGTGGTGCAAAGTCCCTTATAACTAACAAAGAATATTTTTAATATCATTATATTGTCTGAATTTTCATATTGACATTTTATGTGAGAGACTGCATGATAGTCATCTATAGCTTTCATGTTGTCTTTTATTTCTGTATTCTCCACCAATTGTGTGCATATGAATGACTGCAATGAAACAGAAGGTTCTGCAGGAAGCAGGAAAGATTTTGTTGATCCTTTTAATGGGAGGAATAAATAAATTATTGGAGGTGTAAATTTAAAAAGTCAAGTTTAATAGATGTGCTGAACGGATTATTTTCTGTTTAGAGGAAGGAGGAATAATCATACAGTAACTTAGGTTGGAATGACTTGTGGCATCATTTGGTCTAGTCCCCACATAAAGCTGGGCTAACTTCAAAGTACTGTACTGGACATAATGTTGTAGCAAGACATGTGAAAGGCTCCATCAGTATTCTGCTGTTCAGATTTTTCTTAGTTAATTCTCTTTAAGAGAGAAAATAAAATCTGATAAAAGATGAAATTATAAGAACTTGGTGAATTTAGATGAGACAACTGAAGTCTTGAGAAGGGAGCACAACTGGCTTTTATAATGTAGCAAGGCTATAAAACAGGAGAAAAAGAAATAATCAGAGGAAGCACACATGTGGGACAAGGACAAATAAGTTCAAATTGGACATTGACATTTTTGCTGGAACTTAAAAAATGCTATTAAACATCACAGAAACATCCAATCCCATCCAATTTGAGTTGAGGTGGCAAAACCATCCTTACTCTGCTCTTTGAATGCTGTTTGTTAAGTTTATTTGAAAGAACTTATGTTAGTTTCAGGTTCAAGGCACTGGACTATAGCCTAAGATGGTGCCTTCAGTTTTGTATTTGAAATAAAATTAATCTATGATGCTAACTACTTGGTTATTATTACAGAGTAGTAACACACATAAATTAATAATGATGATACCACCAGAAACACCAGGGAATAGTGAAACACAAGTTTTCTAGAAGCAGGCAGTACCAAGAATCATGTATACAAGAAATGATGAGTATTAAATTTACATTTCAGTAGATGAACATAAAGGCAGCAGAAAATTACTTTCTAACCTAACATGTTAGATGAATGTAAAGGTAACTTGGCCTGTTAGGTAGGTGACAACCACAGGGATCAACACATGAACAATGGCTATTGATTTATGATTGTGCCTATGGGAGTGAAAACTCTTATTTGTAAACTGTCTTGTTTGTATGCAGAGTTGACAAATGATCCAAGTAACTAAAATGGCACATGGTAATAACAGCTATTTAGCTATATGGATAACCTTTAATCAAACATTTATTACTGCAAAATGACTAAAATTATATAAATGTGAGCTGACAAAAAATAAGCGTAACCTTTCGACAGATTTGGAGTTTTGCTGTAAGACCAAAGTCTTTTTATTCTGTTTTTTTCTACCACTAAATGGGAAAATGAGAAAATCAGTCCCCTATGAAAATAATATTTTTCCATTATCCATTGCCTACCAAAAAAAACACAACACAGGAGACATTACACATGTAAAATCAGGTTCATAGGTCAGACATTTGGTATAGACAGATGTAAGAAATGCGTTTTATTTTTAAAAATTTTGTGCAGGCATTAAAGAGAATATTCCTAAAGAGCAAAAGGAGATCTGTAGAATTTTGAAGATAATATCTTCTAGATGTCATACTAGTAATACTGTGAGCAATAATATTTTGATACATCTTTATTTTTAGAAGAATATTACAATATCAGATGTTTGGGAAAGTTACTCAAAAACAAAGCCAATCCTTTGAAATTGCTTTGTTAACAATTTCTACTTAAATATTCCCTATATCCAGAACATGAAATTTCACAATATTAAATAGTTAAATATTGAATCTTTTAATCTTGATATAATTACATAATCCACACATTTCAATACAGAGCTAAAACTTCGCAAAAGAACTTTGTGAATTCCTGATCCTTTGTGCATCTATTTGTGCTTGTCTGCCAGACAGGTAGACCACAGCAAGACTGAAACTCAGATCAAAAGCAAAGACAAGTTCTCAGTCAGCTCTGGAAGTTCTACTCACAACCTCCTTGTTCCATTTGACTTTTCTATAGCCTATCTATTGTTCACTGTTTGCATACTGAAGCAAGTACCAAATTCTTTGTCTGCACCTATTACTATGCAGCTGATTTTGCTACAGTTGAATGGCAGACCTTTTCCTAAAAGTTGCTGCTGGACTGGGGCAATCTCAGCATACTCATGAAAAAACAAACACACATCACTGAATTTCCATATCATTATTCCGTTAAACTGCAAAAAAAGACCATCGTTATTTCCACAAACTTGAGAGACCAAAGTGGAGAGTAAATTGGACAAGTAGTGAAAGCTGCTTGTTACTTAATTATTGCAAAATTTTCCAAAGCAAATGTTGCCCTAATATACTGGAGAAGTGACTTCACAAATATTACTGGTTCTCATGTTGCGTTGAAAGAAAAAATGCAGGAGGCTTAGCTATGCTTTTATCTCAAAATTTAAGAGACCAGTTAGTCTATCACTTACGGCAGCCTTCATATCTCAGAACTTTTCAATGGAAGAATTCAACTGCTGAGATAGCTTGCTTGATACAGCCAAATTCTACCTCCTGCAGTCCTCAAAGCACTTCAAATGAGAAAAGTTGTAACACTAAAATGTTAAGGTAGGGTGATGATCCTCATTCTGCTCAAGGGGCCATCTAGCACATTCTGGAAAGTCTCCATAATTATGCAGAAAAAAAGTAAAACTGTATTAGGTTAAATAAAAGCACTAATTTTCCCTACTGACTGCTGAAAAAGCAGACAAGGAAAATGAAACACAGATAGCAAGCTGAGCTTTACATTGGCAGATACAATTCTTTAATAGTTCTTTGTTTTGGTGAAAAGTTGCTGAACCATAAGAAAATTGAGTTCTTGGCCACCTGTGCAAATCCCTCTCTAGGATGCCTCAACATTACTAGTTCAAAACAATTCATTAAAATTCTTTCTTTCCCATGTGTGATAGATCCAGAATTCAGTTAGTTTTCACTACAGTTCACGCCACTTTTCTCTCTGTGCCCATTCTAATCACACATTTCATGATCTGAAATATTACATATACATAAAATTAAAGTTACCAGATTTGCACTTATTTTAGCTTTCTTTTATCTCATTTTACTAAATGAAATCTTGAGGGGCTCTCAACTGAGTTATCCTATCATTTCATTAACTCTGCAACTTCTTTCTCTTCAAATACCTTAATCTGGGTTTAAAAGCTGATTGTAAAATTGAGAATTTTGTATTACTTGTTCTGTGCATTTTGGAAAAAGTCCAATCAAAAAGCTAAATCTGTTCTCACTGGCAAAACAGGGCTAATATGAAAAGTGAGGAAACTGATTTTTTTTTTTTCCTCTCCAGAATATGAATCACATAAAATCTGTTATGGACTTAACAAAATTAATTTCTCACAGTACAAAAATGGTAATGCTTGTAGTTGAAAACAGTAAGTTTGAGTAAGAAAGCAATGAATTTTTTGGCCACTTTGGGGAAGAACAGTAGCTTAAGGGTAGTCAGTGTCAAAAGCAGAGACAGATTTTTACTCCCTATCATTTAGTAAAACCCCTGCACAAATCAGGGTCAAGCAGTAGTGGCTGGGGAGGTATAATTAGTCTTCAATTGTTAAAAACTGTATCCAGGTCCTAATATGTGGGTTGTTTTTTTTTTCATTTTAAAGAATATAATGAGCAGGTAAAAATGTTTATAAAGAAAACATACAAACAAGATTTTAAGAATCTCAATCTCAAAAATTTTTTGCATGGAACAATATAGTTCAACAAAACACTGTACACAACAAATGGATAGTTTTGACTTCAAATCACAACAGCTTTGCAGTTTGGATGGACTGGAATAGATGTGATCTATACAGGGAAAACGTATCTCGCCTGTTTTCAATAAGAATGATGTTCTACTCATATATCGAGGTAAGGAGAACCCAAATAATACAGAATTCTCTACATCCCATGATGAACTATATAATCCTTTGTCCAAAACTGAAATAAACAGAGGTGTAGGGGTACTGAATGTTCCTTGCACAGGAGATGGCGAGGAGATAGGCTGATGTAAGGATTTCTCTTTTTGTTCAAGAGGCTTTTGGTAGCTGGGAGACTTAATATTGGATTTCTCTCCCTCGCCTTGCAGAGCAGTTAACACTCCAAAAAGTAACTTTCACAGATGACCTTGGAGCTCCCGTGAAGGAAAGCCAACCAAGCTGTTAAGTAGGCTCGTAAAGGAAAAAGTTTTGCATTCTTTCATGCCGTGTACATGCCATTAAGTTTAGCATTCTCGTCTTTGAAAAACAAATTTTCCTAAGTCCTTCCACTGCCTGGCATTTTAGGGGTACCTGTGTTTATCTTCCTTTACAAGAGGTAATCACAGCTTTTGTTGTTCTATCAAGCTGGGGGTGGCAATTTCTAAACAGACATTACAAAGTGTAACTATTTAAGAAAGGAGGAGAAAAATCAAAACCAATCACAACTCAAGCCTAGGCTGACTTCCAGAGTTAAAAATTTGCTAATAATTCAAACTGAAACGGTCGAAAGTAAATGCATCTGATTTTATTAAGGTTTCACACAGCACACAGTTCCTTTTACAGAGTAAAAAAAAAGGAAAAGTAGATCTAATATATCTGAAATTCCACCGGGCATTTACCCATTATCAGATGACATTGCCAAGTTAATAGCTTCAAAAATAAAGCAAGAAACAGTACAAGATTTCAACACTGGGCATAAAAGAGGCCAGACAAGAGACAACTGGTGGTGTTAAACTGAAGTTAAACAAGAGGGAAACATAGAATTACTCAAAAAAGAGTCTTAGGGGAATACAGTTTTCCACACAGGTATGTAAAACAAATAACGACAGCTTGAAAATGAGGCAAGATCAGTACCTGAAATGCATTAAAGAAGTTTTCTTATATCAGATAAGACTGGACTTTTTGTTCTGTAGTTTAATTCCAGCCTCATCTTACCATGAAGTGGATTTAATTTTTTCAGGAAATTGTTTCAGAAGATTGAAAACTGTCTTCCTTCTCCTTGTGCAAGTACTTTCTTTTTGTTTTTTTTGTTTTTTTTTCCCATAATGAAAAAAGTGGAAATAGCTTTTGACCAGGCCACTGAAAGAAAGCATGAATTTTGAAAATACTTTATGGTCATCTATAAAATAGATTTTATATTAACAATACAACCTCTATTAGTTATAAATAGGTCTTTAATTAAATTTTTGAAAATATGTTGCCTATAATATAAATAGTCAAATAGAGAGACATTAAGGTTTACTGTAATTACCATTACATGCATGAAATATTAAGTTAAAGCATTATTTGGTCCAATATATTTGCTCATTTTTTTTAACATGGAAACATTGTCTATAACTGAAAGAGAAAAAAATAGGACAGCAAAGGGTAGACACAAAGCTATATTAGAAGCATAGTCATTTGTTGCCATAAGCACTATAGTATATGAACATATTCCATCTGTACCTTGCAACATATTTTCATCTTTCAAGATGACAAATACAAGTCAGTTTTAATTTCAGATTCCAGGCTTCAAGGAAAATAAATGCCTATAGTCTCAGAGAAAGCAGCTCTTCATTTATGCATATGTGTATATATACACAGAGGTACACAGAGCATTGACCCATTTGAGTAGAACAATGGCATCATAGAATGGTTTAGGATGGAAGAGATCTTAAGGATTGTCTAGTTCCAAGCCCCTGCTATGGGCAGGAACTAGATCAGGTTCACTAGATCAGGTTCCTCAGAGCTCTATCTAGCCTGGCCTTCAACACTCCCAGGGATGGAGCATCCACAGCTTCTCTTAACAGCCTCTTCCATAGTGCATCGCCACTGTCACAGTAAAGAATTTCCTCCTAACATCTCATCTAGATCCCCTCTCTTTCAGTTTAAAATCATTCCCCCTTGTACTATCACTATATGCCCACGTAAAAAGATGTTCTCCCTTTTTTTTTAAAATAAGCTCTCTTTAAGTACTTAAAGGCTGCAAGGAGTACTTGAGAATCATGTATCTGTGTACAAATCTTTATATTAATTCTAATGTTATATAAGTATATACTCAAGAGCCTGAAAATTTGCCACTTATAAATATTCAAATGATTCCTTAAGATACTTATTTACAAAAGGTGGCACTTTGATCATTTTTGTAGCTATTTATAAAAACTTCTATCTAAACCTAAATACTACTAGGCAAATTGCACGTAAAGTTTAGGTGATGCACACTTCTAGCCAAAACTTTTCTGTCTTTTTTTTCTTAAGTCACTGTTTTCACTACTGACAGAAATATCTGAAAACATGTTCTTCTGCAGCACTGTTAGCACAAAACATCTTTAGTGTTTCCATATTACAGATAAAGACTGCCTTCTTAAGAGTTACGTGCATTAGAAGTTTGCTTTACAACTGCAGAAGCACTTTCAAGAATTTATGTACAATTAAAACAGCCTGCACAAGAATACAGGTTCCACTCCATCACTGAGTGACTCCCCTGTGTGCCAGGTCACTGCTAGGCAGCTGCAGAGCACATGGCTGGAGACACTGACAAGAGGTGACCTCAGCATGACAGCCGGCATCCTCACCTGCCTTGTTAACAGGGCAAGCTGACCTGGTGCTTGGCAGAATCCAAAAATGCCTAAGCACATGAGTGAGCATATTATCAGTAGTGAGGGTGAAAGATCAAGGATTTACTCAAAGAGCTGTATTTCTGAAAACATTTTATCAAGAGGGTTTTTTTGTCTGTTTCGTTTTTTAGATTTTTTCTGTTTCCTGTTTTTTCTCTCATTTCCTGCCCATTGCAAAAAGTATTAACAGAACCTGTGAAAAGATCGAGCACACTGGAATCTCAAATACTATTTATCCAATGAATAAATATATTTATCACAAATAATTAATGGATCCTTATATTTCTTCCTAAACACGTTTCAGGTTCAGATTTTACTCAAACTGGTAGGAGTTGAAGAAGAAGATTACTATGCAAGTGAGGTTGTCCATAAGACATGACATTAAAAATGTTAATATATTAAGTAACTTGATTCCAAATATATGAAGCAGGTATATTTTGAGTATGTCAGTACTTAGATTATAGGCACATAAATTTAACCTCTGTGTACTTAGAGCTAATGAAGCTTGGAAAAAACAGGTGGCCATTTCTGGCTTGTACAATGTGCTCAGCAATACTGTCAGTATCCTCCTAACCAGGACATCAAAATCCAGCCTCACATTGCATTGCAAACAGGAAAGAGAGAAGGTGAATGTAACCCCCATTTTTGCTCTGAAATTGTGAAAAATGTAACTTGGAATCATTGGGATAGCAGAAACAGCAGGTCGTGATACCATCTTCTCAGGGTTGAGCTGCATTTTCAGCAACATATTTAAAAGGAAAGGATTCTTTCAACTTCTTCCTCAGCAGCGGACAACAAGACATATGTGTTATCACCTGAAAAGCATCTGAAACTTGTATAAACAAGCCTACCTTCACTGAAATTCACTCTTTAGAGCTCTGACACAAGGATATGCATGTGACAGATAGGGCAACCTTTCTCCCAGCTGCAGAACAACCTTGCCAAGCACAAATGTGTCAGTACCTAAAGTGAAGGGCTATCTGACATAAGATGGTCACCCTCCCTTTTTTCCTTCAAGCCCATTTTAAGTTTATATGTGAGCAAAGAATAACCTAAGACTTCCTGAGGGGAAAAAAAATTATTCCTTGTCAGTCTGCAACTCGCTCAGGGCACTTGACATAGTCACTGTGTGTGGCAAATTCAGCTTTATGGGGGCAGCTGATCTCAGGGTTGTTCTGTAATTTTTACTTTCTTCCATAAGGCTCAAGCTTATCTGTTAATACAAATAAGTTTGTGACATCTGCCCTATTATTTTATGAAAGACTTGACCACCTGAACAAGTCCATAAAGAGCCCAGCCCCACAATGATGTGGATTATACCTTCTCTCCATAACCCCAATTGCCCTAATCCTACTTTACATCTTAAATGCACCTGTTAGGAATCTCCAAGTGTCAGATTGCATATTGCTCCACTGAAGTGTATGTTACCTGTTTCTTAACATACTGTATCAGAGCCATCAACCAAGGGTAACCACAGTGCAGATACTCCACTACTGCCAGTACTTTTCCGAGGCCCTCACACTTCAAATGCATTCCTATTTCCTTCCTGTTCAGTGACAAACTGAATGTGTTAAAAACGGTCCGCATTGGAGTTCCATTTCCTTAGAAGTATGAACTCCTCTCACCTTCTCAGGCAAAGAGATTAGCAAGGGCCAGCATACCGTGTTGGTCTCACTCATGACATGTGAACCAGCAGCTGCCTACTCTTTGATTATGGAACTCATAGGCTACTAAACCTATCAGACAACTATTTTCCCTAAACCTGGCCACAGCTACTTAGCAAATTCTACACATACTTACAGCAGGAAAAATATTTGAATAATTCTTTATGACTAGAATATGCCACAATCAGTAGCTAAGAGGTTTATTTTGGTTTCATTTATTGATTTATTTATGAAGCTACCATTACTGCACACATCACAGTGTGAATCACATTTAAAATTAATTTAACCTTACAAACATTCCAGTCGTAAACAATTTTTTCTCTCCTTCTCTGACTTCCAGATTTTAATTCTAGTCCACTATTTTATCAATTTTCAGCTTTAAGGTTGTGAGTAATAGTTTGATTTTTATACAAATGGATTACTGGATCCACAGCTGTCAGTACAATTATGGTCAAGACCTTTGTAGCCTTAAAAAACTATAGAAACATCTAAACAGAGTCTACTTAAATGAATAACCAATAAACTAATATTCCTGATAAAAACAGCTATCTCCAAGAAGACAGTTATTGAATAGCTTTTTATTGCCCATTAAGGATGAATTTATGAACTACTATGAATAGATATGTAGGATACAGATTAAACACAGCAGCAGTAATTTCATGACATCACTATGTCCTAAATTTTCTCTAAAGCAATGCATATAATGAAATTTAAACAGAGTGAGCTACATACCGTACTTCATCATCAAATACAGATAACAGTAAATTCAAGAGAGGCTAAGAGCATGAGGTAGAAGGGGCATAGAGTGAAAACCAGAAATATGTGGTAGACGTTACTTTCTTTTCAGTGAGCCAGACCCAAAACTAATACATTTGGAGCTCAAAATGAAGTTGCAATGCTGTCTTGCATCTGAGAATTCTGCATTTATATAGTATTCAGAACTAGTCATCCCAGTTCCCAAGTCCAATATCCTTTACATCTCAACTGATGTTCTGGACTCCCTTATCAAGCTACAGCAAAACTAAGTCTTCAGTTCTTTGTGTACATACATCTGTCCTGGTCTTCAGATGTTTATATATAGCACATCTATCCCTTAACATGTATCACCTATCTTCATAATTTTAAAGTTAAGGCATCTAGGTGAAAATACCACATGAATTGGTATCAGTGTGGAAGTAAGTATTTTGAGTATCATAATTTAACTATGTAGATGATAGAAGAGAGGAGTAGCCCCAGCAAAATGATGCAAAATTGTAAGAAGTGTTTGAGAGACTAGAGGCTTGTGCTGCTATTCAGAGAGATCTCAACAGGCTGAAGAAACAGGCTGACAGAAACATCATGAAGTTCAGCAAGGGGTTAGGGAGGAGCAACCCCATAAACCAGCTCAGGCTGGGTTCTAACCAGATCAAAAGCATTTTTACAGAGAAGAACCTGGGAGTCCTTTTGGACTAAGTAGCACATAAGCGACACTGTGACCTTGCAGTAAAAGGTGGCTGACAGTACCCAGAAAAATCACTGCCAGTGAGGTGATCCTTTTCGTTGGCTCAGCATGGGTGAGGCCACATCTGGTGGACAGTGGACAGTTCTGGGGTCCCCAGGACAGAAGATACATAGACATCCTGAAGTGAGTCAAGTGAAGGGGCACAAAGACAACAATTGTACTTGACTCTCTGCCATAAAAAGAAAGGCTAGGAGAGCTGGGAAGGCTTCAAGAGGCTTAGAGGGAGCTTATCAATATATACAAATAGCTGATGGAAGGGAGCACAGAAGATGGAGCCAGGCCTCTCTCAGTTGTAGTGAGAGGACAAATGGCAATGAGCACAAATTAAAATTGAAGAAAATCCACTTCAACCTTAGGAAATTTTTTTTACAGTTAGTAAGTAGAACAGCTTGGTCAGAGAGGTTGTGGAGCCTCCATCTTCCAACCCTACTGGACATAACCTTGAGCAAACTGCTCTAGTTAACACTGCTTTGAGGTGGGAGGAGGGACCAGGCACCTCCACAGGTGCAATCTCAGTCATTAAGTGTTTTTACATCAGAATGCCAAAACAATGGAGCATATTGGGATCTCAATGTGATTTTACAAATACTAGTGTTTTGGAAAGGAACAGAGAGAAAATGAAAGCAATTTCTAGATTACCCTAAAACAATGTTACCAGGGCCAGATAAATTCTAAACCAGAATTTAAACACAGGTATGGTGAAAAGTGCAAAATTAAGAAAAATAACAAAAATTATAAAAGATCATTGTCTTCAATATTTACATGCTACTTTGTGGCCATGTGCAACACAAAGGAAGTCCTGAGAAAGTAAAGTATAGGAACATTAAGTGCAGCGCTTTGCATTTAACCACTGCAGCTATCGTAGAAAAGCTGAACTTACCTAGTTGGTTTCTTATTAGACACAATACAGATTTGCAAATTAAAAATAAGACATAAAGACTGCCTTTCCCTTTCTGTAAATGTCAGTATTTCTGCTCTGCTCCAGAGGCACTGAAAGTAGAAGATGCAGTGGATATGAAAGGTACCGGTGTCATTGCTAAACACCCTAACAGATGTCCTTGACAGACTTTGACTGTGAAGCCTAGGCTGGGTCTCTTTCTTGGTTCCTCAGCACATGTTCCCCAGCATGCAGTAAGAAGCATGATCCCCCACTACTCACTTGAGAAGTCTGAAAAGTTTGCAAACCCCACCTGTCTTGTTTTCCCCTGGCTGAAGCTGAAGTGCTGTCTGTCCCAGCCAACATATATAAGTTAAGGCATTAACATAGAAAACTGCACTTGCCTTTAGAATACAATCAGAGACATATTTAAGGAGATTCTGTATCATTATTTTTCAAATTAAAGGTATTTTGAAGACAACATAGACACATTTTTCAGAGGACAGAACGTGTTCACATCTGCAAAATAAAATACAACCACAAACAAATTTAAAGAATCCCAACAGAACACCAGAACTCATGTTTTTCTGAATTTCAGAACTCGAACAGATGATTGCCCCATCGTCTAATGGTCAGCTGAAAGAAATGGAGATTTGATTTAAAACTGAGAAGACATCCTGAAAATAAGAAATGTTTGCAGTTCCCAAAAACCCTTGCCAGCACATATCAACTTAGCTGGATCATAAGCAAGCATCGGAAATACCACTTCTATTTTCAGAACATCATGCATCCAGGATGAAAGCTGGGTTCCTCCCACATCTAAATTGCTCAGTAAATCTTATATTTCAAGAACAGTTTCCTGAGAAATGTCAATTTTGTGCTAATGCATTCTGCAAATATTTAAATTGAGATACGTACAAAAGACAGATAAGGAAGATAATTTTTAAATTGAAGATGTATCTTGGCCAAGTAAGAGAAACATTTAAGCCATGAGCTACAGGTTAACATTCAGTCTAGACTGAGCTGGGAAAAGATGTTTTTGTATATCCTTAACATGTGTCAAAAATCAAACATTTCATATGAGTGGGACGCTTAAATATGAAGCTACATGATACTACAAAATAATTACATTTGCAACTTGGGGAAACAAATTAATAGACAGATGGTCTCCACTTACTCTGAAAAGTCAAAAAAACCCAACAAATTATGATAATTCTAATCCCTGAACAGCAAACTATTTTTAAATTTCAGATTTTTGTGATGCATTAAAAAATAATCTGTTCCAATCATATAGATATAAAAAATGAAAACCTTGTCCAAATTTTATGCAAATGTTCACTTCAGTTAAAATTATCATCGCCTGATGCTTGTACTATTAGAAATCTTTTCTTTCATGAAAAGCATGACACCAGCACTCTCATTTGAATATGAGCTGCTACCAAATAGTGTCTTTTACATATGAGTTATGTCGGTACAGGAAATGAAAAATTTACAACTCTGAGACAAACTAGCTTATCATTCAAAAGAATCAAAATATTCCATTATTGGGTTCTAAATCTCAGAACTGAATTAGTATCTACCATGACTACTCCTTTAAAACTGACTGATTTTTTATAGCTATATTCTTCGAGTGCGCTGAGCAGGGCACAGGTGATGATAGGATAAGGATCTGTTTTTATTGACTAAATTGGATCCAAATTGCAAAGGCTGCCTCCTTAGCTAGCTGGTCCATAGATTAGGTAGTTTCAGTTGAATTTTTCCACAGACAATAATAATAATAATTAAAGAAAAACATCTCGTTTATCAGACTTAGTGCAGTACAAGGCAGATCTGGAGATGATCTCTGTCTCTATAACAAGACATCCTGGCATATATTCTTGAAAATAAGCAGGTCTACCAAATAGTACCTGAATAGTCAGAGCATTTTAGTCTTTCCTGCACTTAATATCTTCATTATGAATTCAATAAATTTCTCTTGTTTCTGGGTATTTATGAGGCATGAAAAGAAATCAAGAGTCAATTGCAGCGAACATTATCACTGGAAAATTCTGAGTTTGTAGCTGTATCATATAGCAAAGGCCAAACTCTGAGTACACAATAAATATTGCTGCTAGAAAGGCATCTCTAAGAAGTCTGGATAAAGCTACTGAAGATGCAAATACTGACTTTCTCTCACTTGCAAAATATTGTCAAATCATTATGACAGTGCATGCATAGCTGTACATAAATGTTTACTAATGATGATGGCAACACTGCAAGAAATTCAAGAATAAGGACAGAACAAGTGGTTCCAGAGTTAACTTGGCAGAAAAAAAGACTTCTTCTACAGAGATCTATAGATACTAAATAATACTATTGGTTATTGAATGTTATTTTAAAACATTTGAAGGCATTTTATAGCATAATCAATATGAGGAGGTCAAAGAGAATTTTGGCTTAAAAAAGCCAAACTGCATAATCAAGTGGATAATATACATATTTTGAAGGATTATTTTTAAATGGAAACATTAGAGGAGTATTTTTTGGATAACATTACTAGTGTTTCTTAAGCTTCAGCTGCAAAAATCTGTAGCATAGCCACTAATTGAAGCTATTGCATTTTATTTGCTCTACAGAACTCATGTCTCTCCTTGGGTGTCGTTTCCTGGATTAAAAGATTAAGTTCAAGGATTTGTATTGGAAATAAATGTTTCAACAGGCAACTTTGGACAGGGTGTGAATATTGTACTTCCCTATCAGTTAGAGAGAACAAACCCTAGAAGAAGTCTGTGGTAGCTCAAAATTCAAAAGGGAAGTTGTCAAATTCTGACAGCGTTCAGAACTGTTTCCTTAAAGATAGGTAATGGTGAGACTTACTTAAATTACTGTATGTCTTATTCACAAAAGTCACAAAATTGGCACTTAAAAGAAACTACATGCTGTTTTACAAAGGCAAAAGGCCATTCACTGAACAGTTAATAGTAAGCACATACTGAAGGATAAGAGCTGTTTTCTCCTGCCCCTATCTATGAATATTGCATACTTTTAAATGATTTACTGTGAGTACTATATAACTTAATCAGGCCAATCACCATCGAGTATTGCAAAGTGCTGTGATGCTCTACCGTGATTCCTTATGAGCACATTCACCAGGAAAAACTGAAGTGACTACACATGGAGTTCCCAGCAATGTGAACTATGTGCAACACCAAATACTTTAACTTTCACATTCTATTTGTGCTAGAGCTGTAACATTGACACATGCATTATCTACATGCTCCTTAACTATTTTCAACAATTTCACATAAATGTAAGCATGGTACCTCATCCTGGTAAATTAGCAAAATTGTGGTGCTCTTTTTATGATAATGGACAAAATAATTTAACTGAAAAGGGAGAACAAAAAGGTCTTGGCTTTATTATAAATGACTGTAAAAACTATTAATGTCAAATACAGCATCACTTGCAAGACTTGGCAAAGATATGCGAATCTTTGTATTTACCATTTGAGGGGATCATCCACCCTATCAGTAGCCTTCCAGAGAAGTCCCCATACCCTTTCATCTTTAGATTTTATACTGTGCGGTAATCCAAGCCATATGGCTCCTACCTACATCTCCTCAGCTGAACTCCTGAACAAGGCAGTCAAGTAAGGAGAGTCTGCTTAGTTCTGTGATCCCTTCAAAACTGATCCTTGAGTGTAACTCAGTCAACCAGTGAATAGTACTACAGGTTGTAGGAACTGCTGAATTCACTGCTGCATCTCTTTGTCATGTCTGATAGAGAAAACATGGTCAAAAATGGTCTCCTGATACTATGTCTGGTGGTTAAAAAAAAAAAAAAGGAGCCCCTTCCCCTCACAAACATTTTGAACATCCTGCACACTGGCACACACATTAAAAGCTACAGAAAGAGGTTTGTCTCATCTGAAGAGTAATCTTGACACTGCTCTGATTCAAATGAGAGAATCTAATATATTATGTAGTCCAAACTATTTAACAATTTCAATAATGAAAAAGACAAGATGGTAGTTCTTTAATAGAAACAGAAATTTATTATAGGAAACCCTATATTCAGTAAATAGGTTAATTTATTCTAGAGTCTTATAAAAAGAATGGTGAATTATTTAAAGCAGATAGCCAATGCAACATCTCACAAAGCACCTGAAGGACAGTTACAGCAATTCCAATACTGGTTCATTTTTCCGTGATCTAAAATGCGGATTCCAAAACCCTGCTGTGTCAATGAATTTCAAGAAAGCTCAAGGTTAATCATTTACACAATTTACACCTAGAAAATCTTAAGATTCACAATGAAATTTAAACCATACAGTCTAATTAGTAACTTATATTTAAGCCACTATCCTGGTAAGACACTTAAGTAATTGTAAGCATACTGAGCTCATGTTTACTTAGCACATAATATTCTACAAAGTATAACTTAAAAAAAAAATCTACATCCCAATTCATGCTTCACATATGTACACTAGGAATCTAAAATGCAAAGCAAATTATTGCTACAACTCAGTGATGAACTTGAGTTCTTTTCTTGCCTCACCAGGCTCTTAGACTATGTAGCTACTTAGTCCACGTCACTTGCAGTCTAGTTTTTAGACTATATCATGATTCAAACTATAAATTGCTTTAGAAAATTCTGGCAAGAAAAAAAGTATATTGTTCTAAGCCTAAATTTCAAAGTAAATCATTCCTGAATAACAGCCACAGAAGCTGAAATTCTTTTGTGGGGCTCTACAACAAGAGCCAGGAGAAATAACGGCAGACTGTGTGTGCTCTTCTCACAATGAGAAGTGAGATTAAAGCTAGATGAAAGAGTTATAAAAGTTTTTACAGGTTTTGCTTTAGCCTACTGTGCTGGTTTGGCACCACTGTTTTAGTTAAGGGCTAGCTCAACAGTGTTGAGAAGACTGAACAGAATTTTGAACAACAGGGAAAGAATTTATTCGTCTGGAGCTCAACCAAAGAAAGATAACAGTTTAAGGGAACTGCAGACTTAACACAGAATTAAACACAATAAAAACCCCGCGAAAGGGAAAAAAAAAGAAAAAAAAGAAATAAAGGAAACTGCTTTCAAAGGCCAGGCAGGCTGGCCCAGGAAAAGCAGTGAGAAGGGAAAGCCGCTTCTTCTTATTTCTCCCTCTGGTGGTAGCTAACTCCCAGCCCTTGGAGTTTCTGAAAAATACAACACAGTGAAAAAGTCCTCCCCTCAACCCAGGATGTTATTTGGGGAAGCTTTTCCACCTGTAGTTGTGCTGGTGTGGCACCGGTGCCGATAAGGGTGGGTGGAGTCAAGCCACAAGGCCTGGGAATCAGGAGAAGAGAGGCCGTGCTGCTGCTCTCCAGCTTTGCAGGAAGCCAAAGAGAGTGAACTTCCGTTGCTTCGGGCTTTTAAGCTCTCCAAGTCGCGCACGAATCTCGCAGTCCTCTTCCCGGCTTCGCCGCTTCAGACTGGCCAGCGGTCCGGGCTCCACCTCTCCTCCTGAGATCTTCAGCTCCAACAAAATGGTGGTTCCTACCAAAATTGCAAGCCGACGACTCCCCAGCGCCATGTTTTTACCAGCCGCGGGCTGGC
>VXBA01002453.1:119437-209202 GCA_013399895.1 Serilophus lunatus
CCCTCCCCTCTCAAACCCCCACACCTACCTTATTATTTCTCCATTTGCTGAAACTATTGGTGAGACTATTAAGATATTTTTGTCTTTGCATTGACCAAGAGCTTTACCTAAATGTCAGTCAGTAACACTTTACCAAGGATAGATATTATCAAACTACTTTGATTGCTTTCCTCTATCTAAAGTTTCACTTTTTTTTAAAGTAATGGTAGATACAGTTTACACAATGCCATTTTGACTAATATTTTCCGTTAAAAAAAAGGACTGGGAAGAATCAAACCATATGTAGAGAAATGGCTTATATCTTCAGTAGCAAATGGGGACAGTCTGTGGGACAGGTAACACTATTTCCATTGATTAGCTGGAATGAATTATCACACGATTTTATCAAGCTTGCTGAGGACTGGAATTGGCAAAATTACTAGATACGAAGGGAACAAATAGAAAGACTGACTGTGATTATTTTCCTAGGTAAAAATGTATCTTATAATAGCCAAACAAAGAGTAATTCATTAAACAACAAGGAATTCTGGTCTTTCCTGAAGCATGGCAAAGGTATCTTTGAAAAAAATAAAACAGGATTTTAGGTGTCGTGGTTAAATATCTAGCTAGTTGAGAGTCACATGCTGTGGCAGGAAGAGCAAATATAAAAACCTAGGATGTAAAAGAGCATAAAAATGGTGGAGAAAATTCTTTTCAGTAAAAGTATTTCAGAAATATTCTTGATATTCAAATACTGCTTACAGATATCAAATTCAAAAGGGGTCATTGAAGGAACTGGAGAAGAAAGTAAAGGATAATAGAAATAAAACTGATGAAAATGCCTCTGTATAACCTGTATGATTTAAAGGCTTAGTTTGATCAGTTAATCAACAAGATTGAGAGGTTGTCTGATTACAATATATATGAAACTTCTCCCATTCACTAGGGTTTTCCTCTAATACAGAAAGCAGAACAGGAGAGAATTACAATAACAAACTCTTCTTTTGAAAAAATGTGACATACATCTTCCAAGGGTACTAATAGACTCTACATCCCTTAATGCCGATAAAACAAGAGTTTACATTTCTCTGAAAATTATGAGGAAGTAAACATATCTCACTCAAATACAGAAAAGCTGACTGAAATTAAATTACTCAAGTGACAGGTGACATCCAAAGACTTAAAGGGTCATTTTTGTCCTTGAAATAATTTTTAAAGACTGCACTCAATTTGTACCTGTGTAACAGGGAAATATCCATCCATGCACAGAATTCAGTGATTATGCTGGAAATCAGAAAATCAAGGGGAAAAGTTAGACCAGTTTTGGACGTTGATATGTAGTAAGTAGATTATCGAATTCCAGTAGCATCTATAATGTACTGATGGCCATGGCCTAGACTTCACACTCAACTTGTCTTCGGCATCTCCTTGACCTCCTCATCAGAATTCTGCTCCACTTGAAAAAACAACAGCCTGAAACTCTGTCTTTAGGATCAACTAACTGCATAAGAAAAGTAATTAGTGTGTACAGCCTAGTGCCTAATTGCTCTGGGAATGCCAAAATAAGCTAGATAAAATTCACAAAAACGGTCAGTTTCTACTTGATAAAGTATCAATATACTGTGATGATGGGTAAGGAAGGAGGAAAGAGGTATGAAAAAGGGGTGCCATGAAGTGGCCTTTCTTATGTCATATAGGCTTCCAGTTCTTATTATCACTCTTCTCTGTGACCATCAGAAAATACTTCCAGTTCTATTCAGTGACCATCACAGAGTATAAGGAAGTCATCTAACTTTTGCAGCACCCTCACAAACAACTAAGTGTGCTGTGACTTTGGACCTTAGGAACTAGCTTGGCCTAACCCTTAGCAAACAGTGTTACACAAACACTTTTAAAGGACAAAAGTGAAATAATGCATATGTTAGAATCATTAAAGTCTTGTATATACTCACATAAGAGGTTTAAACTACTTGTATCAAGTTTTCTTAATTTTCAGCTAGATAAAGAATGAATAAATGTTTTCAACTGCCATAGGCAATCATGAATTAATGGAAAATCAGGAAGTAATGATCAAATAAGGTGCTGAAATTCATAGCTGCAAATTAAGTGTTTATTCTTTATTTCTGATTTCACTTAAAGCACTATTATAATCACAAACACATACGTATGCTCTTCCATGTAGCTCATGAAATTGGCTGGATGATTACAAGGACATAAAGATGAAGTACACTACAACGGATTATTCTAACACTTGATTGGTTTCAGATAGCTGCAGGGCTTTGGCAGCTGATACTTGGCAGATGTGCTTCCATTTTAATACTGTTTATCTCCAAGTGATCTACTTCAAGGCATTTGGTTTTTCATTTGGAGTGTGATTGTCTTCTGCAGGATCAGGCTAACTCTATGTAACTATTAGACTGTATGCACTGAATTAGAACTGTTAACTGTACAAAAACTGTAGACGTAGCTTGTAAAAACCTTAAAAACAAGATTCATAAGGATAATTAATCTTATGACATATGGCTCAAATGCTAAGACTTAATAATTTACAGGCTTTGTTTTTCTTTTTCATGCATTTCAGCATTTGTGTGCTGTCACATGAGCATTCTTCTCTTTGATGTTCTTTCTGTGAGAGCTAGTACTAACTTTCTGGTTATTCCTTTTCCCAATGTAGAAAAAGCTGGTGGGAGAAGGAAATTACCATTCCTCCTCAAAAGCCTTCTGCTCAATCTGGATCTGCTCTCTTACACAACTAAAATAATTTCTTTGTTAATTTATTATTACAACCCACACAAAGCTGTGTATACATGCAAATAATAGTCACAGCTCCATGTAGTCCTGGATTTCAGTAAAAGATGTGGTTGTCTAAGTTACAGTTCCTTTTTCTTTTTTTCCTAAGGGCCAAATGTCACTTGGAGATTCTCCAAACATGATATTTGTGTGTGTTGCCCTCAGCATACTCGCAGTGATGTATAAGAAAAATCACACCCACAACTCCATGGCTGATGATTAAATCAAAAAACACAAACCTTTTGAACATAAAGTATGTTACTTTAAAAAAACCACCCTATTTTACAGATAAAGAGCGGTTAAAATCCTAACAACTATTTTGGGACTAACATTTTTCACAGCAATACCACTTAGAATTCTGTAAGAGACATCCTCCTGAGTTGAGAAAGCTCCTTTTACTTGAAGGCACTTTGGATGGAGGCTAGAAACTTCCACCTCCCTGCGCCATTCTTATTGAACAACCTTCAACAGTTTCAATCACACAAACCATATTGTCATCCTCCCATAGCAAAAATCCACTGCTTTTTTAACACCAGTGATCAAAAAAATGACAAGACATCTTTCCATCTATATTATTACATTTGTTTACCTAAAAAAATTTCACTTTTAGCAAATGTGACATTGATGATAAAAAGAAAAAAAAAAACTAAAAGCTTTACATTTTTAAGGCTAATGCCTCAATCCTTGAAACTACAGTGTAGAAACAGTCCTAGATGCACCAATGGAAATACAGGTACCTTCCCAGCTGTCAGAATAATGTTCTTTGATCTCTTTCCACTCTAATGAATTTTCAGTTCTGTGTACAGTAGAACAGCAATCACATAAAGAATAAAAATAAATCTCACAGAAAATAATTTGTATTTCTTGTCATTAGAAAATTTTCCTAGTAGACTGGGGAAATTAATTGAATGTGGGTCTCGTACATTTCCTACCGCAACCATCGAACACATTTTCTGGTGGCCTGTTGTCCAGTTGTGTTTGTGATCCCTTAGAATGGAATCATCAGTTTGATGGCGTCAGGGATCGGGACCCTCTGAAACCACAACTGCCAACAAAACATACCGGCCTTGTGTGCATGGTGCTGATCCAGAGGATCCAGAAAAGAAAGACAGTCTATATACATTATGTACAAGGGCCAAAATGGAGAAGCTAATGGAGTCTCATGGAGACTCCTCTTTATTGCAAATTCATCTGGTTTTATAGTCCAAAGATTGTTTTGGTTAATACAACCAATAGACAAAAGGAAAGGTGCTCATGTGTCACTGTCCCAGAGCCACAGGACAGTCACAAGATGATGTTTACATACCTAAGACATTATATCATAGTCTGACTAGCTGTAATACAGCCTAATATACTGCTACAGTGGCCTTTTGAACATATGTGGAAGATGCCTGGTACATTTTTTTTATATACAGGAAAAAGTTTAGCCCAGCATGCCTCAGGTGGGCAGAGCTGACCTCCTGAAGATTGCAGTGATGGACTGAAAATGTGACTAGATGTGGACAGCTGTGTTCTAATATGTTGTGAATTGAGGTGATGCCACAATCAGTATGTTGACTGTTTCAGATCACACTGATAAGCTTATAACCTCATGTGGTTTAGCTCACAGTCACAATAAATTAAAAATAAGTTATGTCCACAGTAACCAGCCCTTAAACTTTTTTGGGCACAGTGCACTTGAGAAAATCTCCAGATATATCCAAGGACACTCAACAGATATCTGAGAGTGCACTAACTTCACTGTTCTGTGTACTGTCCAGATCACAAATGCCAGAAGGAGCTCACAGAGCCTTATATACATGGAACTAAAGGTAACAACATAAACATGAGTTACAATCAAATGTGACCACAATAAAAGCTATCCTTCTGTGATTGTCCAAAAGATAGGTTATGATTATTACTATGTTGACCTTAAAAATTTTTGGCTACATGGCCTCAGGATGACAACTTATCCTGAGTTACACTATTTTTCTGAACATCAAGACTTACAAAAAAAGCTGTTTTAATACCCTTCAACTGGTTCATGACAAATCCCGAAGCCAAAACTACATTTTTACTGAGCTACAGTTCCAGTCATCCCCAAAGACTTTATCAAAGCTATAAGATTTGACCCTGAGATAACAATGTCAGAAGAGGTATGTGCACAAATTTTCATCACAGGAAAAGAAGACAGGTGTGTCCATGATACCTAGGCAGAGCCAAATAAACCGATCATCCTCAAAGGTATTTCAAGAATCAAAATGGAAAAACAAAGAAAAAAAATGTTTATTTTGCTTTAAACTAAAAGTTATTAAACATCACATTTACCTTTATGACCACTATACAAACCACTATCTCAAACTTGTGTGTTCTACCAGTGTGACAGTTCTTGCATCAGCTGCTTACTAAGTTTCTGTGTCAATGCAGTATTTAGACAGCAGATCCATCATCTAATTTATGTTAAAGAAAACTTTGAAAAGAGTCAGTTCATTTGACTTGATTATTCCAAAACAGTATTTTGGTATTATTATGTATATTTTGGATAACACATTCTTTTTCTATCTAAAATTCCTTTCTAGGTGGACCCTATATCACTTTTACTTGATTTTATACTATGGTAGCAATGTTACTTAGATTTAAATCCTTAGCAACTTTGGCAATCATAACACTAAAGAACTGTTTTTCTTTCTAAAGTATAAATGCATGAATATGATGCACTGCGATTTTAGCCTTCAGCATAAAAATATCCAAAGGTCTTGCACTTGAAACAGTGTTAAAAAGTGCTCTGAATTTCAAATCTCCCTTTGAATGCCTTTGTGATTACAGATGGTTGAATGTAGATAATGAATATTTGATTCCTGTTTAATTCTTTATACTATGACTCACCTGATGCTTAGTTATATTATTTTTTGCCAAAAGGATGCTTCACGATATCACCCTAAACTGAAGCAACACAAACTTTAAATCAATTACTAATGCTGTTGTCACTTCTATGTTTCCTATCAAAATTTAAATTTGCTATATATCTCTTAGATAAACAGGTAGGAAAGTTAATATTATGAATCAATACTTACCTAATAAGTATTAAAATGAACTTAGTATATACTAAGATTCAGTTGCTCTGGTTAAATATGATATTTTTAAAACAAAGAAAGAGAAAAAAATGTGTTCAAATAGGTAACTTCCAAGTGACTTGGCAGAAGAATTGTTTTTGAATTGGTTTTATGTTGTCATTTGAGTTTTTTGGTTTTGGTTTGGGGTTTTTTGGTTTTGTTTTTTGTTTTGCTTTTCTTTTGGTTGTTTTTTTTTAGTAGTGAGAAAAATCACTCAGACATATTTTAGGCCCATTTTTAGCAAACTGAAGGCAGTAACAACTTTACTTCAAAGGATCCATTTTATGCCTTTTTGTACATAAGTTCTAGGAAAAAAAACATAGGACCTTTGATATAAAGAGCAAAAAACACCATAAGCATATTACCCTCTATCCCCTAGCTAAACATGAGAGTTCATTTCCAACAAAGTTTCTTGCATCCTTTCACATCTTGAAGGTCTTAAGACATCAGTCTTATCCCTAAATTTATAATTCATTTAGAGCTGTTGTACTAAATCTTTTTGAGAATTAAGACCACAACTCCAATGCAGTCTCTTTACTAGTCATCTTTATATTTAAAGATTAAAATTATAACTGGAATATAATTGTACAGTCCTTCCTCTCATCAGTTTACCAACTGGAGTAATGTAAGAGAATTGCCCAATGTGGTACTGTATATAGAAGACAGACTTCCATAATTTTCAACACATGAAAGATGTACCTTCCAATCCAATAAATAAGAAAATATTTTAAATTTAAGTACTGCATTGCATAGAGAAATAAGCGCTTGCTTTTTTTTTTGTGTGCAATATTTCCTGTGTTTTAGATACAGCTGTATTTATAGGAACATGGAGCAGCATTGCTAAAACCAGCTTGTGTTAATATTCAAATAATGCTGGCTTGATTGGCCTCACTAACTTTATTGCCACACTACAAAAAAGAAAGTGTTTATAGCTATGACTTTTCTCAGAAAGACTACAGATAGAGAGTTTGATAGATATTTGTCAAGAAGGTGTTTGTTTCTGTCCCTTCTAACAGGACAGTGGCCTAGTATTCTTGTATCTTCTTCTCCTGGAAAATCACTGTTCTCCCTAAAGTATTTTAAGCATTTAGTCAGTCATCAACTGCTGTCCTTGGCCTTAAGAAGTAGAAAATAGGATCTCTTTTGGCTTTAAAGGGATAGCACCCAGACACAGATAAAAATTTCTAGTTTCTTGACTTATTCAAAGAATAAGAACAGGTGACAACTTTACCTTAAGTCCAGTGCAAAATTTTTTATTAGAGAAGCAAAGTGATTTCCAACCAAATAAAAATTTGGAAGCACAGATTTTGTACTGCTTGCTGTGCTACAGTCTTTTCTGCTAACACAAAGGCCATCTACAGGCATGGCCATGGACATGCAGTGTTCAATCTCAATCATTTTTATACTTTATGGAAGGGCGAATCCTATCTCAGTTGTAAATATACCACTATCCATAGAAAAGAAAACTAAAAAACATAAACTCTTTCCTTTATACATTTTACTGACACATGTGTTTGCCTCAAAAAGTGAAAGAATGCCATTCACTGCAGCAAAGTAAAGCTGGCAAACCTTACAGCAATGAGCTTTTTAGTTGTGGTGTTAACTCTTCTCCCCACTTCTTTTTTAAACTATTACCTATTTTCACACATAATTGGAATGACATTTCCATCACGGTATTAACATGAGTTGTAGCCTGTGAAATAATAGTAACAAAAAGAACACAAGGTGAGAATGCAAAAAAGTCACAAGAAGTGTGGCCTGGAGTATAACTTCTGGAAGTGCATACTTGAAATACGAGGCCATGGGGGTCAGCTTACAATCAGTGAAATTCAGACCATGTTTAAGCCCCACACAAAGTGACATCAATTTTAAATGCATGTTTATTATTTCAGAGGGAGGGGAAAAAAGAGTATTGAAGTTCTACTGTTTTTTCAGTCATTGCTCAGATGAATTCTGTATTCTGTGACTTAAGAACCCTGCTAACTGTATGGCCAAGCTAGAAGTGTAGTGGGTCTAAGAGGAAAATTATTTATGGGATATCTTACTTTTATTATGTACCAAATCATGTACCTGGCTAAGTAAAATATACCACATAAGTATGGATGGAAATCATGTCCAAATGAGTGACCATCATTTATTAGGGTCTGTAAAGGGTCTGGTAAGAGATGAGGTGATTCATACTGAAGACCAGCAGAAGATCAGGTTTTATGGCAATGTTTGAGCTACACTTGATCCTTTAAATCATTCAGATCCTCCATTCAAGCAAGGCATGCTTTGAGAGGACAGGCAATTTATTAGAATAGCCATTGCAGACGGCACACAAGCCTCTTTTTCAAGACCATCACAACCACCACATTTTCTTCAATGAATCTTTCATGTTTCTGATAGCATTACCAGTAAAGAAATGTTAAAATTTGCTAAGAGAACTTCAGCTCTGGACTAGGTGACTTCACTGAGCTTTCAGATAAGAACAAAAATATACAAGAGATCTTAGACAATCTTCACATTATCTTACATTTCAGTCCTTACAACTTTGATTTAAATAGTAAAATTCTTGGGAAAGTAATTTGAGGAAAGGTCTCAAATCTTCCATTAGCTTTTTTAGACTGACAGAAAATTGCTCAAAATAAACACAGATTAGAAATGCGCGAGTTTCCACATTAATTGACTTGGAAGACATATTAATGTTAGTCAGCAAATCAAGATTTAAGACTAATTCACACTTTGATATGTAAAAGCCAGTGAAAAAACCAGGAACTTCCTTACTGCTGATTAGTGTTCAAGTTCCAGAACAATTTTTAAGTAAAGTTGTGGATGAAGTGGATTAACCTTAAGGGAAGTCACAGGGGAAAAAAGCACTCCAGTTGTTCATTGAAATAAGAATACTTGTCTGTAATTTTTGACGCAGTACATTTTACTTTGGGAACTGACTACATCACTAACTATAATTACAATTATTGTTCATCCATGATTGATACATCACTGATCATGATTACCACTATTATAAACTGTGATATATTTGCTAAAGGGAAAAAAATACTTTAATGGAAATTCCATGTGTGATTTTTTTACCTATGGCTGAATAAAAAGAGAAGGAGGATTTGTTGCTTAGTTTACAAATAAATTTGAGACACTCTGATGAAGTGATGAGTAATCATAACAGTATCAGGTCATCTAGTAAACTACTCTAGTAGTACTAAGTTGATTGAGCTTAATAATTACTTCACTCAAACAATTTATTTGTACATGAAACTATTCCTATTAGTAGGGTTTCCTATATATATCACCTTTTTAAAAGCATTACTTTTAAATGTTTCTTTCACTTTTTGCATATAATTACAGAAAGGAGATTTGTGGATATTGAAACTAACAGAATATTGTAGTAGTTTTATTGCAGATACATGTTACTGAATTTCTGAATTTTAGTCAATTATTTCACTTCTTACAGTTTTTTTCATTGATTTTAAAGCATTTCTATGCAAACATAGTGTTTATCTTCATTTTATGCAAATTCCTTGCTCTAAAAAGAAATTTTTTTTCCATTATTTTATCAACCTACTAACCCTTGCACTAATTAGTCTTTCAGGTGGCGAGCACATCCCTGGCCAGATACAGGAATTGAAGCCAGTGTCCTCAGTTAAGGACACTGTCCTCTAGACAGTCACCAATGAACTTTCCTTAGGAAAGGCAAATTGGATTATGGATTATCCAATCTTATTTGGGACTAGCCCATTTTATTTCCATAGTGAATGGACCAACAATGCCTCCCTGAGGCCCACTCCTCCAGTTCAATCATGTCAAATTAAAAGTGGAAATCACATCATCAGACAATTCATCACCTAAAGGATTCAACAGACTTCATTTTGAGAGACTAAAACCAGCTATGTGAGGTTGTTTGGTTGGTTGGTTTGTTTTTCCATTTTCTGTCCTTTTTTTCAGAGCAGCAAGAGAATGGAAACCACACAGCAAGACAAATTAATACGTTCACCAGCAAGGAATCTCCTTTGGTCAGACAGTTGAAGGAAGCTCTCTGAGGAAAGTGTTGTTACAGGATGCAATATTCAAAGACTTGAGAAAATGAGAATTTGCCTAAGGCCTCACATCTTAGACCAGCTCATTCCATATACTGGTGGTAGCATCTCAATATTCATCTTCAGTCTGCCCTATATATGGCTTACATATTTTTATGGACATACTGTGTTACAAATAAATCTGCAGCCTATCAGTTTCACCTGTAAGACTCTTAATTTCTACCTTGAATTGCATCCCCATTCCAGACTGTCCCCTCAGAACCTTCCTGTTACTACTTATTGCACCAACACAAGTCAGTATTTCCTGCATCTCTCTCTGAAACTGGAGATGAAAGCAATGCACGAGAACACATGGTAGCTGCTATGCTAACTTGAAAGCCAAGTAAGGAGAAAAAATAGCTCAGGATTTTCAGATTAAAAAGTAATGCAATATTTTTTCAGAATTAGCTGGTTGTGGATGAATTTCTTACAGTGGTCTACATTTTTTTCCCTTACAGAAAGGAGATTAAATTTATAAGCATAAATATATATAAGCATCTGTTTTTTGCTACACAACTGAAAACTTCATGCTGACTGCTACATCTTAGCGATATATGTGTCAATGTGTAACTGTGTGTTTTCAAGGCCTAACCTGATTCTACAGCAACATGCCAAGAAAACACTGCTAGACACAACACCAAGAACCTTTATTCATTAATTTTTCCTTTTGCTAAGGCTTCACAGCTGAGTCACAGTAGATGTAAGACATCACACATAGCATAGATTTAATTCAAAACTATTGAGGTAAGGACTTTTTTAAGTTAGGAAGAAGCAAACAGATCTAAATAGAAGTCTTAGCTTAGTTAAGTGCTTCCTGTTGTTAGCTTTTCGTGCTCCTTACAAAGGTGTATGGAACAAACTGCAAGACTGGACATAGTCACTGAGTCCCGCCTTAAGATCTAGCTTTTCCTTTCAAAGCTCAGAGCTTATATTTGTAGTGAACAACAGCAATGCTTATTGAAGTATTGCTACTTGGAAATCCAAAATATTGGGCACCCAACCAGCTTTACCTACTTTAAGATGAAGAATAAAAAAGGCATAAGACCAGGACCCTAAAGGCATCTTTCAAGGTGCAAGACATAAATTCCTGAACTGAGCTTGCACCAGCTCAGTACAAGAGACCTTAACTTTTTTTCAGCGCAGTCAACGACAAGACTTTCCAAAATATGCAACAGTCTGCCTAAAGACGAGGAAATCACAGCACAACTCTTTATTCTGTAAAACTTTGTAATTTCCCATATTTTCTCTCGATTATTTCCCTTTAATCACGGCAGCTATTTAACTTAGATAAATGGACTTTGTATCTGTGATTCCAAATTAGCAGTATCTAATTTTTATGTAGTTATTTTATATGAAATTCAAATATTAACCATTATTGTGACACCACTGAGAGTGACTGTACACATATTTCAAAAATAAAAATTCACTAGTGTCAACTCAAATATATACCTCTGTACCTCACATTACATATAGTTTTTTCCTCATAGTCTTCATACAATTCATAGTTGAATTCTTAACTTTGTTCTGCAAACAAGCCCTAGAGCTGCAAGAGTGAGGATAGTGACTTCTTCCAACTACAGCAACAAATTGAAGTGCCCAAAATGAAAAGGTATACACCAGGAGTAGAAGGCTGCCTGCAAGAAAAGTCAACAAGATCACACAGACAGAGTTCTTTCCATTTTTTGGGACTAGACTACTCAGATTTATGCTTTGCAAATAAATGCTATTAGAAATTCTGTGTAAGTAGCACAGAAGAGTTTAAAAAACTGATGAAATCACTCCAACTTATTATGGCTCCTCATAAGGGTGACATTTTTTTCTGGACTTGCAGTGAGGGAAAATGAAGACATTAGAAAACTTGACTTCCCTAAAACCAGATTGCATTTTGGTTGATTAAACAACTACGATTATGTTTAGAGGTGTTACTATAATTTTTATTATTATTTATCTTTAGACTATGTCTAGCTAAAAATTGCACAGTGCCTGAGAGAGAGAAGGAAAGTGTTGCAATTCCATAGGCATCCAATAAGCTTTTTTCTCTCAAATGGCATAGTTCTGCTAGAGTGAAGAATATAGCATAACTGGATTAATAAAATTTTTATATGTCTTACATTTAAATAACTTATATTGAAGCTACATTGTGGATAAATGTATTTCCCACTGACTTCAGCATTACTGTATGCTGAAATTTCTTTAGCCTGGTGACATTTGAAAGCAGCAAGTTTTATTTCTGAGAGAAATTGCCTGAGCTTACTCTATTATGACTTGACATTTACATCGCAGTCATAGCCTGCAGCTTCAGCCAAGATCAAATCTTCACTGTTCATGCACATACAAATGTGTGGCCCCTGCTCCAGGGAATTTAAATCTGAGGTCATCTACTAAAACAGCTACAGAAAACCAGGAATCTAAATAACAAATTATCAACATAGCCATTTAGATGAGTAAAACCCTGAGGTTATAGTTACTGACATAGAAAAGCCTGACGGAGGATCTTTGTTCCCCACAGAAAAACTACTTTTTGTATGCAGTCCACATAATCTGGGTAAATATGCTTTCTAAGATGGAAACCAAACAACATAAATTTGTTGTGTGGCCAAGTATTTGAATATAGTAGCTTTTCTTGTGCATTAATGTCATGCTATGATTCAGACCACTGAGAAACAGTCATTAATTTAGAATTCAATTTATTTTACTTGTACATGAAAGGTTTGCCTTACTGATTTTGTTGAAGTTTTATTATGTTTGCTTAGATGTAGGCATACTTCTTAGAAAGGTTTTCATTTTCCATTTTAGAAAAGCAAGACTTGCTGAAATCTGGACTTGAGCTTGACTTTAGATTGTGAAATGCACCTTAATGTGATTTATATTTCACCAAGACTGTATAAATTTTGAAGGGCTGTCTGCAAGTCAAAGACCTTGACTTTTTTCTTAATGCTAAGGCAACTCAACAGTGTATTGTTGAGCTCTACTCTTGTATAAGTTACTTTCAATCCCTTCTAAGACTCCTTTCTTATTTCCTATCCTACAATATGCCAACATATATTGAAATATTCAATTCAAATGTGTATCAGTAAATCCATATCTATATATCAAACTCTCTTCATTTAAAGGACAATAAGAAGTGTTATTGAGCAAACGAGAGGCGTATAGGAAAGGCAACAATTTATTAAATATATGAGGTGGGTATAAATATGGATGGGTGTACGGATATGGATATCAATGAACCGATATGAGCTGATATACTTGTTATTGAAGTGGTGAACTGAAGAAAAACCTACAAAAAACAAACAATAATCGATGTTTTTAGAAATATTCTCTCTCATGCCTTCTAATAGTTCTCATGTCTTGGAGGTGCAGGAGTTGCCATGCCTCCCTTCCAGTCGGGTGCTGAGGGCCTGAGAGGGACTGAGGACCTTCTGGGAACACGAGGGAAACTTGGAGATAGGAGCACACAAACTCAGATCTTTGGTGGGGGGTCTGCGGTGGCTTTTCAGGCAGTGCAGGGCCCGTGGGGGTCTCAGCAGCCAGGAACCGTGGGTGGTGGTGGTCTGGTGTTTGCAGGAGAACAGCTGAGGTGGCGGAGGGTCGCGCCGGAGAGTGTCCGCAAGAAGCGCCGAGGAGAGGGGTCCGAGCAGCCACACGAGTTCACTTGTGGCACCGAGAGCTGAAGCAGAACCGCGCATGGATCCCTTCCTCCTCCCCAAGCCCTCCACCTCCCTTCCCAGAGTTCTCCATGTGGTTTTCTCAAGCACTTCTTGGGCAGAGGGGATCAATGGGAGATCAAGGAGAAAAGGCATCCCCTCTCTACCGTATAGTGCAGCCCGGCAGGCCCGGCCGCGGAGAGGAGACCTGTCTCGTGTGGCCCCAAAACTCCCTGTGCCCCACTCCCGGCCCCCAAAAACTAGGGGGGTCCCAACTCCAGCTCGGGCTCGGGGCTCAGCCCCGCCCCCTCACTGGTCTGAGGAGAGGGAAGCAGTTATTTTTTCTATTTTTATTTCAAACCCATCACACAAACATACAGCTGTCAAGGCTCAATCCTTTAATTTATTTTACCTTGTCTGAAATCTATTGCTTGATGTAACTGTGCAACCAGCCAGCGAGCTGTAAGCACTTGGCATCCAAAATTTACTTGTATCCTACTTGGGAAGCTCACACAGTGGGATGCTGATGAGGTTTCTTAACCCTCCTTCATTCTGTCTCCCCTGTATAGGATTCTCTGGAGTCAGATAAAACACCTTCAAGCACTAATAGCATTACAGAGGCAGTGGTTTTTCAATCAGTGTTGCAGCAATTGGTGGTGACCCAGCCTGTTCTAATTTTGCAGCAATGAAAGTAAGATCCATTCTTTCTTATCTGACATTTCCTTAAGCATGTTAATGAAAGATTTTGCCATCTCATATACAGGGTCTCTACAGTATGTGTTTCCAAATGTTTTCTTCAAGACTATCAGACTGCCACTATATACAGTATTTTCTTCTATGCTCAGCTTGTTGTTTACATATTGAAAGACAGTGGGTTTTTTCATAACTATACTAATATTTTGTAATTTATTTGCAAACTACTACACTGAATACTTAAGAAAAAAACAAAGACTTGGTTTTCGTGGCTTGAGAGTTTTAATTTTAAATCTCTCCATCTGAGTAATTGTTTTCATATGCTGTATTTGACACTCCTTCATGACTTCATATCAGACCTATCAGAGGAAAATTAAAAAGGTAGATATTTTGGTCAAATATAATTTTAAAGGGGTTTATAATCTTTTGGAGGGAAGAAGTATGAATATTAGAATTGAATCTTACTACCTATAAAGCCTAAAAGCCTTATAAAGCCTTACACAGTTGAAATAATAATGTGCATTTCCTTATTAGAATTTCCTTTGTCTTCATCCTCAACTATGTTTGCAGATTTTCTGTTAAAATAATGCTTTCCTACTAATCCAAATCTGACTTAAATTCTTGAGTTAACTTTACTGTTACACTTGGAATACCTTTTGCAATGCTATTTAAATTCCTTTACTGCATGACTGCATGTATCTGTTTTGAAGAACTTTAATGGTTTGTTGGACAAACTTCAAGTCCCATTAAAGATTACTCAGGATTTTGTTGCACTAGTTACTTTCCCACCAGTGAACACAAACTATTTTATTGCACCTTTCACCGATCTTGATTTGATCAATTTTATGCTCTCAGGTCCTTGTTTCAAGTCATTTGCCAATTAAGTTGCTCAAATACCTAATTTATTAAAAGTGGCTGCATTTTCTGCTTAGTTAGTAATAGTGGATGAACTCATTGCAAACACTTAGTGAATTAAAACAATGATTGAGGCCTTAACCATAATATAATTTTCTCTGATTTGGTTTATATCAAGATTCATATTTTTTATAGTGACATCCTTTGAACTCTGAAGATTATGAAGAAACTGAGATGTCACTTTCAAGTTAGTGAAGCTCTGAAAAACTTTCAGGCTTCACGGGGAATTTAAAATCCAGTATTACTGTTACAAAGCTCTTTTACTGTATGGTCTGGATACATCTCAAATAAAGCCACTGGAAGAATTAATGTTTTGGTTCCTGGCCCAGCCTGTAGACAGGCCTGTTAACCATCGTTCAGATAAATACTTTCCAGTGTTCTCCCACTTGTCTTCATCTGTCAAAGTCGGCTGGACTGTGAAGTCCTTCAAAAGGTTTGAATTCTGCTTCTAAGTCATTGAAGGCAGCACTCTCTCACTCACAGAAGAGAGAAAGGAGACTTTGAAAGCAAATTGGAGGAAAAGTCAGCATTTCTCCATACCAATTGCAAACAATTCTTTTTTGCAAATTATGGCCTTTTGAAGGCAGAAAATACAGGTGGCAGTCAATGAGGAATCCAGTTTCTCATTTCAGTTGGCTGCCTGAGTGCCATCCCTGTGATTTATTTCACTGGACTCCAAACATACTCACAGCAGTGCTAAGCCACTGTGACCCTTTTTAGTGCTGCCACTTACCAATATTGATTGCCTAAAAGAACTTTTTGCTTCATTTTCTCTTGCAGCTTTTGAAAATATATCTGAAGTGTACAAACATTTTATTGTAATGCCTGTAATATCTACTTAACAGTTAGGTTTTGGTTTTCTTTCTTCTATTTCCCCACAAGATGCTATTAGTAAAGGTTTCCGTTACCATGGATCGTCAATTTATAAGATGCCTACACACGTCAGGATCCCAAGAGGCCTTACTGTCCCTGCCCAGTATTCCCTGGGGGTCCCCAAACCTTCCTACAGTGCAGGACCCCGTGTCAGCTCCCCTGGGGCTGTCACCCTCTGCCCCAGCGATGCTGCAGTGGGATCGGTCTCCAGTTCTCCACAGCCCAGCCCAGCCACGAGCTCCAGTCCCAGCCTGACCTCATCCTATTCCCAGGGAGGTACCTAATGCTGGGAATGGAGCTGCCCCTGTGCCTCTCTCAGGTTCCCTGATTGATCTGGGAAATTTAAGTTCAATTTCAGCCCTAATCCATTGCCTTTTTTGCTGTCATCAGCACAAAGCCAAGCTTGCCACAAATAGCTCCTGGGCAATATGGCCCTCTCACAGCGTGTGACAGTGGAAATATCAGTAATGCCGCAAGGCATAGACACTAGCAAACAGTTATTTAAAAAAACCCCACAAAACACACAAACACAAAACTTTTTTGCCTTGGGTAACACTCACACAGAGAACCAGATCTCACACGCAGCACGGCCAGTTGCCATCCAAGTGGCAGCAGTGGCCTCTCGTGCCTGCACCTCTGCAGCAGTGGCCTTGCCAGCTTGGGCAAGACCCCCAGAGAGTTCTGATGGATTTCCAACACCAGTTTGGCCCCTGGCCCTGTCCCATCACACCAGCATGTTGTCTCCTATCTGTCACAGCTTCCTGTCGTCACCATTTCTGCATCTGTTGATTGGCTTACACCAACTGTTTACATTATCCTCATGCAGTCTGGCAAACTTGACAATTGGAACTGCCAGGTGATGGCCACTTCCACAGCAGTTGCAAAGAGAAATGCTAAAATAACATGACTATAATTCTGAATATGAATAATAATTTGGATTATATATTTTCAGTGTAAGAAAAAACCCAAGTGCTTATTTTAAAATAATGATGGTCTATTCTACTCAGCAACACTGCTCTAAGATCAAGTCAGTTGAGTACTGGAAGATGAGAAATGCAGAAAAAATCTTGCCAAAAAATCAAAGTTCAAGCCCATCAACTTTCCCCTTTTTCAATGAATGTTTAGGCATACATGGATATGTAATTCTATAATATGACTCAGAATGATTTGAGTTGGAGTGGGAAGTTTTACACTGTCTGTCTTGGCAAGAGTGGAGGCGTTTCATAGGTTGGACTCGATCTCAGGGTTGATTCTATGTGAATCTGTGTTAAAAAAATAATCACAACCCCCAAAACTCACAGAATAAGCAGCACATTACTTGGTGATTTTTCTTGAAAATGGCAGTAAGAAGTGATCTGAAAATCACTTTCCTAGAAACAGATGTTGATTCTATGAGTGTCAAGCCAAATTTTCCTGCTTTTCAACCTGACCAAATCTGTAACAAGAAATTTTGACACTGCAGCCATAGAAATACTATTTACTTCCTAATAAATAAAATTAAAAATTTATATGCAGAGTATCAAACCTCACACTATCACAATCTATTTCACTTAACATTCAAATACTTAATTTGTAGTTTCAATTACCAGATTTTTATCATCCTTTGCAGATGTCTACTCACTAAAAAAATTCTTAAAAATACAGACTGAAAAGAAAATGAGTTCATTAAAAATTTTTGAGTCTTTTTATATGCATATTGATATAACATGACCATTACAGTGTAAGAAACAAAGTGATTCTATACAGCCTATGGACAATTACTGAAATATTAACGATCTCCTGACAATGTTAATAATACTTTGATGGCTATGTCCCCTTGGGGCTTTCTTTGGATTAAGCTGAAGTGATTTATGCTCACTTCAGAAGGGTAGAAGGCATTTAAAAACACTGGTAAAAAGAAACCACTAGACAGGGACAGTTAGTTCAGCATCCTGTATTCCGAAAAACCCACCTTGTCTGGTGATGAAAAGGATTATTTTCTGGAGCAAAAATGGGATAGAAGTTATTGCAAGACAGCAAAGCAAATGATAAAGCAAGAGAGCTCAGTCACACTGATCAAAGCTTCCTTGTGGCACTTAACTATTCACTGGAGTTCCTATGTCTGTTGAGCTTTTCTTGCTGCAGAGATGAGACAGCATTATGCAAATTTGCAATGGGAAAAGACAATTTCCATTAGCAGCAAGGCTGCTATTTTTAACAGTTTTTTTTGTAAAGAAAGACCTATTCACTTAACGGTGAAAGCGTGTGCCAGGTATGAAGGGAAAAGTCCAAACTATTACTGACAGATGTACCACTTCGTGTAGATTGTGCACACAGAATATTAAAAGCAGTGCTGCCACCTTTTGGTTGGTTTTGGCTGTAGTAAACAAAATATTTGACATATATGAAAAACAAAAGAATCCAAACCAGTAATGAAACTGCAGAAATTAATGTCACAACATGACATTGTTCAGCAATGTCCAAACTACAAGACCTAAAAGGGTGGCATTCAAATTTTTTCAGTAAATAGGGCTACCACTACAGATTAGGCTTGTGCCTCCTAGTTTGCCATATAGGAAACATATATACAGAGGTGGATGGTTTTCCCCTTTCTTTTCTTGCCTCTGGAGTAATTTTATTTCCTGAAACAAGGTCATATTAGGGTAGGCAGAAAGGAAATGTCTCAGAGAATACTTAGGACGTTATCTGTTAAATTCTAAGCCTAAAAGCAGGGAAGAAAGTCCTGCAGAGAAGATTCCTGTTGCATTTCATTTTTGCCCAGGAGAAAATTCAAAAGCACTTTCTGTAACACAAATCTCATTTAGGTTTGATACCTTCATTTAGATTGAAAATTATGTACATAAAAGAAAAACATATAATTTGTTATTCCAACGTCAATAATGAATGAAATTGATTAATTACTAAATTCTGTTACCTTTGCAGGGCTCACTCTTACTTACAATGAAACTATAGAGAAATTAAAGTTATAAAGAACCTCTGGAGAACATTCAACCCAACTCTCTGCTCAAGGTTGCTCAAGGTTCTGTTCCTGTGAGGATTCAACATATATGAGGATGAGATTCCACAATCAAACTTGCCTGTGGTGACAATAAAAGAAGTCACAATATCTAATCAGAATTGCCCATGTTGTCATTTGTGTCCATTGCCTTTCATCCTGTCAATGCTGGTTCATGTCTCACAAACTGTACACCAGGTCCCCCGAGCTGCTTTCTATCCAGCCCCAGCCCTACTTTTGGATAGGGTTATTCCACTTCAGATGCAGGACTTAAATTGTGTGCAAAATGGAAAGAGCTGCAGGACATAAAGGACAATTGTCACAAGTGATTAAATGAAGTAGAGGGTAGAAAGGTAATAATGAAACATATTCTTGTCTATTGAGTACCCACATCCAGTTTGACTTTTTTTTTAAAGCAGCTATTTGGCAGCTCAGTTCTTTGTAACCTAGGATACTGGTACAGAATGGGAAAGATATCAGACTATCAATTATCTGATGTAGCATGGCACTCGAGAAATGAATCGCAATTTACAATACAACACTGTCACACACTGTTTTGCTTCTGTATGGATAACTCATGATACCTCAGCTGCCTTTCGATTTAGATACAGGAAAGCACTCTGTGATACTGGGGCCCCTCTGTAAGTAGTGAGGGAGGAAAATGAGAAAAAAGAGAAACCAAAACACAAAAATGGAAAAAAACCCCATGAATTTAAATCTGCCAGAGATCAAACTAAGACGTTCTGCATATAGCTGCAAGAATGTGCTAACAATCAATATGTCAGGTAACAGAAGAGAAATGCTCTGATACTGAGCTGCATGAAAACAAAACTAAAATCTTCCGTACAGCGTACAAACTTAACTGATTAGAAGTAGCTCAATGTCAGGAAATTCTGTATCAAATATCACTATTGATACAATCAAGCAACTTAATTGGTACACTCAGACATTTACCTTTTTTCTTTCCAGATCCCAGTTTTATTAATCTATGTAGATACAAGCAAAAATAACCTTTACACGAAAACATTTAAACTTAAGGCTGAGTGGATCCACCCATCTACTTAGCTGAGGTTTGGAAGTGACATATTCAAAACAAAAAGGAAACCTTAAGATAAAAGTTTGCTTAATTATTTAAATACGGAGATGTTGCAATAGAATCAAGAACCAGCAGAATGTGCCATTGTGAACCTACTTTCCAAATATTATTGAACTAAATGTTCAATAACAAAAGTGATAAATGGTCCTTCATCATGTTTTATTGACCAGTCACAAACACAAGAGAAAAAGACAGACTGTAGGAGATGTAATATTATGCTATGTTACAAACAAATTTTGCTTCTAGGTGACATCAAGAAGAATATAGAATCAGCTTTTCTAGTCAAATAGAAATGCTGGTTAGAACTGTTTAAAATAATTTATAAAGAAACCACAAATAATGCTTTTTAAGATATTATATTCTTGTTGCAGTCTTTTTCCATACAATTCAAGCATAATTTGCCTTGCAAATTAGTGTTTTAAATTAACAAAGGGCACTCAAAGTGCATAGTCTTGTAGTATAGAAGTCACCAGACGTAAGAGCTGGGACTCTTCAGCCAGGAGAAGAGAAGCCTCAGGGGGGATCTTAATAATGTGTATAAACACCTGAAGGGAGGGTGCAAAGAAGATGGATCCAGAATCTCTGTAAGTGGGGACTAGAACAAGAGCCAATGGGCACAAAATGAAACAGACAGTGCTGCATGAACAACAGGAGACACATTTTACTGGCCAAACAGTGGCAGAGCTTAATTTCCATTCTTGGAGCATTCAAGAGCTATCTGGACGTGCATATGGTGGATCTAGGTAGTTCTACTTCAGAGGTCCCTTCCAGCCTCAAATATTCTGTTTTTTGGTTTATTGAGGTATAAGAGTAACTTGCACATAATATGGCATCAGTGTCACAGTAGCAAAACCACTCGTCCTGTAGTAATTGTAGGATCTGATGACAATATGCAACTATCAAAATACATTCTCCGAAGTCTAAGGCATCTTTTCTGTGTGACAGTCGTTTCTGTAGTTTTCCAGGGCATTATGTTGATTAGTTTCAATAGCATTTGGGTCATAAATTATTCACTTTTGTGCAGACACATACTATAATAACAAAAATGGTAATTACTAGAGTGTTTTATGCATTATTGACCTTCTGTGAGTATATAATCTACCTAGCTATGAATTTCTGTAACAGTACTAGTCTCTGACAAGGCTTTTAGATAGCACTTCTTTAGTTACAATATCTAACCCTGGTAGTTTATCTGATGGATCCAACAATAACGTGGAACCAAGTTTTCTTCATTTTCATGAGACACCTCTACTCTCATCAGTGCAGCAACGTACTGTCATTATTGTGACTGATGGTCATAGTATGGAATTTTCAGTGTCCTGTCGCTTTGTCACTTTCTTTACAAAATATGCCAGACAGTAGAATTTGCCCAGTTGCTCACAACTCATAGAATGGTTGATATATTGTACCTAAATAAAAGCAAGGACATTTTTCTTGTCACTAAAGGAGAGGATTCCAACATCATTAGTCGAGAAATGTGAACAGATAGAAATATATACTACTCCAATGATGTGTTTCTGATAATGGCTTCTTCTGCCCTGAAAACCAATGGAGGTAATACTGAAGAGTGCCCTAGAACTCTTCAGGAAAGGTCTCTCAAAGCTTCACTCACAGAGGCACATTTTATGGGTGGGACAGTGGGCCAAAGGGTAATGCCATAGCCATCTGTAACTTTTTTTTTTTTTCAGTACCATTCCTAAAGGCTTTCCAGGCTGCAATATGAGAATGCTTGATAGTTACTTAATAATTTCACTGAATCTCATTTCTCTGTACTGTGTTACTGTTAGGGACTTTCTTAAGAATCTTACTAATATTATTTCCTATTTGTATTTAGAAAAATGGGGCTAGACCATAATTGAAGGGACATTTTCAGAAACTAAGTAACCGTATTTGTTGATATAAGACAAAAAACAATACAAGCTGAAGGCAGAACTGTTGACTGAGAGAATGCAGTACCTCTTTTACTGATGTTTTGTTCACAACAGGTACTACCTCACCACTCTTTGCTAATATACATTCATGGTGTTTTCATTTTCTACATGAACTGGGACTGTCTTGCACTACGTATGAAATTGAATTAATGATGGTTTTTTCCTATATAAACTCAGAGAGAACAGTGCTCTCCCTTAATAAATACATCAATAAAAGCAAGTTTAAAGTTTTAAAGACAGCAGTACTTTAATCATCCATGAACTGGCCAATAATAGTGGCTTAGTTATTGAAATTATTAATACATATGAGAGAAAAGTGAGAATACTATTCTTATGAAAACTTTATTTGTGCAGTCCTTTTCTCACCTTAAATTTACAAAATGTCCTATTTTAGAAATAGCATGGCTTCCAGCTTTCAACATAGCTCTTGACTGTTCTGTAAACCCATGTCTGCATCCAGGCCCTGAAGTCTCTACATCCTCCAATGTCATGACTCAAATGAATCCTGAGAATATCAGTTCTACCTAACTGTCTGTTAAGCACAAGATTTTCTTTAAAAAGAAATAAGTTGGTGTGGAGATATGTATAGAAAAGGAAAATCCATCCAAAATTGCCCTCTGTTTCATATCACCATTATAAAGATAATAGATAGTGGTACATTTTGTGCTATTTAACTCTATCTTCTTCTCTGAACTCACAAGAGAGCTCCCTAAATACAATGAAGAAGAAAAATAAGATGTGCCCCTAGAAATTCCAGGATTAAATAGTCTGTTATGAAATTTTCTTTAATATCCAGTGTTAACCCTTTGCGATGTACTATTTGAAGTCAATTCACTTTCCTAGAAGCATGTTCCACAGTTAGAAACCTTTTATAGACAAGTTTCCACAGGCTCACCACCTTTAAGGATGAGCCTGAAGCTTAAGAGCTTATGTTATCCACAACTGTGATAAGGATAAAAGCAAAGTTTCTAAGACCTAGGTATCAGTCTTTGATAGCGGCCCCATGGCAGATTTTCTCCTAGAGTGTCATTTGGAAAAAGATATGAGCCTGTCTCAGGCAGGGTTGTTACCTTGAAGCCAAAGAAAAAAGCCTACCAGGAGGGAACTGAAAACATTTTCAGAGATGTGAATGAGGCCCATTTTACATAGCAATGGTCACCTCCATCCTCCAGAACAAGGAGAAGAGTTTGCCACGGATGTGGTAATGATTTTAACATAGCAACATATTTTCACAGTTTTTCTTCTACCTCTGCCTTATCCTACTTCCCTACAGTGCTAATATCGGATGTGCATTTTCAGGAAAACATATATGTCCAGATCTCTGAAGCTTAAATTATAACTGTGAATCAAAGAGGCAATTATAAATCAGTCCTGGCTGGGGATCAGGGCTCTATCTGTGTGCATATCCAGGATGCTAGCCATCAGTTCCCTGAGTAGATCAAGACCTGCCAGGCTTGGATGAACACAAATGACACCTTGGACTGATTTGAGTCAGTGGACTGACTGATCTCTTGTTTAACAAACCCACTGTCCATGAGCATACAGTCTGTGCAATAAATATATCCAGCTGATCAGATATTCTGTCATCAAGTAGAAACATTTCCCAGTGTGGTGAAACTAGGGTGAAAATTGCTGAAGGGCTGTTTTGCCTGCCCCTCCTTGCCTCTATCCAAATCCCCTGCCTGGAGAGCAACAAGGCATTTAGATTCACTAACAGAGATGTATTAGTATGGTCAACCAATCGTTTGTTCCTTACTGTTACTCTGTTCCTTACTCTACCTTGTTGAGAAAAAAAATATTTCTCAGATGAAAAGATCTGCCCAGAGCACTGCTGAGAGACCCCTCTGATTATCCAGGAAGAATCTCAAATCACCACACAGTGTGGATCTTTTCATTAATCAGAAAGAAATGGGGCAGTTAAAAAACACAAAACATAAACAGTTTTTCAGAAAATCGCAGTCCACTGCTTAAAAGGTGTTTATCTAGGACTTCAACTCTCTAAGTCTCTCTCGATGTAAATTGGGAGTTAAGGTACAACCAGGGACAGTTGCTGTTCACTGAGGAACTGTAATGTGAGCTGTCACTTCAGGTACACTTCAGATAAAAGAAATTTTAGCAAGGAGCTTTTCAAACAGAAGCTAAAGATTTACTTGAAGCCCCAAATTCTTTAAATGAGATTGTTCCATCAAGGCAATACTACGTGAAAGATGAGACTTATGGCAATATATAATTCAGGACATAGCAAATATTGTATTTACACATTTTGTCCAGAAGGAGTAGTTCAACTAAGTCTGTTTGATAATTCAGATGTGTCACCAAACTAACCAGGTAATCAATGGAGAAATAATCATTCACTGGAAGAAGCTAAAAATCTCCTGGCTGATTCGCTTTCCTACCTGCAGCTAAAGCTGTGTTTGTGGTATTATTAGGCACTACACAGAGGAAAGGTCTTATAAGAGATCTTGGTTTATATCATCCTCCTCTGTGCCAGGAGCTATTATACCTTGCATGTTTTTAACAGATATTGTAATCACAAAGTTTACATTTTTTCCCAAAACTCTAAAGAGCACATACATAATTATCTATAGTGGACCTATAATGAAACAATTTTCTTTAAAAAACACTTCAATTTCTAACACACCATTTCTCTTTCATTTTTTACTACTTACACATCACCCTGGATCATGTGAAATGTATCTACTGCTTATTAGACATCAATTGACCTTGAGATAACACATCCACCTCAGAAATAATTTCAGTGAATGAAATTATATTTAGCTATATGTGAAAGACCTAGACAGTTCTGATGAGAGAGTATACAGCTTAATAGTGGTTCAGGCTTCAGGAATTGCATTACTGCTTGCATCAGCCTAAATGATCCTACAACAACCATCTCACATTGACACAGCTTGCAGATTTATGCACTGTGTAGCAAAGAGCCAGCCTTATCACAGCTCATCCACTATCAAGTGTTTGAAAAAGATAAGAACTCATTTGCATTTTTAATGATGGTTCAATGTCTTGACTTCTTTTCAGATGCGACACTGACAATTACAAATTATAGCTGCAAAAATTCACTTCCTCTAGGCTTACTACATATATTTTGGGGATATATTTCTTCAAAAAAGATCAAGAACTTGTATGGTACCAACTGACACAGGTGACTAATTATGCAGTATTTAAAGTTATAGTAATTCTTTGACGAGGTATTTTAATATAACCTGCAATCTCTGGGTCAGAGGACTGCAAGCTTTATTTGCATTCCAAGTCTACCCTTTCAGTAACAGAAATCCTTAAAAAGGGTTGTCAATTGGTATCCACAACACAGAAATTAATTTTCTCCATCTCTTATTTTTCTCCTTGTTCTGTCCTCATCAGGAAAATATGCAGAGGACCGACATAATCCACATTCTTTTGCTAAATAACCTAGTTATTTATGACAGCTATTGGGCAGACTTAGATAGTACTACCTGCTTTGTTTAGTTCTAACAGATACCTGTTGTTTTACCAATGCCCTTGTTCAAAAAAGTGTAATAAAATAAATGTATGATACTATGATGGCAAAACTTTCACAAAAAGACAATCTAAGATACCGTAAAAAACCTATTTACTTATATGACTTTAATATGACCTTCTTACTACAGAGGTTTTAATGGTGGTGTAAATCTCCTCTGAGAAGCTAAAGTGAGATGAAGAAGAATTAACAAACATAACAAAACCCACCTTGAAAGCCCTTTAGTTAAGCATTTCTGATACATGTTCAGGAACGTACAGTGAGTTTATATGATTTCTTAAGTCTCTGCTCATAGTTCTTTATATCCTCAATTAAACACTAGTCACTCACTTTCAAGATGTTAACTTCTCATGCTGCGTGACCATGGAACATTAACCATTCCTGCTCAAATCTCAATTGACTAAGAAGGCAGCACATCTTTTCAGGGATTTATTAAGGCTTGGTAAAGACATTTATCTAAATTCCATGCTGACATACACAATGTGCAACTTCACTAAAGGATTTGTATTTAAATCAGCTGAAGCATCTTGTATCATCATCACATGTGTTTTACAGCAGCCATTTCAAAAATGCAACAGCAATTTCCTAGAGGAGCTTCCCCAGGAAACAACAGCAGCAGTAGCAAAGGGACGTCGTGCAGCACTTCTCCCACATGGTCCATCTATTTACAATTCCATTATACACTACAGTGACAGTCATATGTAATTCTCTCTCACGCTAATGCTTTGGTTATATACAAAAGATACAGCAAGTGGAAGTAAATCTCTGTTGACAGAATACACTGCAGGAGACTTGAATATGTTTTGCTGTAACAGTGATGGATGGACTCCTCAGTGGGTAAAGGAATTGCTTGGATAGTCACATCCAGAGAGTAACAGCTCAGTATCTGAATGGAGATCAGTGACGAGTCGTTAAATATTTTCATGAATGATACAAACAGAGGGATTGAGTGCATGCTCAGCAAGCCCGCGGATGACACCAAGTTGAGTTGTGCAGTTGATATGCCTGAGGGATGGGGCATCTTCCAGAAGGACCTGGACAAATGTGAAAAGTGGGTCCATGGGAACTTCATGAGGTTCAATAGGGCCAAGCACGAGATTATGTACCTGGGTTGGGGAAACATCAGTTATCAATACCACCTGGGAGATGAAGGGACTGAGCAGCCCTGCTTGAGAAGGACTTGTGTGTGTTGGTGTGTATTTGTTTTTCTGTGGCCAGGTTTTGGTAGCAGCGAGGGGGCTGAGGGGGAAGCTTCTTTGAGAAGCTATTGGAAGTTTCCCCCATGTCTAGCAGAGCCACCAAACCACTTAATGGTGGACGAAAAGCTGGACATGAGCCAACAATGTGCACTTGCAGCCTAGAAAGCAAATGGCATCATAGGCTGCATCCAAAGGAAGCAGGGCCAACAGCTTCTGTCCCTCTACTCCAGTATGGTGAGATCGCACTTGGAGAACTGCATCCAGCTCTGGAGTCCTCAGCACAGAAAAGACCTGTTAGAGTGGGTCTAGAAGTCAGCCACAAAGATAATTAGAGGACAGGTTGAGAGATTTGGGTTTGTCCAGACTGGAGAAGTGTCCAGGAGTACCTCATTATAACCTTTCAGTACTTGAAGAGTACTTTTAAGAAAGATGGGGTACAGACTTTTTAGTGGAGTCTGTTGTGGTAGAACAAAGCATAATTGTTTTAGGCCGAAAGAGGCTAGATTTAGCCTACATGTTACAAAGACATTTTTCACTATGAGGGTGATGAAACACAGGAGCAAGTTGCACAGAGAGCTGGTAGAAGATCCATCCCTGGAAACATTCACAGCTGGATGGGACTTTGAGCAACCTGATCCAGTTGAAGATATCCCTGCTCCTTTCTGGGCAGTTGGACTGGATGACCTTTAAAGATCCCTTCCAACCCAAACTATTCTATGATTCTATGACAATTAACAGCTATGTGTGATTCATGCAATTTAAGAAACTTTCACAAGATGTGTCTGAAAATACAGACATATATCAGGATGAAGTATTTTATTACAGTTTGAAACTTTTCTCAGTATTACCTAGTCCATTATTAAACACAATACTTTTAGAAGCAATAGTGCTATTTCACAAACTCATACCCAAATGGAAAACTTGGCAGCACCCATTTAGGCTAATTAACATGTGTCCATCAAGAGTGGATAAAAACAAGCATGTATTTGTTGGACTGTATATTTAGTATTTGCTAACAACAATTTCGTTAGCAAACAACATATTTGTTTTCTTAAACTACTATCTCTTAATTTCTAGATTCTTCTTCAGAAGTGAAATATTTGACTTCTGTTTTGTATCCTTTCATCCTATTATATAATTTTATTTATAATTTATTATAATTTTATTTGCATTTTCAGACATTTCCATTTTACTTTAAGAACTTCGTATTTGTACAGCTATTTTGAATTGTTTTCTCATGACAGAATCATTTGCATCTAAGTGATACATCAAATTCTCTAGCTTTGAAAGAGGCTTAAAGTAACTAGGCCTGCAATCCTTCTTTTAAACCAACAGGAATTGGTTAACTTTATCAAGACTTCTTAGAGAATCTTAACCAAAAGATTAATGTATTTTTTTAAAAATACTTCTTCATTTACCTAACGTACCTTGTATGTATAATTCTAGTTCTTGTTCTCATTACCCATAATTTTTTCTATTTTAGATAATTTTCTTGTTGTGCTTCCATTTTATTTGCTATGTTAATTCTACATTTCCCTTTCATTTAGGCATAAGATATAACAGCAAGTATGGATGCAACCTTTGTATGCAGCACATGTGTGTGCCTTTGTGAGGCACAGAATATTCTCATGCCATTTAGGATAACTGAGAGAAGCATTCTCTGGCTCAGTGCTCTCAGCAAAATGAAATCACAGTCTAAGTCTCTACCCTTCTACTTCTGGCAAGCAATGATTGGACTGATAACTTATTGCTGTAATGAAAAATGTTTCATCCACAGACACTCTGCAAAGAAAAGAAAGAAACAAAAAAAGCCAGATACTAACCCAGGCCCACAGTGAGTTATAGACTTGGAATTGCAAAACTGAAGTTAAATTGCAAATTTAATTCCATCTTGCGAAACCAGTGAAGCAAAAATAGATGCTTTAGGCATTTTCTCCAGTTCCACACTGAGTTCCCCCACCCAGTAGATATCTGCCCTGCTAGTTCAACTATTCTTGGTTGCTTGTTATCACCAATATACTTAATTTTTTTAATTTAGTAAAGTCAGATTTTTTTCTATTGGTAGCTTTTGCATCCCTTTAGCAAATGGAGATGACAGGTAATGTCCACAGTGGACGTTACTGTATTTATCAGAAATTTTTTTTCCTGTCAGGTAAATTACCCACAGTACACTAAAGACCGTGCAAACTAAATCTGAATCATTCCCGTAATAATAGCTCCTTATTTCGGTGACAATATTTCAGTGTAACTTTTGAACTATTTCAAAAATTCAATCGAAAACGTCTCAATGCATGCTGTCAATGTCTTGGGCTTTTAGTAAAATACAGATGTACTCATTCATGGCTTATTATCTGACCTGAAAGACAACAAAATTACACATAGCCTTGGTGTCCCAGCACTCCTTTAGGACAGTGGGGAAGGCTGCCTTCTTTCTGAGGCAACCAGAACAGTATTAATGAAGACTCCACCTCTGCCACTTAGTTAACTCATTGGTTTAAATAGGATTACTCCCTACACTGCAGAAGTTCTTTGAATTAATTCAATTTCTTCCCTTTGACCTCTGTGATGGAGCATTAGTAAGTCTGCAGGTGGTAAAACAAGGCATTACTATTGTGCTTTGACCTTTTTAGTTTTGAAGCAATTTTAGATAGCTAACCTTAAAACTGAAGTAGCACATCTTTCTGCATTCAAATACAAGTACTGTACACAAGCACTAACTGAATGCACTGATAGAATGGGATAAAAGTTGACATTTTGGAAAGTAGGAACTGCTACAAAATCAGATTTTTAGAGTGGTATAAAATTCTCACTTTAATAGAAGGAATAAATCAACTAGTTTATATTTTGATATTTGTGTGCCCTGCCGCACAGCATCTGCGTGCGAACTACAATTTTGCTAGAAAACAAGGAGCACTTTTCAATAAACACAAACAGTTAGAAATATGAAAACCACTTATGGGGAAAGGAAATAGCCACATACTGAAGCCATTAACAACCTGGTAGAAATGAAGTTTCCTTTGTGGTTCTTAACAGTCGTTTGATAGAGATAGTTTCAGTGTGGCACACCCAACAGCAGATGGATGAAGGACAACAATCCCTCAGAAAAACAGAAGTCATGAATACCAATTTAAAATTTCAAGATTTTAAAGTTTCTTGAAACAATTTCATCATTTTTCTTGTCACAGTGTCTTCCTGTACTCCCTGATATAGTATTTCAAAATTCCAACCGAGAAATAAAATAGCTATGTATTGTTCACTTATGCTTCAATCATGTAGGTCCTCTAGAAGGAAGAGCAAAATTTTTACTGAGATATTACAAAGCAACGGAAAGAAGAAAATAATGTAACAGGATAATAAACAGTTTCAAACACTTTTTTCATGTTCTCTTTGGAGTCTTTAGAAATTTGAGATAGCTTAAAGAGTGCATAGTGGATTACCAGTTTTATATGTCACTGGTGAGGGGTCCTTCAGATTCTCAAAAGGAACATATTTGTTACTTTCAAGGAGTGTTTTTCAAATAAAAATCCTTCCAGTCTGGGGCTTCATGCTGAGCACACATACATCAGTAATGAAGTTTTGATTAGTTGATCCAGAATAGGACTCCTAAGAAGGTCAAGATAACCCCCTGTCTGATGGACTTACTTGAAGACTATATCAATATATGACTATCAATATATTTAATGTCAATATTTCAGTGTTTTGGAACAGGGTCCCAAATTCAGTATTGTCAGACACAGCTGTAACTTCAGTAAAAACCACAGACTTCTATGCAGTGCACTTTTCAGTGCCTATTTGCTTACCTCAAAAGAGAGTGCCTGTTGAAACATGACTCATTTTGTCATGGCCAACATTAACATTTATGAGCCAGTAAAACTACAAAGTGGGATTGCACAGTAAATAACACCACAAAAAAAATATTGCTCATGGCAGTGGAAACTCTGTGAACAGAGAGCAATTCCTCAGAAATATAAGTTTTTCCTTTCTCCTCAATACAAACTCATTGTTCCATATGGTCCATGCTCATGCATTATACTTCCCCGTTCTTGAAAACCCAGTTGAAAAATGTCTTGAATTAGTTTATTATGTCAAAAACAATTTAAAAATCCTTATTTTTATTTTTTAAAATCGTATTTTTAAATCCATGACAGTTCTGGAAATCACTGCTAGCAAATAAATTGGCTATTTCCCTCAAGGCATGTGGGCTGAAGACCATGATTTTTACTTGTCAGCAGTAGCCTCAAGAGTTATTACTGAAAGAGTTTCAACTTCCATTTGATTGTAACTGCAGGGTTAAACCAGAAATAGCAATGAAAGATACGCTTAACTTGTCTGTAAACATTGATGTTTTTTCGTCTGAAAGATTACAAGTTGCAGTGTAAGGTGATGAATCTGATTTCCTGGATATTTACAGCAGCTGGTTGCTAAAAAAAAAAAAAATAAATCTAATGTTTCCCAAGAGTTTTGCATGTTCAGGCTGCTTTTGAAAAGGCTTGGCCCTACTGCCATGACGTGTACTCTATAGACTATAGACTAGACTTCATGTACTATGCATAAGACACACTCAGTCCCTGAAGCACAAAAAAGACTGAAATGTGCATTTTGTAAGCAACAGCATTATTGCATGTCCAGTTTCCAAAATGAATGCAAAATTCTTTTTATTCATGAAGTTAAAGGGTATGCAAAGAAAATGAAGATTAAAAAGCTGCAAAAATTGGCAAATTTAAATGCTTCAAGTTTATCATTTAAATACTTCATGAAATATTTTTTTTGGTCATTTGAATTGCACTACAACTTAATTTCTGCTTTAATTTCCATACTGGACTTTAATATCATTGAATCTTAGGCAAGGCAAGTCTGCAACCTACTACAATTACAATAAGTATTTAATTATTAATTATTTGTTATTATACCATGGATAACCATTTTTTCAAATAAAAGTGGCATTAAATAGGCTTGCTGCGCCTTTCCAAATTTGGTCATTAAAGTGTAAACACCCAAATCAAGAACTATTTGCCAATGGACTTTAATCTCTTCCAGAGGATGCTGTCATCTCAGAAGACAAAGTGGCAGTTTTTGAAAAGCAAAGACTTGCTTTGTTAATAAAGCAGGACAAGGGGAGAAAACTGGGTAGAAGTGGCCTAGAAACCCGTGCTATTAAGTTCAAAGCCCAAAGGCTCAAAGCTGATCTGTACAGTGGGGAAAGGTTAATTTCTTCTGTATATTTAATATCCCATTTTTTCCTGGTCTAGTTTCAGAAATCATCTCAGAAAATCAGAGCTCTAATTTTTAAAATACAATTGATGTCTTCAGAGAGTAGACTGGCATTTTAGTTTCTGTTTGGCCCCTCACAAATACCTAGATATAGCTTAAAAGTTATAGTTAACTGCAAAATCACAAAGATGTAAAAAAAAAAAAAAAAGAAAAAAAATCCTTTCTACATATTACTTGTTTTAACTATGTAGGTATGTGGGATTTCTCTTTGACACAATAAAAACAGCTATGGAAATTTCAGAAAAAAATTTTTAGGCACATTTTTCTTACAGTTTTCTACCTCATTTTGTTCCTCTTTCTTTGCCCATTCTTCTGGGCTTACAAAGTTCAGCTGAATCTTCTTTTTATGGAAAAGTAAGCCCGTGCAATTCTGCTTTTTGCTTTGTCTTAGTGTTATCAAGGTTAATGGCAACCTGTGTAGCCCTGGAAACTTCAGTCTTTAAATATTAGTGATGGGAATCCCAAAATACATTGCTAAGTGTTACAAAAAATAAATAAGAGAACTGTTTTCTTTAAACATCAAAACCAAAATAGGGCACTGAATAACTTAGTTCAAATAACTATGTAGTTCCTTGTTCAGAAGATATACAAAAACAATCATATGGTTCAATCACTGTCAGAATCTAAACACATAGTCTGTAAGTGAGAATGGAATGAAGAAAACATTCAGGGAGCCCAGGTGTACAGTGCAGCTTTAAAAAGAAATGTTTAAAATTCATCCTGCAGAAAATACTAAATTTTTGCTTCAACAGTTTGCCAATGCTTAATTCTTTGGATATGCAACTTCATTTAAACAGTACATGTCAGAATTCAAAAGAATTTTTCAGCACCTGTTTTTATGTTGTTTTCCAAACATTTTGTGTGGACGCTATAGGTAAGGAGTAGGATAGTGCTTAAAAACTTAGTATTAAAGGGCTTGTATTTCTTTTTTTTTAAAAAAGTGTATTTGAATATGACGGGGGTTTAGCAATATGTTACAGGATTTCTAAAGTTAAAAGAACACTGCCAAACTAACAATTTGAAAATGTGCCAAAAAATGGGGGAACTGACAGTCACTTTGCTCACAGGCAAAATGTAAAGTAATAGATGGAAAAAACCCCAAACCAGACAAGCTAAAAAGATATGTCACTTAAGTATTTCTACGCATTATTTACTAGATAGATATTTGACAAATTCAACTTACTCAAATTGTGAAGAAGTACAAAAGATCTGAAACACAATGCCAGTGCCAGCTTTTTAGTGAAAAATCCATTAAGTCTCAGTTCCAATAGCCATTCAATTTGCTTCTGCCTGCTCTGGTGTGGTGCTCCGAAAAGTCACTGAAGCAACCACTTAGTACAGGGCACCTTTTCTTGTTCCCCCACACTTCCATGTTTATTTATCACACAGACCCTTATTAGGAGGTGGGGTGTAACACCATGAAGAGGATAGACATTGAGAAAAGATGCCAGTTACTTTGAGATGTTGAGAAAAAACACTCCTAATCGTGTTCTTGGGATTAGGGATTTTCCTCCCACATATATTGTCTCCAGAGAAGCAGTGTGAAATTATACAAAAACTAGGGAAGGTTTCTCAAATGAAGAAATATCAGCTTTATAAAGTACCAGTTACCAGCAAACCCATATCACTAGTAGCATTGAAGCATTCTTCCCTTTGATTGTCTACTGCTAACAGTAAGCCTTTAAATTCCAGAATAATTAAGGCTGCAGCCTGTTATTCCTTTAGTCAAGGGCAGCTTTGTTTTGCCTCTGCCTGAACTGTGATTTAGCAATTGCTAGAAAGCAACAATCACCTGCATGCTGAGTTCAGTGTCTGTTGGGGAAAACTCTCACCATACACCTCTGTGAAACCTGAACTCCTGGAGGCAACACTGAGCTCCCTGAAAAAGCCAGGCTGGCCAGGCAGCAGGGCTGTGGCTGAGGGCTGGAGGCTGTGCTTCCCTGTGAGGATGCCTAGGCAATGCCCAGGAGACTGTCTGGTGAGGTGAGTGGGCATGGTGGGATGCTTGATGTGGGGGAATGAAGGAGCCAGAGGAACTCTGGAGCAGCTGGGCACTAGGGCTGAACTGAGGAGAAACACAGCCAAGCATGGCAGGGGCGGGAACAGAAGGAAAAAAATGTTCACAGTTCTCTACAACTCAAGGTCACTAGCTGGCATAAAGCAAGCTCAGAACAACTAAATCACTGTACCATGACGCAGGAGGAACCATTTCCATCTCTATGGTGTTTTCATAGTCACTTGGAATTTTCTGTATTTAAAAGATAACTATTCTAGCTTCAATTTGTGTTTGGTTGGTTGATTTTCTTTCCCCCCCTGCCCTTTCTGCACCTAAAAGCCTTTTTCATCTTCTTTTGGGAGCTTATTTTAAGGAAGAAGACTAGGCTTTTTCATCTCACTCAATATCTTGTCACAACCTCCCATAATGTGCATTTTCTAACAGCAAGATAACTTCAGAACCTTGGTTTTACTGGTCTGATGTGTGGTTTTCAAAGCAGCTACCACATAATTTTTGTCTTAATGCCTTTTCCTCTAGGATGCCACAAATACAAAGATAGGGAGGCATGCTCCAAAACAGAAGCTGGACTACTGGGGTGGTATCATCTCATTGTCAGAAAGATTTTATCCTATATTTCAGATCAATTATCCTTGACAGTAAATTAGTATGTATATGAATCATTTGGGTGCTCTGACACTTTCAGATCTTGTCAAAGTTTTTCCAAAAATAATTGAGGGTGCCTATCCCTCAACTATTCTTAAACTGCTAAAACGTTATTTTCACAAATTAAAGCCAACAAAATATTTTCTATTAACCATACTAATCTGGGAATTTAGCAGCATTGCTTGAATGCATTCGCCATTTCAAATTAAAACTTCTGGAGTGTACTTAAGTTGAAGAGTTAAAAACACCACATACAGAGAAAAAATATTTTAATTTGGCATACAAACTATGTACCATTTATAACAAGCACCTAGACAACAGTTTTACTACTGTAAGTTTTCTTCATGCTCTGCTTTGTCTCTGGGGAAAAAAAAAGTCCAACTTTTACTCCTGACAAATATGTATTAACTTAAACAGTAAATTGTGAAATTATTTTCTTTACTACAGAAAAACCTCCTGTTTTTCCTACACACTCCTTTCCAGTGCAACATTAATCTAGTAAAAAAATAAATAAATAAAAACAAGTAAATAAAAACGGCCCATTGTAGGTCTTCCCTAAACATCCTAACAGTTTCGATTTAAAGAACTTCATGTGTTTCCTAAAGTGCTCTGTGCTATGTCTTTGCACTATGCTTATGTTGCCTATTTCTCATTACCTTTCCACATGAAAAGTGCCAGAGTTCCTGTAGATCACAGAAGTTCAGCATTGTCCCAAGATGTTACCAGAATAACCTGAAATATCTCATTAAGGTAATTATTCAGTTGCAGAGAAACGAAAGCAGGGAAAGTAAGGAAAAAAACAAGTCTTAATAGCAGCTGGTGCCTTTAGCTGGGGTGAATGCCAAAGAAATTTTGAAGCACAACCCCCCCCAGCAGTTCCCTGCAGACTCCCTGCCGAATGTGCCCAGTATGTACAGAAAGCTTTGCACAGGCTTTACATAAAACACTGCCTTGATTTGAGTAATGGGGTCCACAAAAACATGACACTAAATATCTCTTTTGTTAAATTCTGGAGGCAAGTCACAGTCGTCAGTAAGTGCCAGAAGAGATAGTGTTCCACTTCCCAAAGTCCATCAGCTGAATTAGACAAGGATCCCAAAAGTCTTCAGCCAGGAGTGCCAACAGCATTAGGGCAGATGAGTCCACACCAGGTAGGAAAAACTATTCCATGCTTCACTGTTTTAGAAAGCACTTCCCAATGGTAGTGAGCAGACAGAACGGCCCAGGACAGATTTCCCTTGCTGTGCCCTAAATGGCCACAAGACCCTAGCTGAAAAATACTTCCTGCAGAGTTTTTCCTCCTACACAAAATTTACTATTAACAATGTTGGACTTGAAGGGCTAGTCTTAAATAAACAAAATAGAAGAACCCTTCATTTATCCGTTTGGTATTTTGTTTCACATGAATGGATATTTGGTATTTTGTCCACATAAATGGATGCTATCACTAGTACTAATCCTAAGGTCAGCATCTGTGCCAGATAAAGGAAATTCAATATTTGAGGCCCTGTTAATAATTTACAGAAACTTATTTGTTGGAATTAAGTGAAACATAAGTAAGCAGAAGAGAGGAGTCCCTCCCTAACCTGAGCTTTCATGGGTTGACTTTGCCTTCAAGAGCCATAGAAGTGATGAACAGAGGCCTCATAGAGGCCACCTAGCTTGCCTTCTATCATTCCTCACTCACTACTTTCCTCATGGCAGAAGAGGGGAGGATGGTCTGTTGAAAATGATTTTCTGTAAGAAGATAAGATACCCCTTTTGTTGATAAAAGCACATCTAGGGGCACAAAGATCTTAAAAATATTTCCTTTAGATTTGCTATGTGGCAGAAATAAGCTACTCTGCTTACAGATACTTGAAAAGAAATGGCAGTCTCTGAAAGCAGAGTTTAATGTCTGCCTTTTCACTTACTGATACATATGGTCTCCCTCTCAGATCGTATAGAGCAGAGACTAAATGACATAGATCTGTGGATATAACAATCCTACATTGTTGATTCTGTTTTTTTAATAGCTGATTTCATGTGCTACAGAAGATATCCCAGTAGGTTGTCTTTCAAGGTATATCAGCAATGTTCTTACTCAGTTAAACACCAATCAGGAGTGTATTTTCAAATCACTGTTATACAGGAGGCAGAGATCAGACTTCCCAGTGGGGACTGCAATGTGCTCTAGCCCAGCTTTGTGTGGCAAAGACCAATGCTGAGGCACCCTGGCCAACCCTGAGGAGCTTTCCAAGAGAAAGGTAGAAGGCAGCTTGGTGGCTGCCCTACCCTATGTGCAGGAATGAGCTGTGGCTGCCATGCTTGACCACAGCTCACCTAAGCTATGCTGCCATCACACTGCTGGCACTTGTGCCTGGCCATGTATCCCACTGACCCAGACCCAGACTGACTTCCCAGTTTGACACAGGAACTACCTCATCCATGTGATCTTGCCTAGTGATCTCTGTACTCTGGCTGCCCCAGTTACTGCCTCTGGGCCTGCCCTGAGCATGACTCACTGATTTGTGTTCTGGGCTTCACATCAAACCTGCCTCATTGCCATGAATTTGTCTGACCTCTTCACTGAATCTGGGGTGATCTGTGTTACTCTCTGATTCTTGTTCCTGCCTCCAAACCTTCCCTGCTTGGATCCAGTGGGATGGGACCCTGGCTGTTGAGCCTCCTGTACTGCCAGACTTGTTAGCATGCTCTGCCCTGACTCCCTACCACTGATGGCCAGCCACCCCTTGCTGGGGCTGACGGTAACGCTGGAAATGGGAGTACAGACCGGATACCCACAAAATAAAGGTTTGGCACCGTGTTATAGCCTCGCTGAGTTGGAAAGAGAATCCAAGAGCATCCTGTTAAGTGGTAAGAAATACTATTTTGTACTTGAACACTGGAGTCTTTGTGAGGGATGCTGGCAGAGCAGCAAAGTTAAACCTCTCGAACAGTCATTTCAAAGGCAGAATTTATACTCCAGCTTGACACTGGGCAAAAGAGAACCTCAGCTCCTCGCAACTGTTTGTGGTGTGGGATGATCCTGCATGACAGGAACAGACAGCCAATGCACTGAGTAGCCTGATCACAAAGGAAGTCAGTCTTCTGGGGATCAAATTTTAGCGCTGGGACAGTTAAACAGCAATTGAACATAACAGGTAAACTACAGGATCACCCTCTGAGTGACATCAAAAACGAAGTCACATACACAAGAAAACTGTAAAAGATTTTCTGCAGCCTGAGTTAAATTTAACATTAATGAGAAAATACACCAATTTTGATAGGGAAACAAGTGGTATACTGTAACATATATACAGAGATGAAGATAATCTCCAAAACAGAGCATGTTAAATTCTTAATGAATATTTTTTTCAGATAGTCATCTAGAAGCAGCATGGTCCTGAGCATCAACAGAGAACACTCAATACTATGCCATATCTAACATTTACTGTAGATTATATCCCATATCCTGAAACTGACATTTGATAAGTGAGCAACTTTACAAATTGGCATTTTCTGATCCTGAGTTGCCAATTTTAAAGTTGCCCCATATGAGATAACAGAATACATTCTTCTCTTCCTTCTGTAAGTTTGCACCTTAAAATAACACCATACATCAAATGCTGGTTCTTGAAGCAGTCATCAAAACTTTCATTTCCCACAGTGATGGCAGGAATGCACCAAGTGCTTAGAACCATGACTTAACAAAAGAAGAGGAGTGAAACTGGTGAAAATACGGGCCGATTAATTGTCTTTAATGCTTTTCCTCTGAAACATATTTGATCTCATTAGATACGTTGCTTAAACAATTCTGCATACATGAAATCAGTCAGAGCCACAGACGCAGAGCCCTGCAGACAGGTGCCAAACTCATTTTTGTGAACTGCTTCTAGCACTGCCCTCACAGAACAGTCCGTGTCTAATTCCTTGTGTAACAGCAGGTACAGCAGAACAGCACAGAGAAGCCCAACTTCCCTGATGGTGTTTCTATGGTCAAGGAAGAAATGAGATGGCTCAGCTGGCTCACAGCAAAGGCACAGCAGTCATGTAGGTAAGGTGGCCCCTCACCCTCTAAAATGTGAGCAGTTCAAGTGCTTGGGCAGCAGGTCAGCAAAAAGGAATGTCTTCAAACATTACCACAACAGATTTTGAGTTACAATTTAAACTTTCTCCCTCTTCTTTGACTTTCTTGGTTCCTTCCCCTAATCTTGGCATTTCAATTACAGCTCAATAGGACCACTTTTTTCTGCAATTTCAGAGCTGAATTAGTCTGGCTTTACTTTCCATGCCCAGAGCAAAAAGATCTAGACAGCAGATGAGCCAGTATGTGCAAGGTACAAGGTACATGTCCTCTTTGGAGAGTTAAGTATTGAGTTTGAGCAGTCATCCCTGAATCACTTATTCTACCACAATAACCATCCTTGAGATTAATCAAACCATCAAAAGAAAGCTGTATATGCATAAGGTTTTCTTCCCAAAAGGCACAGCAGTGACCTTTTTCCAAAAAATAAAAATGAAAAACTAAATAACAAAGCCTCTCCATCAATGACACTTACATTTCTTGGTATTTTCACAGAGAATCTAAAATATGTGTGGGTACTGAGACATATTTTTTGACCTTAATTTACTGATAAGTTAGACTGATGACTGAATTGACAAATGAATCTTTTCTGAAAGATAATCAAAATGCATCTAAGCTGAGCACTTACTTTACTGTACCAATATCAAACAAAATTATTATTCCTTTTGCCTATCATTTAATAGAGGGGAAGAAAAATCCCTGCATTATAACCTCAACACAAAACCTGTTTCTCTTGTTATGAATACATGCTTTTGCTTCATCCTCATCTATTATGTTTGCTGATAAATTCTTTTCCTAGAAAAAAAGGCTGAATATCCAATTCAACTGTTTTCTCTTAAGTATATCCAAAATATCACAAAAGCGCAGATGAAATATCTTTTACCATTAGATTGTAACTTTCAGGCACCTTGATATGACACAATATAACTATTACTGCGAAAGAACAGGAGTGGAGATATCTGTATGCTTTCATATACATATTTACATATATATTTATACACACACAGATATAAAGATTAAGAACTCATTTTTTAAGAATACTGAGCATAATACAACCCATGTAATTATTTTTGTTTTTAATTTCTTAATACCTCAAATTGCATAATATTATGAACCATTCTTACAGCTGATCTACCCTGTTCGCATCATGACACAAATGATTGTAGGAAAGTATCACCTGACCATCCTCCTAAGGATTGTGACTTAGAAAGTATAAAATACTGTTAATCTTGGGTAATCTTCAACACAGATACTTCATATTGGACATTTTTCTTCATAAATACAGCATCATTCTGGGATCCATGCAGATCAATAGTCTGATGGGGCTCCCTGAATTGGCTCTGCAATCTTCTGAATTAATAGAAGATTTAAAGCCTGGTATGCTCTGCCTGAATCAAGACTGGACATACTTTCCCAAGAGAGTCTTGCCGACAGCAAGGAATGGAACAGGATCAATCCTGAACTCAAACCCACTTTCTGGGAAGAGATTTTTTCCTACTCCATGAAGTTGCTTTTTCTGCAAGCCTGAAGTCCTCTGCTTTATAGTGCCAACATGTTTTTCTGAGTCCTGCCTCCACAAGTACTCCACAATTTTGGTATTACTTTCTTGAGCTGGGGAGGGTCAGACTCCATTGTCCTACACAGCAACATGTAGGTTTACTTCTGAGCAGTTTCTTCCAGTTTGATTATAACTCCATCATACTTGTCTTTTCCCTCAGCCTTTCTCTTAAGTATGGTAAATATGTTTTTTTGCCACCACTAGCACAAAGTTATCTGATGGCCACACTCCTGCTGCTTCCCTACACTGGCTTTGGGAGCACCCAGAGCAGGGGGATGGCACCCCTATTCAATCACTGTGTGACAAACAGACCCTACAAAAACATCCCCAAAGAGGCCAAGACTGAGCAGAAACAACCCCCACCATGAACCTTGCCTAGCAAAGACCTCATGCTGCTGAAAATTCATTCTAACTGTTCCATTTCCTCTTCAGAAAGACCAGCGCTTTCAGCGTCAGGACACAGAGGAACACTAGAAGAATACATATAGCAGCAGAGCGAAGGGTCAGCTACTTGAAAGCTTCTCTTATACACAAATTAAAAAGCTATTTTAAATGAGGTATTCCTCATTTAATTAATTTTAACTTTTAGACAATTAAAGTATATTTCCATTCAAGTGTTTCTGTTTACATACATATGGTGTGTACTCTTGCTGATAGTAAGATTTTGAGTCTAACTTTCATCATTTTGTGCTGAAACAGGTTTTCTTTATCTTTAATCTGTCTGCTCACTTCCTTTAGTTCCCATCAACCTATCCTAGTTCTTTTTCTAATCTTAAGTTACTTTTAAGTTTTGGTACACCATTGCTTTCCTGTGTTTGCTCAATCAGACCTATCTTACCCTCTCCTGTTCCTAACTTACCTTCCTTACCCTGCTACTGAATTCCTGAGCCTCTCACCATTAAACCTCTATTTACATTTCTCTGCCACCTCCTCATTCCTGGTTTTGCTCTGTTCGATTCATATCTTCTCCTTTTCTCATAAAACAAAAACAAAACACAAGGAAAATCATACGAAGACGAGTGGGAAAGATCTGGCAGCTTGTGATCTCTGCACAGAGCAGACCTCTTCTGAAGGGCAAAAAAAATGTTTGGGTCTGCATCTATCCTCTCCACATTTATCAAAGTGATGCAAAAAAAGGACAGTTCACCAGCTCCTTTGAAGAAGTTACAGCTATCAGTGTGGAGGTTCAAGAGCTTAGAAAAAACAGAGAATTACTTGTTTGCTTAGATGAGAAGGAGAAAGTACTTAGGAACAAGTTGTAAGTTTTGAAAAGATGAAATTTAGAGAATCACAGAATATTCTGAGTTGGTAGGGACCCACAAGGAACACCAAGTCCAACTCTTGACCCTGCACAGGACAGCCCCAAGAATCACACCATGTACCTAAGAGTGTTGTCCAAATGCTTCTTGAATTCTGTCAGGTTTGATGCTGTGGCCACTTCCCTGTGGAGCATGTTCCAGTGCCCAAACACCTTTTGGTGTGTAGAACCTTTTCCGAATACCTAACTTGCATCTCCCCTGACACAACTTCAGGCCATTCCTTTGGGTCCTGTCACTGGTTGCCAAAGAGAAGAAATCAGTGCCTCCCATTACACTTCCCCTCATGAGGATGTTGAAGACCATAATGAGGTCTCCCCTTAGTCACCCCTTCTCCCGGCTGAACCAATCAAGTGACCTCAGCTGCTCCTCATGCAGCTTCTCCTCAAGGCCCTACAGCATCTTCATTGGCCTCCTTTGGACACTCTCTAACAGCTTAATATCTTTCTTATATTGTGGTGTCCCAAACTGACACAATATTCAAGGTGAGTCTGCCCAAGTGCAGAGCAGACCGAGACAATCCCCTCCCTGGTGATGCTTTGCCGATGTCCCCCGAAAATGATTGCCCCTCCTGGCTTCCAGGGCACTGCTGACTCATATTTGACTTGCCAGTGACCAGGACCCCCAGGTCCCTTTCCATGGCACTGCTTTCCAGCATTGCATTCCCCAGTGTATATCCAGGGTTGCCTCATCCCAGGTGCAGAACTAGGCACTTGCCTAATTACCCTAACCATTACATGGTTGGTGATTGCCAAGCCCTCTCATCTATCAAAGTCTGTCTCCAGGGCCTCTCTGCCCTTCAGGGAGCTGACAGCTCTTTCCAATTTTGTGTCATCTGCAAACTTGCTTAGTATCCCTTCAAGTTTTCCAGATTTTTACTAGATTTTCTCACAGTATCTGCTCTTCCTATCTGGACTGTAATTAATCCACATCCATTTCTCCCACCTAAGGAAAATGCTACACTTAACTGTGCTGCAGTCTCAAGCTCATGACATCCAAAGGGGTTAGGTTTGAGAGATTGGTAGTCTTGCTTTTGTAACCTTAAAGAAAAAAGAAAACATGTCAGAGAGAGAATATTCTTATATATGAGGAGAAAATTTCATTCAGTAAAAAAAAGAAGTGGAATGGAGGATTTGGAACCTCAAAGCAATTTTGTTTTGCCTTCAAGAAGAGAAAAGTCTATCATTACTTGAACTTCTACACTGAAACTGATGCATATTGGCAATTATAGTAAAAGACCAGGACACAGCCTTGCAGATCTATACCTGCATTTCCTCCTCTTTCTCTTTGAAAAAGGTTTGCAAAGCCACAACAGAACAACCTAACAGCTCCTTTCTTCCCTGATTCTGTAGGTTCCTCCGAGGTACTTGAGATTCAGTTGATGCATATCAGGCGTTAGCGAGTCAGTCCTCAGTAGGAAAAAAATCAAACCAGACATAGCACTGAGCACCTAACAAAGTTGAGAGCACGCTTTGAGATGATGTTGTTCTGCGCTTGAACACTTTTCTGTGAAAGGCAACACTGAGAAAAGAGGACAAATTGTGGAAATTTTTGAAAATGTGAATCTACAAGCCACAAAAACCATGAATAGGACACCTGGACTTTAGGTCCTCATCACAAGTCCTATAAGTCTATTAGGCATTCAGCATATTTAGCTCTTCATTAGAAGATTTCTACAATACCATATGGTTGAGAACTGCCTTAGAAACTTCCTCTCAGAGCTGGCTCCTACACTTGTAGGACTAGCCATGCTCCTGCTATCTCCTCCATAACAGATAGGTCAGCCAAAATGAATACGTCACCTCCCACCGTATTCACCTCTGTTATATAGCACTTACCTCTTCAGTGATGGCATACTTCTGACAATTTTGCTGCAATTTTAGTTACAGGATGATGAGACATGCAAACTGTCAGGGTCACTTATTTTTCCTAACTAAAGCAATGGTCTCAGCATTATTTAAGTTAAAATTTTGTTTGGTTGTACTATCATCGCATATTATGGAATTTACCTAGATTTACTGACAAAGTAATTGCTCATGATAAAATGGCTTCAATAAAAAGAATTAGGTAGCTGCAGTACTAATATGCACAACACGAACATTCACATATATACATTCAGCTGTGTTGTCCTCTACACTGAAGCAAGAAACTCTGGAGTCTGAGAACGTGGTTTCATTTTGAGGGGCAGCTGAAGCTCAGAACAAAACAAATGGAAAGAATTAAGTTTAAAACATTGAAATTGCCTACCTAAGGATAACGTTAACGATGATAATGATTTATACTGTAATACAGGGAGAGTATATTCCCATGCTGACTAAAATAAGAAAAAATATAGTTGACTCAGTTTAAATATTCCAGACGTAGCTCTTTTTTTTGATCAGTTTAAGAAAAAAATGCCAATATGCAGGACAGAGACTGAAACAAGCTGAAGGAAGATGTATAGTACCTGTGGACTTAAAGCAGGGAGCACTCCTGGGACAAAACCCATTCTGTATCAGTAGGGTATACATACATACAATAAAGGCAGGAAAAAAGAGAAATCACTTACACAGGTTTAGAGGCCCAGCTAAGCTTTTCACTGCCCAGGTTCTGGAAAATGGAAAATGAGCCACAGGGTGCCTAGTTGGTGACAGCAGCCAGGTTCCAGTGCCCTCTCCTCACAAAGATAAAGGTGCAGACACGTGCCTTAGTTTAGTTTTTCTTGGACTATCCTTGATCTCCTTAAGCTGCTTTTTCATTTGGATGAAACTCAGAAGGGCAACCACAGGAGAAATTCAGAGTAGTGTCACCCAACACTATGGAGACAGACACGTTCTTTGGGAATCCTAGCAGAATGAGGAAGACACCATGGGCCAGGAGCAGGAGCTACCAGTCACAAATAGAAGTTGGTCCTCCTTGAAGTCAGCAAAATTTTGCTTGTGATAAAATGATATGTATGCATATTCTCTGTAGATGATGATCACATAAGGGGAACTTTTTTTTTTGTAATCAAAAAATGTTGTGATTCCAATGCTCCTTCAAGCACAATCTTTAAGCACCCTCCAGAAGTAATGCCTTGGTGATTCCTTTGCAAAACTCCATGGCAATACATGACATATATGACAATATATCCTGCCACAACCTTGCTGGACATATTCACATGGATGTTTTTCCCTGCAGTAAAAATTATTTCTGTTCCATGAATGGCAACCATGAAAATGTCAGATCAGCCAAGGTTTCAGAAGCCAGACTTGTTTATCATACTTCACCTTCCCAAAGCATCATTAACATAATGGATATAATAAACATCAAATTCAACCATGTAGCTATAGATATTTGGTACACATCTAGTACTAAACCTGGACTATTCTAGCTACGAGTTCTCAACAGCTGCAGGATAAAGTCCAAAGAACTTCCTTGGTATCTGCTTCTTTCTTCAATGCTTTAACAGTGTGTTGTTAATACTGTGTAGCTGGATATGATGCATAAATATTATCTGGTGTTTTCAGTAAAAGAGGGTGTGGTTAGCTATCTTTCCTGGCTTCAGCATTTAGGATTTAGAACAGTTATGCACAGGGAAGAGGAAGGCCTTTCAGGATGAGGCTGAGAGAGACAAAGGCAGAGAGAGAGGCTCTTCTCAGAGCAGAAAGCAGACCTCAGCCATACTGCAGAGAAATCCCCAGGGAAAAAACTCCAAACTCTTAAGAGCCTAGAGGGATTTTATGTTACCTGTTCAAACCAGAAAGAACTCTGAAAGCTGCTAGTGCACATGCAGCAAGAAACAACTTACAGCACATGAATACAGAAGTCAGATTTGATTTTAGAACTTTGACCTCAATCTGCCAACATACCAGCACTGAGACTTCCCAATTTTCAGAACTAACATGCTCTGATTACATAACCCTATTTCTAACAAAATGTATATTTAGGGAATAGAATACTCTCCTGCTATTTAGCATGTTTAGTTCAAAGTGAGGTGAGAGTAGTTCCAGCAGGCGGCTCAAGATTCAATCCTAGACTAAAAATACAAATGGATTGGATGGAAAGCAGATAATGCGAGGTCTGCAAATTACAGGTAGAAAAATACAATGTACAATTTTTATCTTTGTCATCTTCCTAGTAGAAATAGACAAAATCAAATTAAAATTGGTAAGAGTACTGATGTCACACTAAAACTGATCTAAAGATTTTGGAAAGACAAATAAAAAGCATGAACATCTGCTACTGCATATGCCTATGAATATCATACTGATATATAACGGTTTCCTATTACTTTCTGAAATTCTTCCATTCTTCTGAGAAGGTCAACAAACAAAGGAAGAAAGCCAAATAAACACCTAATGTTTGTCTGTTTGTCAGGAAAGACCTCTGCAAGATATCTGAAAAAGTTTATTATCTGCTGCAAAAAACCCTGAGTGATTTGGGAAATTCCACCACAATTTTAAACAGTGAGTCTTCAACTGTGTGAATTCTCAACCAGCAGCAACAGCGATAAATTTCTCTGAATAAACTTACGTGCATCTCCTTCAGGGTGTAGTTTCATATTAAACTTAATTCAATCTAACAGCAGGCAGAGACCAAGGGAGGAGTGCTAGACCTGCTTTCTCCCTGCTTTTCTGACTCTTTTGTTAAATTTAGTAATTGCACAAGCCTGTAGTGACTACTCTCAGCTTGCTGATCTGAGGGAAAACTGGGAGGTTTTCATGAGTTAGCTTTCCCTCCAAGCAAGGAACATTTAGAATGACAAGTTGAATTCAGAAGAGGAAGCAAATGGAGCACACAAAAAGTGATGTGAGCATGAGAGGGCTATTGCTCCTTTCAGTGGCAGTTGTTCATCATAGGATGAACTCATTTCCTGAGGCTGCATATGTGGTACTCTTTCAGTCTGAAGCATTAGTATGATTTTGAAGTGAATCCATGAAGTAAAGGCCCTATTGAATGTTGGTTCAGTTTGCAGAACAGGTACAGTGCATGTGAACTACATTCTTTTAGGAGGAAACTAAGCTGAAAACATTGTTCCAGAGGTACACCAAATACTTCCCAAAAGTTCATATACCATCCAAAAGGCTTCTGAAAGGCTTAGGGGCTCGGAGCTTCTCTCTAGCACTCCTTATACTACACTGCAATGTGAAATCTGATCAGGTGCTGCACTGTCTTCATGAAGATGAAAAACTTGGTCTGTGAAGACGCTAAACAAGAACCAGACATGTCTCTATTACAGAGATCCTGAGCTCATTTTGACACGGGAACAAAGCACTGACCTTTACACTCATTTGGATATCCACACCCTCAGACCTAAGATCATAACATGGGATAATCCTCAAGGACAGTGAACCTCCCAGCGTTGCTGAACCCCACAGAAGATCCTTGTGAAGAAACACTCAGAGACACTTTGGTCTGCTCCATGCCCCAGACAGCACTGTGGCAAAGTTCCTCAGTTCTGCCAATGAACTGAGCAGAGCAAGGTTGTGCTTATCCAGGAGACAGGACTACCAACAGATACACATGCAAAATGGCTCTGTGCCCTTAAGACACTGACATTTGGTCTCAGTGTCATACATTTTCTGCCTGAAAGCTAGTCCATGGGACAGACATGGTATATTTTCGAGAAATCTGAGCATTACAAGTACATAAATGTATCTTGCAGATGGGGAAAGGATACTCATACTTTTCATTTATTTACTATTGGCCCCTGAATGCCTTACCAATACTATGTCAACTGCAGACAAAGAACGCTATCATAGGAAACTTATATTGCTCTGGGTAGGGTAATGAAATGAAAATGACATTAAAGATACTGGTGTATAGCAATGTAATGTTGACACATTCATTTCAAGCACCACCTGCCTTATAGAGTAATACAAGCAAACTGAAAAGCAAGTTCTGTGTCAGTGTCACCCTCACACCCAGCCTGCAAGTGCAGTCATCTTGTACAAAGCTTAGAGAGAACAAATATATTGCCACTTGGCTACAACTTGGTAAAAATGACAACACTATCTATCAGGGAAGCAGCACACATTTTCTGCAGGTAAAGCACTGGACTACATTCAGAAAGGCTCTTCAGGTGTAATTATTTCAGCGAACACTTAAATAGTCCCCACTAAATAATTCCTGGCCTATTCATCAGATATAGCTCTTCTCCTTTAAAGGTGCTCTTTAAAAATCACTGTCAAAGCTTTATGTTAATAGTCAGTAGCTTCCATTGAAATGAGATCTTTCTTTAACACCACTTACATTTTATTCCACAGTTATCCTGTATACAAGGGAGTAATGACTGGTACCTTGTGATAGTACAGTAACTGACACTGTTTTTAACATGATACAAGAGTAAGCATGAATCAAAAGTTTCAAGTGCAAAACAGGTTAAAACAATGAAAAATTCATAAGTGGAATAAGAACCAAAAGGAACAGCTGGTATTCGTGGCACAGTTTGATGCTAGGAGAGATTTTTAGTGCTTTTGTGATGATGAACACCAGTTTAACTCTTAAGAACAGTTGCAGAGTCCCACAAAACCACAGAAACAAGAGGTGTATCAGAACCTGTAGAACAGGGCACCGTTCCTAACACTTGAAATTGACTGTTACAGTGAGATATGAGTGTGCACAGTGACCCCACACACCTTGGCTTCTACTTGAAAGGAACTTGGCTAAACAGACAGTGATGGAGCTACAACCAGACAACCAGAACTTCATGTCTGGACAACTGGTGACTCAGTGCAATGACCCACAATGACCGTGCAAGGCACATACAGCCAGTCACTACAGAAATCTTTGTCTCTGCTGCCCCAAATCATATTAGTGTGCAGCCCACAGTCTCACTGTATCCATACTCTACAGAGTAGAAACTCAATTTTCTATCTGAACTGTCACATGACATAGGATTTCAAGAATAGAGTACTCTAAAAGTCCACTTTCAAAATACTAATAAATAAAATCAAGCAGTTCCACATGGAAGGTATTTTATTATAATCCCTCAAATTAAAAAAAAAAAAGATTGCAGTTTTTTAGTAGAAGTGGAACATTTCATAATATCCAAAATACCAAATACCAGAATTTTGTATTGGTTTTTCTGTGGCCAGGTTTTGGTAGCAGCAGGGGGGGCTGAGGGGGAGGCTTCTCCGAGAAGCTGCTGGAAGTTTCCCCATGTCCAGCAGAGCCAATGCCAGCCAGCTTCAGGCTGGGCCCACTGCTGACCAAGGCCAGGCCAATCAGCAGTTGAAGGAACGCCTCTGTGATAACATATTTAAGAAAAATGGGAAAATAAAGTTAAGTTATAGAAAGATGACTGCCAGAGAGGAGCAGAGTGAGAGCCTGTGAACAACAATGCACAACCAAGGTCAGTGCAGAAGGAGGGGGAGGAGATGCTTCAGCTGGATCTCAGCTCCGGCGCCAGCAGCCCATGGTGCAGACCATAGTGGAGCAGCTGTGCCCCTGCAGCCCATGGAGGACCACAGGAGTGTAGGGATTCACCTGCAGCCTGTGGAACCCCACGCTGGAGCAGGTGGATATTGGAGGGAGGCTATATCCCATGGGAGGCCCATGTTGGAGCAAGGTCCTGGCAGGGACCTGCAGCCCATGGGGAAGAGGAGCCCACGCTGGAGCAGGATTCTCCTGTTAGGACTTGTGGCCTGTGGGGGACTCACGCTGGAGCAGCTGCACCCTGCACCCTGTGGAATGTGACCCATGTGGCAGCAGTGTCTGAAGGGCTGCTGCCCATGGGATGGACTCTCACCGGAGCAGTTTGTGAGAGGAACTGTATCCTGTAAGAGAGACCCACGCTGGAGCAGTTTGTGAAGAGCTGTCTCTCATGGGGTGGGACCCCATGGAATGCGGTTGGAAGGACTCTTCTCCCAAAGCAGCAGCTGAAAACAGCAGCTGACCATAAGAACCCCCTCCTCCACTTCGCCTTTTCCCTGGACCACTGTAGGAGAGGAGGTTGGATGTAAGAAAGAGAGCTGGGGGAAAAGGTATCTCATTGTCTCTCACTCTTCAGCTATGATCTTGTTAGTAATAAATAAATTTAACTATTATTCCCACATGGAGTCTGTTTTGCCTGTGACGGTGATTAGCGAAGAATATGTTACAGCCCTTATCTCAACTAAAGAAACCTCTCATATTCTCTCTCCTCTATTGCTGGGTGAGGGGGAGTGAGAGAGTGGCTGTGGTGGACCCCTGGCATCCAGCCCGGGTTAAATCACTACATTAATTGAGCACTATCTTTAACAGTTATGAATTATCTAGAACACTTGAGCTTTTAGGTTTTTTAGTTACAAGGTGTTCAAAATCTCAGAGAAAATCTGGAAACCACTGAAGGATTTAAACACACTTTCAAAGAATCTCCTGGTATTATTTTCATTAAAATAATTTTGATTGTAGCCAGAAGAAAAAAACCCCAGTTATTTATATAAAATATATTTCCTGTAGTAATTATTATGTAGCTTATGAATTTAGCTGAAATATGAAAATAACCATATGCTGCAACATTGAAACAAATTTAATTTGAGCAGTAAGACATTTCTTATAGCAATAGTTTGAAATCTCTATGGTTGCCATAACCTCTAATAATGTAGTGAGCTTGTTTAACCTTGTTTAAAAAAAGAGATACAGAGAAAATAATCAGCGCTATTTAAAATACCCAATACAGTCAAAAGTGGCATTTGAAGGCATTTTGAACTGAGTTCAAAAAGTAAGCAATGCCATTTTAGATGCTATATTTCCCATAAAAGACTCAAGTCCTCAAGCATTTGAATCGCTTTTTCTTACTGTTAATTGCTTTGCCCTCTGATGCTACCAAAAGGCCATCAAGATGACAGTGGAAAAGATAAGAAAAGTCACACTGGCTGTGCATAGTGTCCTGTCAAAGAAGTAAAGAAACTTTATTCCATATCCATTGGTTTTTCTCTCCCTCATCATTTCTTTTATTGGAAGTTTTCTGCCCAAAGAGAACTGGCCAAGCTTTTCCAAGCAGTAGTTCATGGTGAATGTTTCCCATAAGGGTTCATGCTATCACATTGTAAACCCACAGACCTAAAAGATCCTAGCTTTAGAAAGTCTTCAACTTCAAAATAAAGGAGGCATCACAGTGTGACAATCTTGGCAGAGCACTGATGCCACAAAAGAGAATGGCTGCCTTGGCAGAACTGAATGCTTCATTCAGCCTCTGTCCTTCCTCCATGCAAATGAAGCCTTTTTCAACTTTCTTCTCTTTCCCCCTCCTCCACCCTCCCTCCCCCCCTCACTCCCTGCCTCCATTCCCCTGAATGTGGAAACAAAAGCACTGAAAGAAGGAAATCAATTTATCTCCATGGGGTACAGTATCTAGGTCCCATCCTTTTACAAAGAAGCACGACAATTCAACAGAGAAGTAAAACTTCGATATTTATCTCTGTACAAACTGTGTTATAAAAAGCAATTAAGAGTTCATCTTGGACCATAAAAACGAAACATTAGAAAACAACCCTGCATTTCTGCCTTGACACTCTTTACAATGTTATTCCTACAGATTTTCAAGGGTCTATAGTTCCACAAAAGAAAACTTGTAATTTAATACAGCTTGTTTAAATTTAGCTGTGATTGTATTGGCCATTTCAAAGCCTCGACATTCTCTTGCATCTCCTTTTTATGAGAAGGACCAATGTCAACCCAATGCTGCAAGGTGGGTTTTTTGAGATTAACCTCTAACCATAGCATAGTAAGTCAAAATAAATATTGTCAAGCTTGTGAAAATTAATTAAGAAGCAAATCTACAGAATGTACTTTTAACCATGCTCTTAGAATCTTTATTTTTACTTCCATAGTTCTTTTCCGTAAGAATGATGCAACATTTAAAAAGGCAAAATGAAAGTTCATTTTCTAACTTCTTTACCCAAACAACACTATTGAAATTAATGAGAAGTCCCTGAATTGAAGACCAGCTGCAAGATTTGAGCCTTCCATTAAAAGACTTCCGGCCTGCTTACAAGTCACACTGCATGGTATTCCTCTTTGAGAGTTGGCTGCAGTAAAATTAAACATCAGTCAAAACGGATTTAATGGATTAATTTTTCAATAGATTCCTTGCAAACTTGAGCAACATTGTTTCAATACTTTCAGCCTCAACAATTCAAAGGAATCTAAGGCAGGAAGGCAAGCACATTTAGTTGAAAAATGATGTTAGCAGTGCATGTGTTTGCATATAATATTCTATTTATAGCTACTATCAAGAAATGTAGCATATAAGATTTCTGACAGGCCGTCATGGAAGTTCTTGATTCACTCAGACTCCAAGTAGCTATGTAAGTCTTACCATTTTCTCCAAACTACACTACCTCTTGTCTTGTAGCCGAATTCTGCCCTGGGAACCACTATTGAACGGAATAGGTTAGCAGAACATATAGGAGACTATCATCGTCATGAAGTGACGAAAAAGCTTATGTGGTTGATTGTTCCTGCAGAAGCAAAGAACAAGATAACTCCAAAAGCCAAAAGAGAAAGTTGTAAAGAGATTCTGCTTTTGCTGAAGAAAGACTGGGAAGTCACAAATCTCTTCCTAGATCAGCTGAGAACCAGAGATGATCAACAGAGGAAAAAAAATCTCTGTCCTTTTAGACCTTATTTTTCAGAGTGGGTTAATTGGTAAGGAATTGTAGTTATTAAGACTTTAGGGACCTCGGGTCTTGAAACTCATGCATATGACAACACTCCAGAAAAATAAATTATTTACTTCGTCAGACATTCCAGGGAGGCAAAACCATTGAATTATACGATACTGATCACTGCTCATCAAAAGACCTACAACTTTCTAGTATCAATAAAAGAGAAAATGAGGAAGAGAAGGCTATAAATATGACAAGAACATAAATCAGAACTGAAATGTTAAGGAAAATACAGAAGCAGTTGAAAACATAAAATTTTAAGACGTACAAAAGTGATATTAACAATATTCTTGTTGTTTCTTTCATGAGATACCGCCTTCTATACTTCATAAGCTACATTCAAGCCACTTGAACTCCGAACAGCAAAACAGTAACATCAGAACAACTTATTTCTTAGTATATTTTGAATAAAAAAGTTAAATAAACCTTTAAAATCCTATCTTAATAATTGGAGAACATTAAGACTATTGCTTAGTATCTCTTAATATAGCTTTAACTTAAGATAAAAAAAACAAAACAATTTGTACCCCAGGCTAGCTGCACTCTTAACTAAGGATGTGCTACTCTTAAAACATTCAGTAAATGTAGTAGTGTTTTTCACTAAAGTCAGCATTAATTAGACTTAATATCTTTCTAAATGACTAGCCACACTATGTGTGTCCTCCATTATTTTCAACAAAAAGAAAGTAATTCATAACCTACATTCTCAGTAAATGCCTGAAATAACCAAAACCTGACAAGCATTACATTAGGCATGGTAACAGGGCTTTCTTTAACTTTTACTCATCAAGGGATAAAAAACATGCTTATTTAAACATTGTTGATGCTAGGAGGTTCCTGTTACAGAATCTTTTAATAACATGAACAAGGGCATTTACTATAGATACATTAATATCCCTTTCTGTTGTTGGGGTCTTTTTTCTAAGCTGAATATAAACTGTCCTCTAAATTCATTGCAAAGGAATAAAGCAACATAGTACCAGTCCCTCATTGCAAAACCAGAGATTAATCATGAAACAGCTGTGTATTCACAGGCCACTAAAATAAATCCATTTAGAGGTATTAACAAATTTTATTTTGTTCCTTTCTCTACTATATAGATCAGTAAAGACAAAAGCCAACTGATTTAACTGGAAAGCTTTGTAAAAATAAAGGCATGAAAACGATTTTTGGTTATTTTTTTCATTACACAGGTGCTAAGACTAAGATTTTATTATATTTTATTAGTGGTAGCAAAGTTTACATGGATTTAAAAAACAGTTCAAAACCAGAACAAAAGCAAGTGGTAGTACAATCAGACTCTTACAGTGGTAAGAAGGGCAACACGTAACACCCCCCTATTTCTACAACTTCTGGTAAGAGCGAAAAATAAAGACTCAAGAGAGTTGAAGGTCTTGAAAAGTCTTTATCTTCAAACGTAAATACATTGCATTATTAATTACAGCAGTAATTGAAAACACAGAGTAGGGAAGTTGAGAGGAAAGGAAGGGAAGAAAGGTGGTTGAGAGAAGAATGCTCATTAACAAAAGTACCACTCTTTTGACATCTAATGAGGTATTTTTCAGATCGTAAAAAGAAAAAAGCTGAGAAAAATAAATAGTATTACAGAAGTCGTTTCAGACTGACTTCTGTAACACACTACATAAGCTACACCTCCCTTTTCAAGAGTATATTTATAAACCCCATTATGTATAGAAAAGCAACATTCCTCTTGCTCATTTCTTCAACAGGATTTACATGGATTGGTCTAAGGAAATCAAAAACCTTTTTGCAAAAGCTTTTCACACATGTATGAAGCCACTTATGCCCTGATCTCTATATATCTCCAGGAAGAAGAATTGGGATGTAATATATTTAATAAACTAAGAAAGAAAGTGGAGGTGATAGTTACTTCAAATCATTATTAGGGTCTTCTGTTCTCATTAGCAACTCACAATGATTATTTCCTCCTAACAGCTGCATTTATCAATTTACATACACTACATTTCATTGACAAATTATTTGGCCATGAACTTCCAAAGATATGTCGGCGCTTTCGGTGAATTAACTAGAAGGGGAAAATTGGATAGCTGAACTACAAAGCACTGATTATAACTGTATCAGTCCTATGAGTATAATAAAGAAAATTCTTGTAATGTTTTGTATCTATTAGTCTACTGTTCTGGCTAAAAGTAGCTCCATATAGACTAATGCTGCCAGAACAATGTTGTTGAAATGTTGTTATTGTATTAGGTTGAAGTGGTTGAAATGGGTTTAGATTCAAATACTACTTACAAACTGGTATTCAGAATAAACAACTTTCTTCATGAGTAATATAAAAGCGAAAAGGAATGGCATTGCACCATATCAACTATAAATGGCTCAGCTTATGGAAAGGAACTTATCCCAGCACAGGCAGTACTGCCCTTTAAGGGCAAGATCACTTAAGTACTGAAGCCTACATCCAGGGTGTACCACTAACTTATCACGGAGATAACTGCACATGTATTTTTCAGTAAACCAATAAACCTAAGCCAAATATAAAAATAATAATGATGTGTTCTTTTACACTGCGAGACTCAGATAAAAAAGAAGCAGTGAAAGAAGAGGGGAGAGAAGAAAACTACAACTTTGGTGTGACAGCTGCTGCTGCATTCTCTACACAATATCCAGTACTGTGAAGGCAGAACTGCAGACACTCAAGTGGTCTAGCTGATGGGGAAACACATCTGTGCATCTACAGCTTCCTTGCTTTTAGTCAGCAAAGGTATCTTGCCAACACTGTTGTCTCTGACTCCTTTCCTGCAGGGCCTGACAAAGCAGAGTTTCTTCTACAAGGTTTCAATCGGACACCTCAGCACAGAAGTTATTATCACTGTGAGATTTTTAGTCCTCCATCCCAGCAATCTACAAAGTGGGCTGCACATAGACCAGGCATTGCATAAGACAAGTCACTGGGGTGCAAGAAGAAATTATTTTTGCAGCATTAATACATAAAATAAAAATAAAGAAATGTTTATTTTATTTTCATCTCCTACTTTTTAATTTCTGGGGGGGAGGGGTTTATGTTTTAGAAGGTTTATATTAGTACAATAGTACATGAAGGCAATCTATAACTAAATAAACAACCAACCACATGTTGTGGGTGCATGCTCAGAAATTTTTTACTGACGGGGTATATGAACAAAAACTGCTCAAACCCAGAAGGAAGGCTGGTGCAGAAGCACCACGCAGAATCCATAGAAACTGCTATCAAGTTAGTCTTGGAACTTTCATGTTTGGAGGGAGGAATGCCTTTGCTGTGAAGCTGGCTGAAACCCCCTTGAGGCTAGAACTTTTCCACCAACTCCTGGGGATTTATAATTTTTTTCTGTTTTTCTCATAAGCTTAGAAGAAAGCACTTTTTTTATCTAAGCTAAAGACATTACTTTCATGATAGTCACTGGCTCCTGTTAGCCATTCATAAATACGGCCAAAGAAGTAGCCATATTTGGAACATTTAAGGTAACTTTGACAGGATATCTGAAATTAGGCAAACTTCACACTGTATTCAGTTAAATGCCAATTCTATTGCAACTATATCCACAGCCATCTGCGTGATAACATTTAAGTTAAAGACTTTCAAAATAAAATGCAGAAGGAAAATTTAAATGAAAATACAACTACTTAAACTTCATCTAGTTGTTTCAAAATAACAGAGCAAAGATAAATCAACATTTGTACTATATTTTCCTTCTCTATACCTGGAAAATTGGGATATGTTGATTTATAGAGTAAGTAGAGAGGTGGTGTGCAAAACATTTCTTTTTAAAATTTTTTTTTGTTTATACAAACAAGCAGTATAACAAACAAGGCAAAAATAGAAAGGGTAAAACAAAGCAACAAGAAGGAGCCATAGTATTTATTCACAATTAGCAAGAGTTAAGAGTACATCTACTATGAGGGATTAAAAAGATCCTTAAAGTTTAACATATTGAAATCTATAAAACCTTCCTTAACCGCTGAAATGGCAACATGCCTAGAGAACATCTAACATTAGCCATTCAAAGTATGCTACTATCCAGTTCTGAGATGCCTGTGGAAACAAAATTATGTTCATTCATGCCACTCCTGGAGTTCAACTAAGTATATTAGTAATATTTCCTAAGCACTTCTGATATTTTAAATACTCAAGTATCAAGGAAGGCATTGCTCAGTTTCCACTACAGAACGATCACAGTTACAGCAGCACCATCAAGATGTTCATCTCAATTTCTCAGAGCAAGTTTACAGACAACATAAAGAATAATCAGGGCCAAATCTTGTGCAAATTGCCACATATGAGCAAGGAGGGAATATTTAATAATTCAGAGGAATAGAACTGTAAATTTCTAAAGTAAGGGAAAGAAGAACAGAAAAAAAAACAAGCCGAATTTTTTCAAAGTGAATTGGTAACTTTTCAATTTCCTATATCAAATACTACAACTAAATACAACAAAATTGATCTTATTTTATCAAGATAGATCATGGCAAGACACAGGATCCACTTTTGCTATGACTGCAGAAATTACTACTATCAAGAGTACAATATTTTTGAAAGGTGCAACTACCATGAAGTCTGTAACTTCCACCAATGAATTTTTCTTGAAAGTCAGTTTCTTAAGTTTGCTTTGTAAAACAAGTATGCTTCTTTTAGGAACAAGAACCCAAACAAAGCCAGCTCAATAGAAAACCTAACTAGTCATTTGATAGGGACAGATAAATTGGCCTGTTTTAGCAGGGAGCCATGGTAGCTCTTCCCTTATCTGTATTTGGTAAAAGGTGATCAGAACTTGCCAAGGCAAGAAAGTGCTGAAAACTGGAGGTAAGAGCCTTATTTTGGCAAACTGCAGTGTTTAGTGAGTTAGATGGAATATAAATTTAGGCAGCAAAGAAGAAAGGTATCAAAAGAGAGGATGATAAAGACAGAAGTGAAGGTCACCTATGCAAGGTCTGATGGTGAGAAGCAGAAGGTAGGAGTGGTGAAGGGAGAGAAAATACTATGCCTCACTGCAGTATTCTTTGAAGTATTTCTTTGAAACTTGACACAAAATTGGTTTCCTCAAAACAGCAACAAGATAGGCCTTGTCTTCACCCTTTTTGGAGTGGGAGGAGTTTGTCTGGAGTTCTAGGAAGCCTTCTGCTGGCTGTATTTTGACTTACTCTTTGTACAAATGCATTGTTACACAACTTGTGTTTCGGGATCATTTCATTTCTAAACTGCTTGGGGATAAACCGTGTTTGTGTAGAGGGACACTATTATTTACAGAACCAATAGAGTTTCATAACTTGCAAAATGTGCATCAGGAAAAGAAATATCTGCTTATAATAGCTGAGGGCAATCCAGTGGAATTGTACCTACTTCTGCTACTTTTGTTGCCTAATGCTGCTGTTGTAAAGATTCATTTGAATTCCTGTCAGGCATTCTCTACTTCTTGTTTCTCTGTACAGCCTTCCAGATATGCAGGAGGCCTAATAACCAGATCAGGAACTGACATACAGATGTGGAGACTTCTCACAGCAGCAAATGAAGCCATAAGATCCCTTCAGCAATTATTGCAGATTTCTCAGATTGAGTAGCCAGGATAAAAGGGCATTTAAAACTTTTGCCTATGGTCCTCCAGCTGTAAGGAGGCAACATTACTCATTGACTCCTCTGCCTTATCCACCTGTCCTCCTTTTGTCTAGATTCTGCCCATTTAATTTTCCTCATCCTGCTTCATCCCACTCTTCACTTGCCAGAGTCTCCTGTTTTGACCAATCTTCACTTTCTAGACTGAATCTCAGTTCTACCAGATGCCTCATCTACATTTTGAACAAAATCCACCTTCCTCCCCATACATGTATTAACTGGGATGTTAAATGCACCTGGATATATGCTTCTTGACATCTTGCCACAGGACTCGAAGGACCCCTTCTTACCCTGACAACATGGAGGGAAGGATAGGATAACTCTGAAGAGATTTCCCTCCAAGCTCCAGTATTCTGCCCTATGTACATCAAATTAGGTAGAAGGCAAAAAAGCCTTACAGGAGATTAAGGACTTATCTCCATAGCTCTGTGCAAAGGTATGCTTAATTCCTCTGTTAATAGCACTGTCTTTCAGTGCAAATTTATAACAACAAGAAAGACGATGAAAGTCCCTTCAAAACTTCAGTATGTGCATTTTAAAAAGGAAATATTCAGCTTGGAATGCGCAGCTTGTCAAAATCAGGAAAACAGAAATCTTGGTTTAATACGAACCAGCAGGTAACTTTAATGGCAGACACCACTTTGGTCTCTGTTTCCAGAGACCTTACTTCTGTTTCCATGTTTGATGTCTATTCCCCACGGCCATTAAATATTGGCACCATGTTACAGGATTCGTTCTCAGCTGTAAACCAGCTACTTCCAAGGTATCACACTATCTAATACCTTTGACTCACAAGCAGTAAGTACTTATTATGAACTTTCTTGGAGAAGTTTATCAAACTTGCCTGCAAACACTCTAAAGTCAAGAACTTTCTAATAATCAGGCACTTTCCCTCAGTATACCCTCAGTTTTGTCTTCCTCTAAATCTATCCAAAAAACATTTCAATATCTAATAAGTAAGGGTGGGGACAAAAACAATTTTGTCAAATTACTAAAGCACAGCCCAGTGAGGTATAATAAAAAAGAGCTAGAAGTGCTGTAGAGAAACAGACTTGTCACTTGTACCCCATTGTTAGATATTCTAGATGTCCTTAAGTTTCAAATGATAGTTTATATTATTGTCTCCTTAGGCAATCTATTACAGTGCTTATCTGTCCTTAATGGAAGACTGAATTGCCTTAATTTTTCAACAAACACCTGGGGAACACAGAATCTCATACTGTAAGACATAACTGAGTTTTACACTAACAACAGTATATTTCCTAATATCAGTATTTCCATGTTTATTTCTTATTAGTGCAATGTTTGCAAAAACACATTTAAATTGTAAATCCAAAACTTGGAAAGTTTTCAAGTATCTTTTTCATACACCAGAAGTGCACTAAGGTAGAGAATATACTTTTAAGTACAGTCTTCATTGGCTTACATATCACTAAATGTTGGTATAAGTATCTGCTTTTTCTCGTCTTCCTGCTTTTTTGTGGTTTTGCTTTTTTTCTTTTTCCTGTATTATTCCTGTATTTCCTGTATCAGTAAAACAGAAGACATAATGAAAGGCTTGAGCTAGCTAAGAGAGAATCTAAGTGACAACTTGCAGTCTCATATAAGGCTTTCAGAGTATAAGACACTTTCTTAGGGCATTAGAGAGAAAAAATATCTATGTCATTCTGCTATAGCTTCTTGGCAGTTACTTTGATGAGATTAAGATAAAAATTGATGCCTTGATTTCATTAACAGGCCAGTGTTATGAGTTTGGCAAAGCTGAATATTACTGTGTTGCTGTGTTATATGGAGGCGATATCTCAGGAGGGTCTTTGGCAAGCAGAAGAAGAGGGAGAACATCTGTGGAAGGGGTCTTTTAAAAGTCTTGTTGGTATTTGTGCCTTCAGAGATATATCTACCTGGGAATTATATGACCCACACTTCTACTGTGCAAGGTATGGAGGTACTGCGAAAAACAAAATCACCCCAAACCTGATTGCTTGTACTTATGCAAGAAATTTGCCTTTCAGCAACAGAAGCTTAGCTGCTCCCAAACTTTGAAACTGGTTAGTTCTCTGTAGAGGATCAACAGGACTAACCTATTTTCTTGATGTGCCTCCTTGTGTAGAACGAGCATAAAGATCCCATGGATATTCTAGTAATGGAAATACAAAAGAAAGAATAAAATTGTCTAACCTTTCACTTAATATCATTTTCATGCTTTTGTACCAAGTTCTCTTCCTAGTATTTTTTTAAACCATTTCCCTAAATACTGGACATACAATACAGTGAATACAGACACACTCAATCTTAGATCAGGTTGTTCTGAATGATCAGATCACAAGTCTCATATTTTAATCCAATAAACTGTTATTCTGCAGAATATAATTAAGTAGTCACATTCCTAATATGAGTTGTACCAACTGTTCCAGCTGCAGTTTATTTCCTATAATGAACATTTTCTTCAAATCTTCCTCATTTGGTAGCGGACTCAAACTAATTTATTGACCAAGTCTAATAGGATACAGAGTTCATCACCTCTCAGCTCTCTACATCTCAGAACCAAAACATCAAGAGATACCATAAACAAGGTGATACTGTAGTACTGAAAACACTAACCTCCGTACTTCCCTGAGATCTAAAACATTTTCTCTGACCTGAACACTCCTACGTCTGATGGTGCACACAAGCATCATGAACATCAACTACTGTTGTCAAACAGGTGTAGGAAATCAGGGTTGGAACACTGCAGCAATTAGCACAACAACCAGAATTGGCCCAGTCTACTTCTGGACAACCTATTGTATTCCACAAAACACTAATTTCCAAGATTTCGGAATCACAGAATATGTTGAGGTGGAAGGGACACATCAGGATCACTGAGTCCAACTCCCAGCCCTGCAAAGGACAGCCCAAGAATCACACTATTGCCTGGAAATGTTGTCCAAACAATTCCTGAACTCCATCAGGCTTGCTGCTGTGACCACTGCCCTGGGGAGCCTGTAATTTGATGCAAAAAAACCCCAAATCCATAATTCTAACACAAATATTTTCCTACGATTTACAAGGAAATAATAATAAAAAGCACAGGAAAACTTAGGTGGAAAGAAGTTCTTATTATTTCCAAGGATGAAAACTCTAGAATCTGTCAGCACAACCTATGCCAGTGTTTAAATAAACTCATGGTTAAAAATGTTTTCTTTATACCTAATCAAAATTTTCCATGTTCCAACTTGCATCCATCACCTTTCATACTACCCCAATGAACCTCTGAGAACAGTCTTGCCCCGCCTTCTCTCCATCCTCCATTTACCTGCAATGAGAAAAAAGACCCCTCCGACCCTTCTCTTGTTACGGCTAAATCTCCTTGTCCCCTCAGCCTCTTTTCACCCGCCATGTGGCCTCTGGCCCCCAGGCTTCTTGGCAACCCTGCACAGAACCTGCTCCAGCATGCTAATATCATTCTTGTATTGGGGAGCCCCAAAATGGATATGGTACTGAAGGTGCAGCCTCAAAAGTTTGAAACAGAAGGGACAAATCACTTGCCTTACTTTGTTGGATACACTCCTGCTGTTGCAGCCCAGGCTGCACGTCTTTCTCTGCTGCAAAGACAGACTGCTGAGTCACCTCCAGTTTGTTGCAGAATTGCTCACAGGATCCCTTAGGCTGGAAAAGAGCTCCAAGGTCCTGCAGGACTTCTCTGAAAAGCTGTTTTCTATCCCTGGCTGTGGGTTTCTCCATCCTAGATGCATGAATTTGCATGTGCAAATAGTTTATAAATTTCAAACTTCTAAGATTCCACTCAGCCCACCTCTTCAGTCTATGCAGGTCTAAGCTGTGGCAGCCTCACTGCTACAAGGCTACTGGATTTATCAGTCCTTAATATTAAATATCTACAAAGACTAGAATATATACTTGTTCAATAAGTAGCGTGAGTAAAATCTAACAATGACAGCTGTACAGGAAAAAAACTGCAACTCCAACTTTATATACTTGACCAACCCAGAGGTAACTGTCTACCTATGTCACAGAGCATTCCATCTGTTTCTTCAATTTTCCTGAAATGAAAGATCTTATGAGTTTAGCAATTAGACTTGCTGTACTTTATTTTTTTTCAGTGAATTTGCAGAAATTTTATCCTCCTAAGGAAAACATCAGTTTTCTGATAATAAAGTGTGAATAACATATGCATTTCTAAGAAGGAGTACTACACTGAAGAAAGCATATTCAAAGCAGGTATATCATGTTATTCAGTTTATTAGATTATATTTTTTCTACCAGTAAAATACAGAAACTTTAGCATGTTGCTTCAGGCACTCATACACAAACGCCAGTCTATTCAAGAGACTTTCAATAACAAATAGAAGATCACTCCTACCAATTTCAGTAGGGAGTTGAAATTCAGTTGAGAAAAAAATTCTATTGTCTGACCCATTTGCAAACTCTGTTTTCAAAGAAAACGACTTCAGCTACATTCCTGAGTTGGAACAGTAAGGCTCAGTCACAAAAAATATAAGCTAACAAACATAAACTGCTCACATAAAACAGTGATAAAGAATATGAAACAGAAACTTACTTTAAAGTTTTAAGAATTTACTAACAAGTAAGTACAGTTCTTTAATATGTGCTTAAAATTATCAGAGACTGAAGATCTCTAAAGATATGCTGGCATCTAATTGTCTCCTGTACTAAAGGGATTGACAGACTGATAAATCTAGCCCAGAAGGAATGTGCACCTCAGCCAAAGGAATGGAGCAGTATAGAACATGACTTGGCTCCTTATGGAATGTGCAGTGAAATTTTAATACACAGCAGGCGGAGTAATGAACTGCTCGGAGTTTGCGAGCAAACAGGGAAACACTGTGGAAGGGAAGAGTTCACAAGTTTTGTCCTACTTCATGGTGTAAGCATTTTATTCAGCTTTGTCAGAAGCCATTGATTCTGCCTTTGGTACGCAGCCAAGAACCTGTTCCTGAAAAGAATGTATTCAAGTCCTATTTGGTACAATTCCTAGTGAATATAGTCTCCAGTCTTTCCAAAAAATTATCAAAGCATATAACATCAAAGAAAAATTCTCAAATCTGGATGAGCACTGGAAAGTTAGCACAGCAGTCAGACAGACATTTGACTTCACTTAATGTTTTAGTTATAAGCCCCTCCCATAATGATTTAGAATTTGTAGGACAGAAAATTACATATTTAATATGTATGGAATAAACACTAACCCTACACAACAATATTAGGCTATTATTGATTTACTTTTTACATCACTTCCCAAGTCTAAGGACAGCTATCTAACTGTAAGCTTTCAATGTTTTCTTCTGAACAACAGTATTTCAAGAATTTCTTATGACATGTTTAGTTGAAATGCTAGAAATCACCAGCTTATATGTGAAACATTTCTGGGTCAAATTACAGATGTCAAAAATGTGCATGAAATCTCCTCTGTTATTCTAGGTACTAGTTTATTTCACAGACAGAATAGTAGTCAAATTATTAAGCTTCCTGAAAAACTGGTGTGTCAGAACTTACTCAGAGTCAGCTGAGTGACCTTGATATCAATAACTCAAAAGCATAGCTTTACCAATAAGAAAAAAGTTCACCAAGAAAACATTTCCTTCCCAACAAGAAATTTCCCAACCTCTGTATCACTGAGTAGAACAATTCTAAAATAACAGCATTATTTAAACATAGTTCACTATTACTCAAACTTAGTTCAGACAGCTTTCTTGAAATGCAGTCATACTATATATAAAATTTAAAATCCTAGGGACTTGACCTCACTGCACTGCCAAATATTACATATTCTGTGCTTAAATAATTCTAAGTAATATAGTTTCTTTAATGTTAATAAGTCTACATGGTGAGAAAGATTATATAAAATAAGATTTTATCTTCAAGTGTTCTCACCTGATTTATTAAGAATGCTTATATTAAAGTCAACTTGATGTACAGCTTCTGCAGAATTAGTGAAAGATTTTTCTGACTTCTGCCATTTTAATTGAATTTACATTGTATTTTTGTTGCATCCTTGGCATTCTACTGAATAATTATTTCCTACTTACCACGGAAAATAATCATTTATTTGATTGAAGTGTAGGATGAATTGTTTAAACTGAGAGACATTTTCTCCCAGTAGGGATCAATACTTTTCATTTTTTCCTGCTATTATCACAAAAACTTGGCATTAAGACTGGTATATGCTATACTTAATATCATGTATTCCAAAGATATCAGATTTCTTATTTCCACTGATACAAAAAGAACAAATGCCTACAGAACATATTTTTTTCTCAATCCTCAAAACTCAGGTAGCCTCACCTTTCACTTACTAGGTTCACGGAGGTAACAAAGAAACACAGTATTAAGAAGCTCCAAAATGCAGTCTTTAGTCTCACTAAACTGACCAGGAGGTCAGTTTTGTTGCAATTTCTTAAATAAACTGGCTATCCTCCAAACAATGGACCAGAACAATTTCTTAATATGAAGGAAACCAATGTTTAAAAAAAAAGAGTGAACACATCATTACATTTTGATTTGAGGTCTGCTGCTTTAAGTATTTCACTATAAACCTTTTAACACCTTGAATGATGGAATTATGATTAAACAGGTTCACAAAACTTATCAATACACCTCTGCAAATATCAAGTTAAAAAGCTTTGGCTGAAAATTACAGCTGTACTGGTGGTGGAAACAGGAGTTTTGCTGATAGTCCATTCAGACCTCAGTAAATCAATGAATTCCAAATGTGACTACTATTTCGTTACTGGACAAACAAGATACAAAATTGCACAGAATGTTCTTTTAAAAAAGCAGTAAAAATGCAAATTTTCAAATTCTACTAAAATCTCATGCTTTCTAGTTCTTACAACAACGTCATCAAACATGTTCTTGGTGGTAATTCATAACAACAAATTTTAAAGACATTAACAATTCATACATTACCTAATGCTGCTCATGCTTCCAGTTTCTGATCCAAGCTTACATCTCTCCAGCTGGCTAGCTACAATCTGACGCTCAGCCTCAAGTTCTCGAGTCAGTCTCTCAAACTGCAGTTCCTGAAAAAATAAATTAAACCAGTTGCTTTGACTTCTCTTGAGATAAAGAAGGAATTTCAAGACATAAAAATACAATTTGTAAGAACTATTAGAATAATATTTTATAAGGAAGCTTCTTTTTTTCCCCTTTTCAACACGTTCATGGTTCAAATTTTTGTGATGACACCTACTTGTTTCTTCATTTACCCTAATGATGCGTGTCATAGAATGATACGGTTTATCAGGAATGGAATTTCCAAATACATTAAATAATTTAGACCTACATAGTTCACAGAGGACTCTTTGTAGCATAGAAATAATAAAGCTGATCAAACTATGATCAATTTGCGTTACTGCAATAAAGATGCAAATTTCTGGGGTTGATCACGTGGTGACAAAAGCTTCTGTACTTAAAACCATCACAGTACACACTAGTGAAATAAACTTAATTGAAGGTGTGTTCTTATGGACTGAGCACAGCTTAATTTCTGCATTTAATGATGCACAGAAGGGAAACTGATGTATTTTGGACAAAACTAATTGAATTTTTTTTTTTTAATTCTGTCAAGGAAGCCAAACCAGTGCTATCAGGTAAGATCTGGCCACAGAGCTTATAAAAGTACTAAGAAAGAGGGTTTGTTTTTATACACAAGAGATTAAAAAACCCAAAACAAACAAACACACACATACTCCAAAAAAACCAGAGAGAAAGAGAACTAAACCAAATACAAGTAAGATACAAATAAAATCTGCACAATTTTTAAAGAGCTGCACTTCCCACATATTGTAGCACTCGTTTTATGAAATAAAAACCTGAAATATTTCTGGGAAATTATGTTTGTTGTAAATTTGCCAAATGTTCTTGCTCCTTCCTTTCAGTCATAGTTACATCATTTTCAGAGGTAAACAGAAAAAATTCTCCTGTCTCTTTTCTTTGGGTTTGTTGAAGGCTGAAGGAGAAAAATTTTGAGAATCCACTTCTTAAATAATTTCTGTACCCACACAAATGCATCCATTATCTCTTTCTCCCTCTTTTCTTCCCATAATGACTTCCCTGTAACATAGAGATATGAGAGTCCCTTGAATAACTTCCCAGTAAGGTCTGACCAGGCAGAAGAGTAATGAATTATGTCTACCAAGTGGAACTTGGTATTTGAAAGAAAGGAAGAAGTGGTAAAAGTAGAGTAGGACTCAGAAGCCTTCATTCTATCTGCCTAAAACCTCTGATCAAGAAGCCAAGGGTAAAAGAAGGCATTAAACTTTTCAAATCTCTGAAATGAGGCAAACCATAAATGAAATGGTAGAAGTGACTGGCTGGTGGTCATTCTACCTAATTCTGCTGGATCAGTCCTCTTTGTTTCTCTTGCTATTGACAAGGAGTAATTTTTGTCCTGCACTGACTACAGGGAAAGTCCACGTAAGTTACGTACAGCACGAAATAGCCAGTGCATACTTAAATGGCTACTGACAATTTGACAAAGCCTGCTTAATCTTGGATTTATTATTCCAAGCAAACCTATACAGAGTACAAGAATAGCGCTGGAAGTCAGATTCATGTAAAGACCAAAGCATCGCCGCTTACTGAATTTCAACAGTGAATTAGTAATCAATAGTCAACAATATTCTCTGCATATTTTTGTATGTCGCAGTTGTTTTTTTCACTGTTGTTTGAAGATAGGACTAATAAAAATCACCTAACAATAATCACCTGTTTCATCTACATCTACTTCAGAGACCATTTCTCTCACCTAGAAAAATCAATTGTCTGAGAAGCTAAAGAGACTACTGATCAGCTTTCCAAGGCTTATTATTCAAATCCTGGTCTTGTTTGCACAAAATAATACCTTTAATGCAGAACCCATTGTAACAAAATATTACTAAATTGTTGAAGAATGAAAAATCAAAGTCGTACAGTATTTGCTATGCCAGCATGCTTCTATCAAAGCATGAAAGCCTTGAATATTTTTGATAATATAAAATACCAAAGAAAATCCAACTGAGCATTAAGGTTACTTTCAAAATAAAAGCTGTAACAGCTATTCTGTTCCACTGTTGTTTTAAATTTACTTGATTCTATCATGACAATGTACATTTTGGTGTTTAGCATAGGTTTTCATCCAGTCAGTTCCCTTCCTGCCATCCCAAGTGAGACAGATTAGACATGCTCTTTGCCATGGCCTAGCACAGGCATTTATTTTACCCACCTAGCAAGAAGATGCAGCTGTCCCCATCATGTTGCTACGAAAATGTAAGAAGCAAGGACTTGGGAGCAAACGCTCTTCACTGACTATGTTGTTGTTTGCCTTTTCCTAGACAAACATGTGTACCTTATTGTGTACTTTTATTTTAGTAGGAGTGCTGACATCTCTCCATCTCCCTGTTGCCCATGCTATCCCAAGCCAATTAAAGACAGAAATGGCCCCAAACATATTTTACACAAATATTTCAAAAGTAAGTATTATTTTGTCTTTTTTTTTTTTTCCTTCAACTCTCTAGACTGAATATGTTCTCATACTTTTTCTATGATTTCTATTCTTTCAATTATCCACTCTAGTTGACAACTTTTCCAGACATTTCTGTATCTCCTCAACTAAAACCCTTTTGTCATGATTACTCTCTCTACTTAAAATATTTTTGCTCATGAGTCAGGTCTCCAAAATATATTTTTCTCTTGTAATGTCCTTCTCTTTCTTATTTATTCCTTTCTGTTCCTTCTGTCTTCTCTCTTTCTTTCATTTTGTAGCATACTTCATGACTCATCCTCCACGCTTCTCTTTCAGTCCTACTATACTAACAGCTAATCTAGCAAATGCCCTTACCTGATACGTTTAAGGAGTCTCTCTCTCCTTCTCTTATTCTGGTCCCTTACTGAGGAAACCCTGTTTTCTGGTTTCACTCCCACATTATTTAAGTTCTGCCCTGCAGAGATGACTAGAAAAGGGCAATTGTGTCTATGTTCCTCCTCTGGCAAGAAGTAGATATGTGTGGGATCACTTCAGAAACAATCTTAGGTTTCTAATGCATGAAAATGGCTAGAATATACAAATGGCAACTTCATTAATAGCTTGATTTAATTGCTACTATTTCTTAATTATCTTCTGTCAGGTGCCATCAGAAGTTAGGCATGAAAGGAAGGAGGTGAAACGTGGGGAGGTGGGATATGAGAAGAGGTAAACAATTATTCCTTCAAAAATTACCCTCTGTGTTAAACTTAACAAGTAACTGTGTTAGTATTCCCTCATGTGGTGATACAGGTGCAGATCCTCAGGGTGCCCTTTGGAATGAAAGAAGAGAAGAATTCAAATAGGAGTTGTGAGTCTGCTATCCTTTTGCATCAAGAATCTCTGGCAGAAAACAAATTAGTAAGCTTCCTTCTCTTTGTTTGGGAAGCAGTGAGAGTGACTAATATTTGAATAAATACATATGTTTAGATTTCAAGCAGCTGTCACAGTGCAAGAAGACAGAAACCAGAAATAGCATTTGCTTACATTTTATAAAAATAATCACTGAACCTGACTCCATCATTTGTCATATTTGTTGTGTTTACAATAATTTTCACCAGTTCATGCCATGTTGTGTTATCTTCACAACCTTCTATTATTTATCTGAATCAAGCTAATCAGAACATCAAAATTAAAAACAAATTCCTACTCACTGATTATGCAAATCTGTTGTCAAGACAATTGCAAAATGAAGAAGAGCAGAAACTACATTGCAACATCAAAATTAATTTACATAATGACACATCAAGGGCAGCCTCATGGACTGTGCTACAAAGGACAATAATGCCGAAGGAAGTGCCCATGCAAAGGCACTGCAAAGTGCAATAACCAGCCAGGCAGCCCTTAACACTATAAGGGGTGTAGGAGTAGGAATCCAACAGAGAGATCAGACATGTTGATGGGAGTAATCCAGAGAAACCACTTAAGAGAGCAGCCTGTAAAGGGAGGAACTTCATGATAACTTTATCAAATTGTTTTGACAAGGAGTACTTATCTGCTAGGGCTTGCCTGAAGTAATTTATGTTTAAAAAAGGTAATTGTCCTCTACCATGGTGGGTTTTGTTTATTTGGGTTTTTTTTAATTCATTATTCCATAGCTGGCAATTGGAGGTACTTTCTTTTTCAGCATGAGTTTTGTGTTTTATCTATCCTCTGCAGCCACCAAAGCTTCAAGCACTAAAGACCACCTGAGTCAAGTTATAACATTTCACAGTAGTCTAGACACTGAACAAGCCCAATGGAAATCTTCACAGCACACAGACAAGCTCAAGGCACATCAAATCAGAGGGTACTTTGTTATTTTTTTACACTTTATATCTGCTGGGTCATCTGTATTGACACATTTGAATGTTGGAAAGGACAACATAGGTCAAAAGAAATTTAGCTGATATTTGGAGCTCATCTCACTTTACTCTGTGTTTTACAGTCTTAAAGTAATCTTTCAATCCTTTCACATGGAGATGTGTATTGACGCTGAGCAAAAGACATAGCAAAATCAGTAGACACAGCAAAAAGCAGACAATTAAAAAAATAAAAAAATCTAAGAGCCTTGTGAAGCTACGGGATTCCCAAGAATCTTTAGGTCATAACATTAAAAGAGGAAAACCATTTAGCTTTTGATTGCAAATATGCTATACAAAACCAAATTGGAGCACTGGTGATCGTTTGAAGCTTCAAACACAGGCAAAGAACACCACTGAGATAGGGTTGGGAATCCCTGGTGAGATGAATAAAGAAAGCCTGATTACAGCTACACAAACAAATAAATTGTCTTCTGGATTGAAGGCTTTCAAAGGAGTATTTTAAAACCCACAGAACTTCAGAAAGTACAAAGGCTGTAGAAACGTACAACACTGGCTCTATAGTGATGCAACTTGCACACTATAAACAAGAAAGAAAAAAATAGAAAAAGCCCCAAAAATCAAGAAAAAAATGTACCTTGATTTATAGCACAATTACTATGTGTATATTTCCGTGCATGTCCTACGATATCATGGCTAATTCCATATACTGCACATCTATAAACTCCAAGTGCATGCCATTACTTAGAGTGGGGTTGGTAACAAACTGTTCTTTATGTATCATACCAAACGCACATGAGTAGCTAAAATTGGAGCACATATTTCCTGAGGGAAACAGAAAAACCCCATAAAGTTTAGCTTGGCAAAAAAACTAAAGATAGATAGCATCAGATGCAAACCAGACCTGACAGCCCGTCTTGTAACTAGAAGGAAAACAGAATGTCTTGATGCTTTCAAACAGGATAAAAACATAACTACCAATGCCCTTATCCATCCAACACTAAATGTTGTTCAAAACTGGGCTTTAGAACGTACCATTCAATACATTCCACTTTCTCTACTTTCTCCGTTGTTGGACTGTGTTTTCACTTGCTCTGTTCTTATCCATTTTACTGAATATTTTCATTCTTCCATTTCACTGAATAACATGGAGGTAATGGAAAAAGCTCACAAAATGGTAATCAAATGAGCAGAGAGGTGCCAAATTCAGAAACTCAGTGGTGGGTAGGTATGATGTTGCAGAATCTTAATGGAGTGACAACTGTACAAGTTTCCAGATAACATCAACCTGAAAGAAGCAATTTATACACTGGAGGGCAGGAATACCATTCAGAGGAACTGTAGCAAGTTGGAGGAATAGGCCAAGAATAGAGTCATGAAAGAAAAATGATCTATGCTGCACAGAGAATGGAATCCCACGTAACAGTACAGCGTTTCCACAGGAAGAATCTGGGTGTTCGGTGGACACCAAACTATGACTCAGCAGTGCATTCCTGTAGTGACATTTACTTCACTGCATTAACAAAAGAGTTGCTAGCAGAAGAAGGAAGCAACTGAAGTAGTTATACCCTTTTACTTGATACTGCTGAAGCTGCATCTCAAGTATAGTTTTGGGCCTCCAAGACAAGACATGACAAGATTTTGAAGTAGGACCACCAGAAGTCCACAAAGATGGTTAGAAGATTAAAGCACACATTGTACAAGAAGAGGCTGAAGGAATTTTGTTTGTTTAGCATGGAGAAGAGATGGTCTAGCAAGGATCAATTGAATAGAATCATTAAGGGTGGAAAAGACCTCCAAGATTAGAAGTCCACCTTTGACCAAATACCACAATGTCAACTAAACCATAGCACTAAGTGACTGTCCAGTCATTTCTTGAACACTTCCAAGGAAGGTGACTCTGTTTTAATGGTTAACCATCCTCTCCATGGAGAAATTCTTCCTGATGCCCAACATCAACCTGCCTTGGCCCAGTCTGAGACTGTGTGTTCTTGTTCTCTCACTAGCTATCTGGGAGAAAAGGTCAATCTACATCTGTCTACAACCTTTCTTCAGTAGTTGTAGAGAGCGATAAGGTCTCCCCTGAGTCTCCTTTTCTCCAGGCTAAACAACCCCAGCTCCCTCAGCCACTCTTCATATGACTTACTCTCTAGACCCTTCATCAGCTCTGTTGCCCTTCTCTGGACTCAAATCCAGCACCTCAAAATCCTTCCCATAGGGAGGAGTCAAGAACTGGACACAATACTTGAAGTGTGGCTTCACCAATGTCAAGCCCACGGTTTCAATCTCTGCCCTGGTCCTGCTGGCCACGCTATTCCTGGCACAGGCTAGGATGCCATTGGCCTTCTTGGCCACAAGAGCACACTGCTGGATCCCGTTCAGATGGCTGTCGACGAACACCCGGAGGTTCTTTTCCAGCTGGGCAGCCTTCCAGCCACTCTCCCCCCAAGCCTGTAGTGACACCTGTGGTTGTTACAGACTTTTACTTCTTAATGGGCGACTACAGTGAACACATTACCAAGGCTCTTGCCAGAGGTATGCAGCAAACAGCACAGGCAACAGTGACAAGTTTCAATGAAGTACATTCTAACTGGATATAAGAGAAAAAAAGGAAACAAACCAAAACCCACAAACGATAAAAACAGTCATTAAAAACAAAAAAGCAAATCCACAAAGAACAAACCAAACCAACATAAACCAAACAGGAAACCCCCACAAAAACTCAAACAAAACTAACCAACCAACAAAAAAAACCCCCACAACACAAAAAACCACACCCAAAACCAAACAACACAGCAAGAGTAGTGAAACATTGGAACAGGTTGTCCAGGTAGAATCTTCATTCTTGGAGATTTTAAAAGTCAACTGCACATCTGATCTAACACTTGCTTGTTGTAGTAGGTCTTCAGAGGTCTCTTTCAACCTAGTTTTTCCATGAGCCTAAAATTGATGAGTTCTGGATATTTTTACAAGACTTTATATGAATGCTATTGATTAGAGAGATCCATGGCTACCGCACTCTCTGATGATGACACTTCCATAAATGCATATGTGACTTGATGTAAATGCTAGTATTTTAGCAACCTGATCCTGTATTTCTCTAGTTTATTCTTTCATTTGATCTGAGTATTTTAGCAATCCCATGCTTCTTTACAAGAGATTAGCACAGCATCTAGGCTATTATGCATATGGATTATTTATGGGGTAAGGAACTAGGATGACTGATTACAGTGTTTAAAAATATACTATTCCTTCTTTTTCATGTAAGATTACTTCAAATAAGTCCTTTTCATGCCTTTAAAAACTTTTATAGAAATCAGACCCTATTTTATTTTCTATTTTTAGGACCCTGATAAAAATGTAGTTACAATTGCCTTCCATTGCTTGTTTTAGCTCTCTAGGCACACTGCCCTGTTCCTCTCTAAGTTATAGGAAAGTCTTGCTCTCTGAAGGCTCAGTGCCCAACTGCCTGGACTTCTGTTCCTAGGGAGACTGCATTATTTCTTCTCCAGCACAATCACCAAAGTTATTCAAATTATCTCCATTTTTCTGTTACAAATTGCCTAATCCTTTTTCTAACATTTTTTTTCTTCTCCCTGTTTTGCATTCAGCTTCAATCTTTTAGCTAACTCCTTTCTCCTCCTTCTCACCAGTTTTTGCATCCGTTGCCAACACTCCTGATGGTTTATCACCCACCATGATTGCTGTTATTTCACTTCCTCCCATGCAAACTACTTCAGTCCACAAAGCAATAAACTGTAAGTAAAAACCTTGCAGCATTTGAACAGGATTAGAACTACTATGAGCTTTCTAATGTCGTAATTTTGCTTCTCCACTCTCTGCAACAGCAATTTAAGGAGGATGTAAGATAAATTGACTTCTACCTCACTGGCTCTGACTTGCCTTAGGGCTCATTGCTATTATTCATAAAGCTCAATGTGGGAGCAAAACCTCAGAGATGGTGGATCTTCCCCAAGGATAGCAAGAGAAATAGAGTTGAAGTAACAGATAGTAACACTCCAGTGTTACACTGGCCCAAGCTCAGAATTTTCCCTTTCTTCTTAGTTGTCCAAGCACGAAGTTTACTATGTCTAAGTGGAAAAGAGAAATTCCATTCACAGTAGCAGTTTTTTGAGTCTGACATAGCATGTTCAGCATGTTCGTGGAATGATGCTTTTTACCTTGGTTTTCCAATACATATCTGTAGAGTAATTTTGTTCTGAAAAGTGCAAAGTCCTGCTGCAGATGGAAGATGCTTAATTACACATATATTTGTATGGTTTAAAGACATGAGAAAAACTAAGAAATTCAGCAACATGGTCTCAAAATATGAAACTTCTAAAAATGTTCCAGACATTGAAGCACTAAGAAAGCCTTTTTGGATTCTGACAACATCCTCAGCTTCTAGTCTCCCTTTCTTATCTGATGATTGGATCTGTGCTCTGTTGGGAAATACGCCAAAATGCCAGAATAGCTACAGAGGTGTCAGTGCACACAGCAACATATGTGGATACCAGTAACACGCACCATTTCTTGTGCAGTCTATCTACATGTTTAGAGATCTGAAGTCTTCTCCAGCATTTTATTCATAGAGTTCTCCAGTTGCCTATTTATATGCTTCTGAACTAGTTCTCCCTTCCAGAGTTGTGAAGATACACGTCATCCTAGGCATTGCATACAGATGGAGAGCCAGCCTCATAAATCATTAGCTTTACATTTTTCCAGAATGATCTAAAATAGAAGAGATATCTAGTCTTTTCATCTTCTGCTTGCATTGGAGAAATTATTCTGGTGAATAAATTCCTCTTTTGATTTTCCCTTGCCTTTTGAGACTGATTTCTTAATCCATACATAGACTGTCAGTGCAGCATATCCAAGAACAGACTCCATAATTTGCAATTATGCTTGAATGCCTGAATTGATTAGGATACCAGATTTGAATATTGTCATGAGTAGCTACAAAAATGCTAGTCATTAGCAAGTTAGTAAGGGATTCAGAAGTTATCTAACAAAGCAAGATGGCCTTTTTTTTATTATTTTTTAGGGCCAACTAGTACATGCAAATTAATATCTATAGGACTTTGCTTTACTTCTTATGACTAACAACTCTTTCTGCACACTTGAGACATGCAGTTTGTTACGCTAAATGTGGATAAACTTTCAAGTGAATAGAGAAATTCAGCTTGAATACAAGGATGTTCATAAACAAAAACTAGTAATCTAGCAGACAGTACATTGATTAGTCAACTAATTAACTTATTTCTACTATTATTAAGTACTAAAGAAAAAAACCTAGACTTACAAACAGCATGGGCTAAAAAAATTTGAATTCAAAGACTGAAAACCCCAGAGATTTGCACATTTTTCTCACATGATTCAGTGGCAGTAGCAGTTAACTTTAATAGCTTTTGAATATTTCCTCTTTTATTACATCTTTTATTACAAAGAAGAGAACTAGTAAAATAATTAGGCAATTCATTCCTTTTCTGGCTACCCTACAGAAATACCACAGTTTCAGGAAATTCCCAGCAGATTCATACTGTTCCTTATGAAAGAGAAAAGCAATTAGTAATGAAAATGTTAGTTTTAAAAAGTATCATTATGATCTTATTCTCCTAATTTCTGGTATGAATAGCTCATCTTTTGAACAAAGTAAAAAGGTTTTCATAATGAAATTACAGAGTAAGAATTACCTGCTTGAAAACAAATATGTAAGGAACATTCAGTTCAGGATAATATTTGTAGTATCGATAAAGACAGGTAAGGACAGAGCTTAGAACCAAATTAAATAAACAGTCTCACTGAACAAAAATATCTTTTATAAGTTGACATATGGTTTGATGCAGTATGGAGTTAGCAGAGATGCATTATGAAAGATAGGTACAAAAATGTGACAGTTCTAGGACTCTCCAATTACCCCAATACTCTATACAGTAAAAAAAAAAAAAAAANTATAAGTTGAATTTTGGATATTATCATATACAGCTGCATAGGATGCCCACAAGAAAAGATGAAATTCCTGACCTGGTCAAGATGGTTTCACATCTTTCAACTGAGATGCCATGCTTAGAGATCATTCTGTCCTTAAATCCAACATCCCTACACAGGGCAGAACATCTGCCATTTCTGAGCCACACAAAAAAGAGAAAACATGTAGGAAGAAAATCCAGAAGTTTGTTTAAAGCTAAAAGTGAAGTCTTCAAAGACAGTAGGGAAAAATTGTTGGAAGTATATGATCAAAGAACCGGGTCAAGGCAGTATGTCAAAAAAAGATTAAGACATAACCAAAAAGTCAGCACAGCTAAACAAGAGGGCAAAGAAGCTCTTAGTAATAAAAAGTTGAAATCATCTTCAAATGAAGAAAATAAAGGCACATAAATTCTGACAGGTTAAACATAAAATGACAAAACAGCACAGTATGATTCCGAGGGACAAATAGCCAAAAGCATCAAAGCAAAAAACAAGTATTTCTCCAAATGCATCAGGTGCAAGAATTTGCCTGAAGAGTTTGTAAAACCACTGCATGAGCAGGATATAACAGGATTCATTGAAAAGAAATCAAATGAATCCTTGATGCAAATTTTTACTATTTCATGGGAAATTCCCATGCTAAGAAATCACTAAGTCTTAACAGACGATCTGCCTCAAATTGAAGTGAATAGTTTGTGAAACAAACTGACAAAACAGCGAGGACCAAATTGAAGTTCAGATGGTATTTGCTCAATAGTTCTGAGGAACTAAGAAATTCACAGTTTCAAAAAGATGCAGTACCTGAAAATGATAAAACATCAAATGGATTGCCAGTTCCATGGAGATCTAGAAGACTACAATGCAACAAGCCAGACAGTCTTATTGGACAAATTAATGGAGCCTGTTATGGAACAGAATTAGTGGACTCTGACATAAACATGAACTAGTTATCCAGAAGGTTTCTGTATGTATAAGTACTTTGCTTAATAGGAGGTCAAGTCTAGAAATAAATGGTAATTTCTCCCAGTTGAATATGTCCACCAGGGAAGTTCTAGGTCTTGTTCCACATTGTTTAATACATAAAAAAATCACTTGAAACAAAGAGCGAACAACAGGGTAACCTAGTTTGGCAAAAATACAAAATTATGTAGGACATTAAGACTGAAGCACAACAGAGAACTTTAGAAGGACGCCTGAAAAAGCAGGACACAAAGTGGAAGATGAAATTCCCTGTAGATAAGCAGGTGATCTTCATGGAGCAAAACCAATCTTAACTTCATGTGACCTCCAACAGCCTGGAAACTCTTCCATGAGTTGCATACTTTCTTTCAGAAACTTAAGGCTGACAGGTCTGTAGCCTCCTAGTTCTACCGTTCTGCCTTTTTTGTAGATGGCTGTAATATTTGGGTTTTTGCAGATTGTCGTGGTTTAAGCACTGTTTAGCATTCAGGGGAGTGAGTTCAATAAAGGCGACGGAAAAACTGAATAGAATGGTCAGCAGGGGAAACAGTTTTATATTACAAGGGAGTTAAATTTAAAGGGACAGGGGGAAAGGGTAGGAAAGGGTGTCTCCTTTTCCCTCTCTCTTTGGAAGCACTTCTGGCCCTTTAGGCTCTGAGAAACACAAGCACAGGTGAAAAAAAAAAACAACCCCTCCCTCCTGTGTCCGAAGGGATACTTGCTAGCCAAGCTGGATATGGCTCCGGAGTTGAGAGGAATGGGTGGAATCCCGCCAGGGGCCTGCAGGCGCTGGACACCGGAGCTGTGGCGCTTCTCCCAGCAGGGGCGGCCGAAAAGAGGACGGGGCGGGGCCGTGTTTCGGCTTTCAAGCCTTCTCCGTCATCGCCTGAATGTCGTCACCTTCTTCCTGGTCAAGCCGGCTTCCCATTCGTCCAGTCAGTCGGGCCCCGCCTCGCTTCCGGTGTTCTCTCATTGGAGAAGTCACGAGTTCAGTCGTTAGGCGCCATCTTTGTTCTCATGGCGGCTGCACTTCAGAGACGCCACAGCGCCAGACGGTGCCAGGGCGAGCTCTCTATTGCTGTCCGTCAGCAGCCGTGGTGCTGAAATTCCCGGCCACGCTGGCCTGGGGCGAGGTGCCGCTGCCTGCGCTCCGGGGTGGTGAGGAGCCGCTGCCCCCCGGCCAGTCACCGTGCCTGTGCAGGAAGGGACAATCCCCGTCCTCCCAGGAACGGCAAAGGCGGGAGGGGGCCAGGAACCGCCACTTGGCCCCGGCCGGAGGAGGTGGGGGAGCGGCGGGGCCGGGGCTAGAAACTGCCGCCCCGCCGCCAGGAGCCTGGAGGGCACGGAGCCACCGTGCCCGTGCGGGAGGGGACGGCCCCATGCTCCTGGGAATGGCGGAGGTGGGGCTAGAAACCGCCACCTGGACCCGGTCCCGTCCCTGCTCTGTCCTGGCCGAGGCAACCCCCTGCCCTGCCCGGGATAGGGCTGCCTTCATCTCAGCTTTTCCCCCCTCCCCCCGCTTCAGGGAAACAGGAAAAATTTGAGGAAAAATTCAATTTTAAACTCAGGTAAGTGGGGTTTCTCTCTTATACCCCCTTTCAAAAGCCCTTTTTAAACGGCTACACAGATATATGGGATTTGCCTTTGTTTCAATGAGACTTCAAAGATGTTAAGAAGTTATTGTGTGATGATGTCCGACAACTCAGCATACCCCTAGCTGCATTCTACCAGGTCACACAGGAGTTATACCTGTTGCATTGGTATAGATGGTCCCCACTTGACCCTTCTGTACCATCAGTGGTTTGCCATTTGCTTCACTGTTGCTTTTTGACAGTTTTGGGGCCTGACACTACCTGTGAAGATGGGATAAGTGCCTCAGTCTTTCCTGTGCAATTCTTAATGAACCTGCTGGCCCAATTCAGCGGCAGATCACATCTTTCTTCAACTTCTACTTATTACTAACATACTTGCGGAAACCTTTATGTTCTTCTTGTTATCTCTTGCTACTTTGAGCTCCAGCTGTGATTTTGTCTTCCTAATCGTATCTCTGCACACTGGAGCAGTAATTCTATATTCCTCTTTGGGAGTTTGTCCCTTTTTCCACTGCTTTAGTGCTCCTTTATTCACTTGCGCTCTCTTAGTAGCTTGGTGCTTTTCCAAATGATTTCTTTTTATGTCTGCTCCTTTTCCTGCTTAGGGGGATAGACTGCCCTTGTGCTTCAAGAAGCAGCTGTACTGGGAAATCTACCAAAATTCCTGAGCTTCTTTGCCCTATAAGACAGGTTCTTGTTGGATTCTTCTAGTAGTTCCCTCAGCATGTCCCAGATTGCTTATGTACCACTATGTTGTTTTCCCAGTAAGTATCAAAATGTTTGAACTCCCTTTTACAAACCAGAGCCCGAGGCCTCTTAGAGGTGTAGGCTCATCCACCTCTTCTTCCTGAATTCAGGTCCATAGCAGACACCGTGAGATCTCTCTCAGTGGCTCTGATTGTGACCCAGCAGCACACTACAGACTTGAAAACAGATGAAAGAAGATGGCTCTTTCTGTAACAGGCATGCTTTTGATGGGTATTAAGTATATCATAACTTTACTGGGTCATGGAAATCTGAAAACAGGTGGGTTTTGAGTATTAGAAGACAGTATCATATATTCTGTCCCTGTTCTTACTCTTTAATCAGCATATACTTATTGCCATCAGCGCAGACAATTTGTCTGAGCAACAATGGGCATTCTTACTAGAAAAACATACATTTATTGCTGCAAAACAAATACCATAAAACACAGTACATCAGGTTTTTCTATGTAAAACCAGATTTTCATCCATAAAACATCCAGATTGGGAATTCGAGCTATTCTTTCAATAAAACACAAAATAGTTTTGCTATTGAGTTCTCAAATAAACAAACAAAAAGACTCCAGATTTGTACTACCCATTGTAAATAAAAAAATGAATGGAACAGAAGAATTAAATATACTGGACTGGATTTGTGGTTATGGCTGTGGGAGATTGAACACACAAGCAATGCTTGCTGCACTCCAGAATTACCATGCCTCTTTAAGACAATTGTGCTACTGCCACAATTACAAGACAGATTTCAGTTCAAAGACTAGCCAGTTGCCACGAAAATGCTGTTCAGGAAACTGTCAATAGACTAAAATGGACAGACACATTTCTACAGGGATGTTCTTCACAGGAGGGATATCAAAATTACTGCTATGATTCAATTACAAAATAAGAGAACCACGGGAATCAATTGTTACTTTGATTGAATCAGGAGAAAGAAAAAAAAGAGCGAGGAAAAATAATGAATTAATCAATTTGACGCATTACTCCAATCAGGATATTTCATTGACAGTACTATGAAAGTCATCTGAAATTTGAGTTTTTATTACAGCAAAACACAGAGATGAAAACAGCATCTATCTCTGTGGGATGAACACAGAAACCTTGCATCACTGTTAAAAACCCAAAGAGTTTTGTCCAAGGCCTGTCTCATGCAATATACATCACTATAGCTTCTGATCCTAAACACAGAAGAGTAAGTAGGAGTTGCAGCTCCCTTTTCAGAAAAAAATGGTTCATGATGTCATAGTACTGAAAAGGAAAGGCAAAGTAAATAAAAACAAGCCACACATGCTGAATTTTACACTTATTGCTTTAAGTGAATTTAATGGAAGAGATGGATACAAATTCATTTCCAGCCAAGGTTCTGAGCCGTAGTTTAGAGCCATAGCTATTCTTCCCCCTGCCCCCAGTCTTCAATCTGACATCTCTTCCACAGTGAGAACTTGGACTGGGTAAAATGAGGGCTCTCTCCTACCCACACCTGGCAGCAGCTGAATGCCACACACATTCGCTCTTCTGTGACTCCAGGCACTGTTTCCATGGCAGCACCAGGAAAACCATTCCAAACTGGTCAGGGAGGGTCACAATGAGAATCAGCCCTCCAGCAACACTCCCTCTCATCCCCCTGGACAAGGTACTCTGAGAAATCAGGGTCAAAAGTGATGCTGACAGGGCAGCCTGGGAGGGACTCAAGGCACAGGCAGCACCATGCAGTGTGGAAACCTCCCTTCATGCCCAATGAGAGTAGCTGTGGTTCAAGACTATGTAATACAGAGGATCGAGTGCCCAGTTGTGCTGGTAAGTGAAAGGAGATCTGCAATGGCCAGACAAGCACTTGGCTCTCCCCAGCCCAAGAGTACACTGCCTGTGACTGTATAGCAGATGTATTTCTAGTTGTTTCATGGTTAAGGGGAACTAGAGATGTGTACTTGCCATGAACAGAAGCAGTAAGGGGACATTGTTTTTACTTCACAAATCAGAAACATCAAATCCGTGGTACCAAAGTTTTAGCTAGATTTCCCAAAACTGCGTATGTGTTTGGCATTATTTTGTCAAAGTCATATAGCCTTAAACAATGAGACTCTGGAATTGCAATCTATGCTTGCACAATGTAACTAAGATACAAGATTACTCTGTCTGCTTCTAATCCCCAACTTGCTCACAAACCAGGAAGCAATGCATCAGTATTAGACATAGGCCCTATCCATGTATGACAGGCATCTTTACAGGATCACAGAAGGGTGGAGGTTGGCAGGGGCCTCTGGAGGTTGCCTTGTTCAACTCACGCAGAGTCACCCCGAGCCAGTTGTCTAGCACAATGTCAAGGCAGCTTTTGAATATCTTTAAGGAAGAAGACTTCCAGTGTTTGGTCACTCTCACAGTAACAGCATGTCTCCTGACGTTCATAGAGCACTTCCTGTGTTTCAGTTTATGTCCACTGCCTCTGGTCCTATCTCTGGGCATCACTGAAAAGAATCTGACTCCCTCTTCTTTGCATGCTCCATTCAGGTATTTGTACATACTAATATTTCCATATCTGTCTCTGACTAAGAAGCCTAGAACTGGACCCAGTGCTCTAGGTGTGGTTTCACCAGTGCCAGGCAGAGGAGAATGATCATCTACCTTGATCTGTTAGCAACACTCCTCCTAAGGCAGCCAAGGCCAATGCTTTCCTTCTTTGACACAGCGGCACATTTCAGGCTCGTTTTCAACTTGGTGTCCACTAGGACTTCCCAGGGCCTTTTTCAGCAAAGCTGCTTACCAGCTGGGTGGTTCCCAGCATGTACTGGTGCATAGAGTTAAGGAGCATACACCTGCCTGAAACCAGCATTATCAGGGTTACTGGGGCAAACTTGTCATCCCAGAAGCAGAAAAATTTGACCAGACAGTTGTCATGCACACAGTCCTAAGTAATTTTTTGTGCCATTACGATTATTCTCTGTCCCGGAATGCCTCTGCAGTAAAAGACAGATTTTCTATTTTTCTCATTCTGACCGGTGTGAGAGACGTAACTTCTTCCTTGTGTGCCCAGGGGCTAGGAATGGATATTTCAAAAGTTATATGGGAGAACACTGTTCTATTTTTTGAACTGATCATAGATGGTCCATCTTATCTCTCAAAGTTCATTCCTCTCTGTTCACAAAATTCCATTTTCAACGATAGCCTCTCCCGTGCAAAACACTAACTTTCCCTATTCTACCTGAGAATCTACACTGGATAAAGTCCTGGAAAGCCTCTTCGCTGAATAAGCCTGGTTCCTTGGATTCAGACCCTTTCGAGGAGAGTCTCAGCAGACTGGAATACACAAGTACCTGAAACATTTGCAACGCTAAACTGTAATAATAGAAGAAAAGCTACTTAATTTTCTGGGCCTGTTCTGTTGTCTATTCCTTTATTTTACATTATCCAACCACGTGACAAGCAAACTGTGACATCAAATTCATTATTTAGCAAGTGCTGAAAATTTATAGAGCAATTTCCTCTTTGGCTTCAGAAGTACATATTTAGAGTACCAAAGTTAAGACTTTAAGCCAAATTTCACCTCTACAGAAGCTTTTTTTTATTATTGTGTTACTTTCCCATTCCTAAACCTTGATTTCATCTGATAAAGACTGATTTTTCTTACTATATGGCTGGCAAAGTGTATATCCTTTCCAAAAGCAAAGTCATTGGAATTAGAATGAAAGAAATAATTTAATGGGATGTACTCACTGTAGTCACTCTACTTAATTTCCTCAAACAAGAGACTGCATTGACCAAGAAAGACATTTCTCTGGCTCATGGCCATTGCAGAGCAAAGTCAGAAAGAGAGAGACAGGGAAAAAGAAATACAGCATTCCCTCCCTTGAATAAATTAATGGAAAGTGGGCAGAGACCTTGCAAAAACGTTTAGGATGTTGTTGACAGCATCATCAGAATATAAAGTGTTTCTAACCACTTTTCGCATCTTTTTGAAAGAGCAAATCAACAGTGTAATACCACTTAGAGAGAAGGATTTTGAAAATTTAACCCTTATGAAAGAACTCCCTTCCCTTTAAGCAGCTTTGCAAACACACTGCAAAGAGTTTCTACCTTTTTTAATTCCATCTCATGTTTGACACAGGAGAGGCTCAGGAGTCCCTTCAAATTCAGTACTTGCCTAAGGTTCAGCTTCTACAGCCAACCCTAAGTGTTCAATGAAATTTGGTAACTTGATTATTGTCAGAACTGGATAAAAGGGAGCATAGCCTCTTGCAGATATGCCAAAATGGATATAATTTTAATTTATTTTTAGGATTTTACTTTCCTAAATTTACAGTGCACATCTCTCAATCCAGTGACAGAGATTTTGTACCTGGTAGCAAATTTTATGAACACCATTGCTTTGGGGATGGTTGGTACTATGCTCACCCATCACTTTCCCAGGAAGACAGGATGACAGGTATCTTCATAGCAACTGAGTAAACATGGTTCTACTACATACAGGACTTCAGATAAATGACTTGCAACCTATGTTTTCTCTAAAAAAATACTCTATACTTAGAATCCCACTAAAATGGAGACTACAAAATTACTTACAGTGAAACAAGCTTAAGCTTGAGTAGCAATCATGTGGGAAATAACAGTGAAATTAATGGTTAGCCCAAGAACTAAGTGACCTAAATTATAATTTTAAATACTTCTAAATGAGAAAGCTTTGGATAACTCAGATGTCACAGCATCGTGACATCTGAAAATGCTAACTTTCTAATGATGATTGTATGCAAACGACCTAATTACAAATAACACACAACGACTTGTTGAAAAACAGGGGGAACATTTTGAGCAGTTTAGGAAGAAAAAATTACACTTTGAAAATAGTTCTATGCATATGGAATAATGAGGCGTCATAATAAGTGCTGGATCTTATTTACTAAAATTTTGTTGTTTGATTCAGATGTTAATTTCGTGCTGCATTAAATGAATAGCAGATAAAACCTCTTTCAATGCTCACATGAGCTTCAAAATTATAGTTTGATACATTTTGAATTAATCTTACAAAGCACTGAATTTAAATTTGCAAGCTGTGATCATCTAGAATTTTATGGCGTTCTAGTAGTGAGAATGAAGAGACAGGAGCAGATAATAGACACACGATGCTCCACCCATGACTACAGGACATCCTGATTACAGGACAGCTGGATACACCAATGCTTTCATTTATACATAAATGGATCTGAAGAAAAATGGCTCATAATTTATCAATCTGATTAAATATTTTATAATAATTATTGATCTATTTTAATATTCCACAGATCAATTTTAGTCAATATTCTCTTTCAGCAATTTCATGATTAACTATACTTCTGGCACACATAGCAGAAAACAAAAATCAAAAGTAAAGATTACTCAGACAAACCTAGAGGCTTTTTTTTTTGCCTAAGGGAAAAGTGTGAAAAGTGTGCAATGCATCTTCTTTCTGTTTCTCAAGGTCTGAAGCCAAAACTAGCACTTAAATATGTTCGGAAAGACAGAGTAAAGGAAAAAAAAAAAGAAAAAACTTGCAGCTAAGACTGTAAAATACGGCTACAGCAACAGGTGAACTGTTTTGCAAGATTAGCAGCCTGCCATAAAATCTTTCCCTGGAACAGAGCAAACCACAATGTGACAGTAGATAAACACCATTACCTTGAATTCAAGTACATGTAGCCATGTAGACAGAATAAGGCAAACATCTGCCCATGTTTTTTTTCTATACTTTGTTGATGTTGCTATCATCCAGACGTATTATCCACATGTCCCCTGAAACCATGTATTGCAATTTTCATCAACTGGTATTACAACTGCTGAAGAGGACAGAATTGATCAACTACAGCTTCTCCTGCTGTTGAGCTCAGTCAACAAGCTGTTTGTGAATCCTGCTCATGTTTTGGTAAACTGAGCCAAACTGATTTTTTTAAATTGATTTTTTTAATTTTAAATCAGTTTTCATGCTAATTAAAGAAAAAATAATGTTTACTTATATTGTGCCTTACTAGTGCATGTTTCAAGATTTCAACTAAGATCAGTGTGAGGTGAATGACAAAAATGAATATTAATTCCATTATATATTAAAATAATATTATGTCTTGACAAAAAGGTGTCCTGAAGCAGTAAGGACAGTGTTGAGAACAATGACTGGGCTCCCATCCCCAGAAACATTGAGGATCAATGCCTTCACAATGTTTGTATTTAATGTCATCCAAATTCCCTTCCAAGATATATTGATTTTTAGACAGAAGAGGGGATTACTTTTAATAAACCTACTCTGTCACTCAGAAAAATCAATCAGAAAATGTGACATCCCAATCCTGTCTCAAATCTGCATCTGATTCCTCTCCCAGATAACCAAATGGCTAATTATTCTTCTAAAGCATTCCATGAACATTGAAAATAAAAAGGAAAAAAAACAAAGGAAGAAAATAGAGGAACCTAAAAAAGTAGGTTGTGTAGGATCTTGGAGAATGTACCTATGTCCACATAGGAATTTCACTGATTTTATGGACAGCTGCTTTTGAAGAGCCAGTATGAATTAAAACTTAGGTTCTGTCTCTTATCCTGTCTTAGAAATGTAAAGATAGTGCCAGGAGGCCCTGGCATGACAAAAGGTTTAACCATAAAGCCTTTTAGCGTTAGCCCAAAACAATGACGGATAGCAGGACACTAACTAATAGGAGGATTCAATGATATCTGAAATTTTAAAATAAACAAATAAGCAAATAACTCAAATTTGGTTTGGAAAAAGTTTGTGAATCAGAAATATGCAAACCTCACTTTAATCTCCATGCATGTATAGACAACACAGAGCTTTACTCAGGTGACTGCAGGTGCTATTTGTGAACATATTCCCATTTAGGAGAAAATGAGTCCACTTACACCTAATACTGCATTTATCACAGCCATATTTGCCATTTCTAACCACTCCAGTAATTCAGGGAGAACTCAGAATTTCATTGCAAAATAACTTTTGTCATACAATTCCTACTGAAAAACATAACATATGGTTTAATACATAATATCAGATAACAAAATGACACCCCTAAGTCTTTGAGAACTCAGCGTGTCTCATACACGTCAGTGTTAGACATCAGGAGTGAACACAGTGCAAAAGCCTGTGAGAACAAAAAGTGGTGTGACACTGCCCAATCATTGCCATACTTGGTTACTCTCAATGCACCGGTAACTCCTGGTAAAAAAAGCAGTGTGACTGTAAAGACAAAGACGACTGTTATGTTTCTGAAAGTTGCATAAGCCACAGAAGACAACTCTCAGAGCTGGGACACCTACTGGAAGTAAGGCCACCTTGCAGCCTGTCAGAACAGACACCCTCTCAACTGCCTGAGACTTCCTCAATGGTCTGAGATCAACCATGGAAACACTTCCAAGTACATAAACACTTACATAGGCCCCATATGATTTTAACATCTGCCCTAAAGGACAGCTTTGTGCTTGCACACGTAGCTCCTACTTCACTTGGTGTTGATTGTTTCCTTTGTTATTCCTGTATCTTTGAACTGAAACGTGGGCTGCATATACCCAAACTGCTTCAAAACAAACACAAAAATTCATACAACATCCTCTTCAGCATGCCCTCTGGTACCCTTACTGCACTTACATATGCTATGCTGGAGGCACTCCAAGGATCTAGCCTAGGAGGGAATCTCACCTGGCTCCCAGAAACACTGGGAACTTAGCAGACTAACCAAACTTGCCAAATTTCTTTTGGATTTTACTCTCCAGAAAAGTGCAGAAGTGCAAACTCAAGTCAGGGATGTCAAGATTTCTTAGGTCAGATGCTGCAAACTTACTAGCCTGGATGTAAGACATATTTAAATCCTAACTCTGTGGAAAAGTTGAATGAGAACTCTATATACTCCATTAAGTTATTACTGAAGGAAAATTTCCCACCTCTGTAACTACAATTTTAATACAATTCATGTTTTGGTAGTGAATACACAATCTTTCTTACAGGCATTCTATTATTTCCAATGAAAATTACAAATTATTGCTGGACCAGAGCATATAGGCTCAACGTGAACTGAGGTAGAAAAGAATTATAAAGAATGAAACACAATTAATGCAGGAATTACTCAATACTCATACATACTATTAACCTTCTATGAGAACAATTATATTAAAATAAAACTGCTTTAAGTTCTCTTCTATATGTTTGTTCAATTAATAAATGAGGGAATGCAAGCTATTCATCAGAACTTATCACCAGCATATCATTTACTGGGAATGACTTTTTAAGCATCTGTGCTTGGTAAAAATTAAACCACAAATATTTCAGTGTATGAATCTTTGTATCAATGTCAAGCACATGCCTTTCCAGTGCAATGTCTAACCTTACGACTGTTTAGAAGGGAACAGATACAGTGAGGGTGCTGTAAAATTATTTAGGAAAGTCCAAAGACTTTCGCAGTTCATACATAATTTTTCCCTCCCTCTTTTAATTGCATCCTTCTGAGTGAATGATTTCAAAGACAACAATTTATGTAGATAGAGCTAGTAAAGTTTCACTTCCTACATAGGATATGCCAATGCATGGTGGAGTTTACTACATCTGAAGTTGCTTAAAGTCGTCATGCAACAATTTCAGTAAAAGCACAAAAAAAAAAACTTAGGAATTCTAGCAACTCAGGCAAGTCTCTTCCACAACTTCAAGGATATCATAAAGCAACTCAACACAGACGTACCTCCTGCTAAGTCAGCCAAGTTCCAAAATTTCAGCAGATCTTGATATCTCATTTTAAACTATCTCAGAACTTCTTCCGGCTTTTACAGAATACCATCGATTTCATTAGAAAAAAAAAAAAAGAAGATACTAGAGACAAATCACTAAAAATACTTCCTCTGACTCAGCAGCCACAAGCTTCCCTCCCTAATGGCACTGAATTTCACATGAGAACTGAGGACCATCTCTCTCCTTAGCTAATGGCAGGGACTGGGCTGACAGTAGCTTTTTTGAAGGACTTAACCCATGTGACTGAGTATCAGTTAGGTGGGAAATTACTGAAAAAGAGTCATACCCAGCAGTTTAGGGCTGTGCACAGATAATGGCTTTGAATGCCAGAGAAAGACAATGGAAAAACAACTGAGCCACTGTGAAGAGTTAGGCGGAGAAAAGGAACACAGAGCACGCACAAAGATGAGAACCTGTTTCCTCACAGAAAGCTGACATGGAGCCATATCTATGCTTGACTCTCAGTGTGAAATTTGGTTATTCAATTTTTATCACATAAAAAGCCAATTGAGAGAGTCAGCTGTGGAACCAAAAGAAATCTAAGCTGAAATCAGGTCAGAGCAGATATGTAGCCCTGTAACCTTGCAAGGAAAATCAGAAAAAAATCTGCAAAACTGTTTCTAGGGGTCTGGGGGTGTTTCTTTGTTTAAAGTCTCTGCTATCAGATCTTTCTATTTTAATTCTCTGTCTGTATTTATTGACAATTAATCATGACTTGCAGGAGAAGAATATTTTAGGTTTTCTACACTAGTTTCTAGCAACAGGCTGACTTTTCTATTGCTTAAAACCCAGCTTGTGAGAACTAACAGCTTCAACAGTCTGAAAGATAAAAGCATGATTAGAAGGTTCATGCTACAATGGGCCCAGTGATAAAATACTGCCCTTTCTGAAGATAAGCTGTTCAACTAACAGGAAAAAACCTACAAGTGGGTAATATCACATCTTTGCATTTATGTTATCTACATTTTAGTCAACAGCATCCTTCTGATATTATCAAAGATGGGTAATCTTAATCCTCTATGAAAGAGAATTTGTATCGGCTTTTGGCATGTCCGTTTTGCGCATTCATAAACTCTGTCACTTAAAAAAAACTGAAAGAGCTGGAAACACAGAAAAGCAACCTCAGTACTGGACTGAATCAGCTCAGGCAAGAAATCAGAATACAACTGCCTGTTAGTTTTGAAATAAGGTTACTAATAAACTCACTAAAAAAAAGAAAAAAAAGGAGTGAAAAGTCAAGCAGCAGAGGCTAACAACCATATTAGACTCTGGATTTACTACCAATTTCAACTGTGCACTGGCTTCACAAAAGAGAAATATGCAACTGCACAAGCAAAGCTGTAACAGAGATGCTGTTACTATATAGTCTGAGGGCCATCCTGACAAGCAGCCTGCCCTTTTCCCACCATGGCAGCCAACATCATCTTTGAGCCACCGTTCATGCAAATCCAACAAGGAATGGGCCAGAATGAGAGCCTGCACTAGAAAGTATAGACATCTTCTGGCCTCAGTTTCCAAACTGAATGTTCGGTACCATTCCAGATGCAGACATCCTTACACAGCACTTCTACAACACTAAGAGAATGGCAATAATCAGTATTAATTTCTTTATTAGACAATCAAAATACCCTAAGAAATGGTGCACATGTGCTCGGTGGTAATATTATTTAGAAGAACTCAAGTTTTCCTTAAAAAAACCCAACCAAACAAGTATTCATCACTATCAGGAAAACTGAAGAATCCAGGACTAGGAAAAAAAACAGTGTGATGACATCTGTCTGACTTCCTGCCTCCTGATCCACAAACGATTTAACATAATTGCTTGACAGTGTAAAAATACAATATTTCTCTGCCTATAGTTTTAGAAGTAATGGTCAATAAACACCATGCAGTCTTTTTACAGCCTTTCCTAGCATAGAAGGGAGAAGTGTTCCAACTCTTAACTTCTCTGATAACTTCTAGAGTTATTTGGCTTCAAGAAGTTTCATTCTACTGAGAATAAAACTTCTAAAACTGGTCTTAACAGGAATTACATGCAACTGTGATAATTCCCTGACAACATCCTGCACTGAATTGCACTGAATAGCAATAAAATCAAGGACTTTTGCTGAATAACTCAATCATGCACAGTCACTAGAAAATGTTAGACACAAGGTGTATTAAGTAGACTGATATGCAGTTGTCTTTCAAATTACTTTTTCTTCAACTACTTAAGACTGCACATTTTTGTAGCACTCGAGACTGACAGAGATATGTTGCATGTGTTCATGGCTGGGAGGACAAAGTTCCTGCTTTAATTTTCAAGTTAACTTTTCCAAAAGCAAATTACTGGAACAAGCCTTCTGAGAATGCCATACAAAGGCCTTGATCTCTGGCAGAAACTATTTGTAATAGTACGAATCAAATGCTAAGGGTCTTCTGAAAGGATCTCTTTGGATCTCAAAAATAAATATTTTAAATTTGTCATTAAAAGAAAGAAGAGAGAGAGATGAGAAAAGGAGGGAGGGAGGGAGGGAG
>VXBA01002453.1:209218-227835 GCA_013399895.1 Serilophus lunatus
GGAAGGAAGGAAGGAAGGAAGGAAGGAAGGAAGGAAGGAAGGAAGGAAGGAAGGAAGGATGGATTATACCTTCTGCATGCAAATATTTTAATGAAGAAATGCCTAATCTACTGAACATTAATAGCTGGTCTATAAACAAATCTTCCCTGTATAATAAAATCACTGAAGTAATTCTAGCTTTGCCTTGAACTTCCAAAACGCAAGATGTACACATATGGTTGAATTAGCTCAGTTACTCAGAAATCAGTGGAGTAATACCAAAGATAGATTTGGCCCATTATCTACCTGCACAGCACAAATGAATAATGCAAATGTGTATGCAAAGGACCATGAAATATCTCAGCTTAGCAGTGCATTTAAAATGTATCACTAACTTTCAGCTTCTTGAAATATTTATCAACTACAGGAGGTTCCACTGAGAGCACACTCTATTAGGGACTTCACTGAATTTTTATTTCTACACCTGACGCAGAGGACTTTAGAAAAGGAGACTGGAACTAACTGCTGACACATCTTCAGTTACTGTCTGACACTGCAGCCTTCATGAGCGTTCCTGGGTCTTCCCACAGTCAAGACCAACTGGGGTCTTTATGCAGCAGATCTTAGAGGGAAGGTGAGGAAGGTAACAAGTTTCTGTGCATCACTTCAGAATCCACTAAAATTAAATTGTCTGCAATTAGAAAGTCACTGAAAGAATCCACAGTAACGAACATGCTTTAAGACATCACTCAGTACCATGTAACACATTAAGCAATCTTACTAAAATCAGTCTAGTGACTGAATCAAACGACTTGAATCAAATATGAACAAACTCAGATCAATTGCACACAAGATCTAAACTATTTAGCACCAGCCAAACATTGAACTAGTTTTACTAAATTTTTTTTAAACAAAATTTGATCTTGAAGTATTTACAGTAGTCTTATTGGTCTATCGAAGACGGGAACGTCTGAAGAAAGATTTTTATAATCTAGAGCATTCATCATTAAAAAAAAAAGACAAAACAAAACACCAAAACACAGAAAATTCCAGCACTCAGCTTAACATCAAGCAGCCAAATGAGTTTGATCTGGAAAATCCTTTGTTTCCTATTTTAACTGACAAAAGCTAATTAGAAGAAAATTCCCTCAAAGTGATACATTTTAACTTTGGGAGAGTGCATGCTTATTCCTCAAGTAACCTCACAAATGAAGTCACTTGGCAAACAGTATTCCGCCACAATAACACATTCCTGCAGTGTTTTGACTCAGAAATAATACGTAAAAACAACCTGCTCTAAAAAGTATTTGTTGGTACAAAGTACTAAACACAGGGGGAGGGGGAGGTGCGGTGGTGGTTTGTTTCCATATTTAATTTAATTCAGCTAAAAGATCAAACTAGTTAATGAACTGTTACCTTAACAAGTACAAAAATCTATGTCAGAAAAGGCTTTTGTGACTTTTCCCACACAACTGACTCACATAAAATTCATTTATTCAACCCCTTGAGCAGTCAGTCCCACTTCCCTGAGACTTGGGCAACACCGGATGAAACGACCAGATCATAACAATATATTATGTTTACTATCTCTAATGATTTTCAAATTAGCCGAGCCATCTAAAAAAAAAAATCTAAATGAAAAGCTCAGGAAAGTCTTAAAGGTTAAATATAGCTCTAAAAGATGCAAATACTGTTCTCACCTATCTTAAGACTATCTGAAAAATCAGGTATCATTCAGTCGAGTATGTAGCATTTACTGGAAACATTTTCTATGGTGAAAGTACAAAGCAACAGGTCTGTAAGCTCAAAAGAATGCATCTACAGAAATAAATACATTTCAGCATAGGAAAGATTAGCCTGTTGAAATATTTTATCTCAGTGCAACTACTGATTTTCTTAAATCTTTTGCTGTAGACGAGTTGAAACAAGAAATAACCACGGCCAAATCAACTGCTGCTGAATAAGGACATGAGGCATTTGGGGGAAACAAGACACGAAAGAGTAACATTTACTTTCTTGCCTTTAACGTGAACTCTACAATACAGCCAGTCACGGTACCTATTTGCTCTTGGGTAACCAGACTTACAGCATTTTGAAGTCTAAAAACCACTTCTAAGCCATTCAAAAAGTCATGTTTTAAACCAAGTTATAAACCTTTTCACGAAGCCTCCCGTTTCACCTCCAACAAGCGATCCATCTTTACCTTTTGTCGCCCGCTTGTGAATTAACCTCGCGAACCACTTCAGCCTCCGAGCCGAGTTCTCCCTAAGAGAAACTTGAAACAGCGGCCGTTCCCAGCGGGCGGCCGGACCGCGGCGGCGGCGGCACCAGCGCGCAGCCCGCGGCTGCCGAGCCCCGTTTCCCGGGATGGAGCAGCTGGCGCGGGCCCGCCGGGGCAGCGCGGGCGGGCGGGACGGGGGGGCGGCTCCGCCGGGCACAAAGGACTCCATGGCAACGGCGGCCGAGCCCCCCGCGCCCTCCCCCGTCACCGCCGGGGCCGCCCACGCCGGCCCCCCGCAGCAGCGATCGCGACACGGTGTCGGAGAAGCAGAGCCCTCGGCGACACGGGGCCGGCACCTGGACCTGGCGCAGCCGCACGTTTACAGCATTTTTTATTTTTTTTTCATCTTCCCTCCACCCTCTCCAACCAGAGAGCAGATCAATTTCCAAACATATGTATGCTCGTTTAGGTTTTCTAATTGAGAGGAGGAGTCGATAAGCTACTAACTGAACAAATTAGGGGTCTGGGCAATCGCCGACTGTATGAAGTGTTACATGGGAAAGTGCCGGATTCTGGACCTGGGATGGGGCAACCCGGGATGTTCGTACAGACCGGGGAATGAGAGGCTGGAAAGCGGTGCTGCAGAAAGGGGCCTGGGGGTCCTGGTCAATGGCAAGTTGAATCTGAGTCAGCAGTGCCCTGGCAGCCAGCAGGGACAACCGTGTCCTGGGGGGCATCAGGCAAAGCATCGCAGGCCGGTCGATGGAGGTGATTGTCCCGCTCTGCTCTGCAGCCTCACCTTGAATATTGTGCGCAGTTTTGGGCACCACAACGTAAGAAATATATTAAGCTGTTAGAGAGTGTCCAAAGGAGGGCAACAAGGAAGAATCTAGAGAGGAAGCCTTCTGAGGAGCAGCAGAGGTGACTCGGTCTGTTCAGCTTGGAGGAGACTGAGGGGAGACCTCATTGCAATCTACAAATTCCTTGTGTGCAGAAGAGGAGGGGCAGACACTGACTTCTGTGATGACCAGTGACAGGGGTCGAGGGAATGACATGAAGTTGTCACAGAAGGTTTAGGTTAGATATTAGGGAAAAATTCTTCATCAAGACAGTGATTGGGCACTGAAACAGGCTCCCCAGGGACGTGGTCACAGCACCAAGCCTGACAGAGTTCAAGAAGTGTTTGGACAACACTCTCATTCTTTAGCTTACTGGTATCTTACAATACAAGATACTATATTTTGGGTTTTTTTAGGGATAAGTGCCTGGCCCAGCCTCCAGCAGGGACAACTCTGATGCTCCAAAGCACACTGCAAGGAACAACTTTATGTACAGGATTCCTGCCACTGAATGCAGCAAGATTTTGTGTGCACCCTGAAGTCTGAGGGCTCTCGAGTAAAGGATCAAGATACAAAGGTGGAAATGAAGCTCAACCAATACTCATGACAAATTTCTACAACCCCATGCAAGACTCCCATAGGTATAATTACGCCCATAAAATATTACAAACATGCTTTGGCATGGCACAAATTATTCAATATTCTGCTGAAGTCAAAAAGATTTAACTTGCTCCTGAGAATTTCTTGCTGAACTGCCTTATTAATTCCATGCATTTCTGTTGGCCTATACCTGTGTGATCTGAACACTGGTGGAAAATAACTGCTCCATTAGTTTGTATACAAAGATCGTGTCAGACAAAATAGCCTTTCATTTCATGCAAATATTAAGGTTCATACTCAAATACTTCATGTGAATAAACTGTCAGCTTAGACTCCAAAATGAGCCCTTCTCAAGGTTTTTAATGAAACAAAATTTAATTATTATATATATTTTCATTTTAAAAGATGTCATAGCACACAGCCTTCATTATTTGCTGCCAAAGTTAAGGTAAAAAGCTGCAGGACTAGGCTAGAAGCTTGAATTTTAGCCTTTTCTTTAAAATTCAAGATTTTAAAGAAACAGCTCCTTTTAATTACAAAGAATCACCCCATTCTCTAAACCACGATGATATATACTTAACATTCCCTATCATTAATATTTACCACTACTGATTTGAGTCATAAAATTGCAGTGCACATTTCAGTAGTCATCTCTCAAAATATCACAATGAAACTGAGGTCAGTTTTGTTTGATTTGATAGGACACAGCATACGCATTGAGGAAGGAAGAGCAGCATTTGAGGATCTGAGGAGATAAAAAAAGTGCTTACTTGGCTCCTACCAATCTTGCCCAGGTTTTTGTGCACTCCCTGGGGTGGATACAAGTACAGGGGTTGCTGAAGCCAATGAAATAATAGCAGCAACAACAACATCAACAACAAAAACAATAATAATAGTAGACACAATTGGCTACTTCTCCCAGAAACTTTTGTTAGGGGACAACTCCAACAGTTAATTCTATTTGTAAAATTTCAAGGAGATAAAATGTCGCTGGGGGCAATGGTAAGTCCTTTATTTTAGCTCCAGAATGGCAAACCTACCAGCTTCCTTGTAACTCTGCCAAGCTGTAAGTGTCATTTAAGGAGAGCAATACAACAGTTTATTGTAGTTCTCCAGTGCTGCTTAGGATGTAGAAAGAAGACTGTTTACGATACATTAAAGGTCACAAATAAATGGCAATTTAATAGAAAAAAAAATCTATTCCACATGCAAGAATATCTCAGAAGGGTAGTTAATTACACAGCAGCCTGAGCATGTTCTCTTTCATTAAGATATTGTGAATGGCCATCCTGTTTCATTTCAATGTGCTAGTATGTATTGCCATCTCAGGAAAGCTCTGTTGAAAAAGAAAACAGGTACTATGAAATCATTGCATCTACTTGCAGCGGTGCACAACACAAAGGCAAATTTAACCTATCAACACAATTCGAAGGGATTTCAGTCTCATTGCCAAAATCAATGATTGGTATTGAAATGGATTGCCACATGTTTGTGAAAGGATTGTTGAATCATTTGCATTTCTGCAGATTGCTATCTTTATATAAAGGGATCCTACCTCATAAAACTGATTGATGATAGTGGAAGAAAGCTATGTCCATTTTAAATCCATACACTGTTCCTGTCATTAGAATATATACTTTTTCTGAATGACAGAAAATCCTACACACTTAAAATTGATCAACTCCTGTTGATGTTTGACTCATTGTATGCTGAAGACATGCAAACTTTGAGAATTTGGATAGGGAGAAGCAGAGAGAAATCCTATAATATATTCCTGTAATACTGGAATGAAAGGAAAACTGTCTTTAAGTTGGAATGCTGAGAAAGGAGATCAGACGCATGATTTTTTTTTTGCTCATGCAGCACATGAATGATTATCTTTGAACCACAAATCAGTGGTTTTATGCTTACATTCACACTTCACTTTAATCTACACAAATGCACATTCCCAACCTTTTCATGTTGGTTCTTCAAGAATCATTTAAAACATCTCCAAATATCAAGAGTGTAGCGACTAGGTGGATTCTTTGTAATTTGAGTAAAAAACATCAATACTCATATCTTTTCATAAGAGATCAATCTATAAAAATTTCAAGGTAGTTGTACTAAGGGCAGAATTATGGACTAGACTGTGCTATGCTTAATGTGTCTAGTAAGCCCACAGAACTCATGCACAGGATAATAAACTACTGTACAAAGTATAAATAAAATTATTTCACACAGATACTTACTGGATTCATCTAGTGGTGGTTTCTATAGGGTTGCAGTAGGGGTTTTTTTGTCTTAAACCCTTTTTAGGGGACATTTAGCAGTTCTGCTTTCAATCTATGCATATGCAGACAGAGATTACTCCGTAATCTTTCCTTTTTCTCTTGACAACATTTTCTGGTCTGTGACAGTAAAGTTACCATGAAATAGCCCTGCAAGTACTGAAAAACCTCGGTGTTTATCAGTCACTCAGGCCTCACAATCTCTTACTGAGTTTTACTCATATTTCTTTCTTGATTTGATAATCCCATGGGGATGACCACTTTATGAATAAGTAAGGCTTTTGTGTGATGGCTCTGCAGTTCCCTACAATTTCTCTTCCATTACATACTCACTTCAGGCAAATTATCTAAACAGGGAATTTGTTCTTGCATAATAAATGTATTTCTTGGGTTCTGAATAAACAGTAGTAGATAGTATTATTTCCACCAAATTTTGCTCTTTATATTGTGCAACACTATGGATAGTAAAATTATTTTAAAGTAATTACATGCCACAGAGTCTTTAAGATGTACTCTGCTTCACTGTTTGCAAGAATAACCAATTCAGTAACAATAAGAAAGATGAGAACATGCTTAAGCACAAGATTTTGCTACACAACTTTGTAAAAAGAGCTACTTAGATATTTCCTACTACTTTGTAGCACCTTTATAAGTATTCCTGAGAGATTTTTAAGCTGTACGTGTTCTGCAAGAACTCTGGAGAACATGAAACACTTTTGAATCAGTAGAAAGTAAAGCAATTTGAGATGGGTTGGGCCACTTCTACGACTTACAGGAAACCAGAAGTAAAGTTCACTCTGATTCCAGCAGGAACAGATTTATGTCAACTGGAATTTCCATGACGAGCTAACACTTATGGAGTTACTGTGCTTAAATCTCAACTAATTGGGTTAATGCTGGTTTCTCCATGTTACAAAAGGATTTTCACGATACATTTTTCAGAAAAATTTTGAAAATTAAGATTTACAATTTAAAATGTCCGTTGTAAGTTTCTCACCAGTTAGTTCTAATAGCTATAAAGTTTATATGTCATGTTTTCTGTTTTAAAAGTAAGGTTATCCTTCATGACAATCAAATCTAAAAATGTGATCTGCTGGGGCAATATGATAAAGTCAAACATTGAAAACATGGGTTTCTGAGAAAAAAAAAAAAAAAGGATTTGTGTTTTGCCAAAATTTTCATTTATCCACACAGCAGTTATCTTCTTTCACCTGTTTTCCTACTGTGGAACCTATGCTTGTGATGCCAGAGAATTCTTTATTTCCTTTTTGTGCTGATTATTTTAAAAGCAGTATGAAACATTGGAGGATCTTGCTATGAGATGGGTATACTATTTGTATTCATTTGCAATATGAAAATACTTCTCCTACTACTACTACGTTCAGCCAGCTTCATTTTCAGAATTCATAATCTGGAGGCAATGTTTTGTTATTGCTAGACTGACAAGCAGTCCCATTTATGGGGTCCATAAATACCTCTCATACTGATGGAAATGGCAAGCAAACCCTTAAAGGAGGGTTATATGTAGTGGAAATGGCAAGCACCCGATCCAATGAAACCTGAAGGTATCCAGCAAGGACAGAGTTATGGGTAAATGCACAAATGTTAGACTTCCTTCATATCACACACACAGTTCGAAGTTTATTCTTGCAAATTGACTTTGCTGACATCTAATCTCTGACTACTCATGGTTTTCAGATTGTACAGGGTAGTTGTTTCTGTTGCTGTCTATATTTTGAGGTATTAAAAGAAAGGAAATGGGATTATATTTTGTACCTCCAGCCTTGGGGACATATATCTCCTATTCTCTCTATCTGAAGTCAGAATTATTCTTTTATAACTTCTGCTTTCCCTTGTCCCTGTCCAAAAGGGACCATTCCATGCACCTGCTTTCTCATCCTTCTATAAAAAAAACAGAAAAAAACTTTGTCTTTGATAAACTCTGCTAATGTCAGTGCAAACTGCACCTAAACAGACATGATGAAGATAATCCTATTTTCATCGTGAGAACATGGATGTCGGCAACATCACCTCGCCTGTGCGGAGCCTTGTTACAGAAAGCTACTCTGAACACTGTGTTGAAGAGAGGTGGGATGACTTAAAAAAGGGCAAAAAAGAAGTAGGCTGTTCCACAAAGTGTAATCTGCTTGGGTTGTGTCTGTTGATATTTAATCACCATCAGAACCACGGGGACTGATAAACTTAATCTCAAGAAACTCACACTACCCACCTCTCATAGCAAAAGCTCAATGGTCGGTGATATTCTGTATTTCTTAGCACTCCATATTGTTGAAAAGCTGTAACAATAGCATAAAAATGATACACAGAAACCATGACGCTAGGGAAATTGTTTTCCTTCATTTTCAAATCTTGGTGGTTGACCTATGCAGTGAAAATAGGAGAAATAGGAGAAATTCTCCCTCAAAAGAATATTCTGTTTCTATAATCTAAGTGTATTTGTGGCTATATTGTAACGAACACAAATGAGACTGGTTTGCAATCTGTAATTTGTTAACAGTATTTCAGCTTGAATCACTATAGTTAAAACAGAAGAAAAATGGTGCACTGATAGGCATTACTGCTAGTTAAGTCTTCTAGAATACCTTCATTGTCTGTTCACTCCATCCAAAAAAATCCACTAGATGCCCAACAATGCAGAATACAATGCACTAGGATAAGAAAGAAGTTGGAAGGGACCCTAAAGATCATACAGTTCCAACACTCACCATCTCCTTGGCATGGGCAGGGACACCTTCCACTGGACCGAGTTGCTCAGTGACCCATCCAGCTCAGCCTTTGAACTCCAGAGATGGGGCAACCACAACCCCTCTGGGCAATCAGTTTCAGTGTTTTTTCCTAATATCTAAACTAAACTTGCCCTCCTTCTGTTTAAGGCCATCTCCCTTGCCCTATCCCTACATGCCCTGCTAAAACGTCCCTCTCGTGCTTTCCTGTAGGCTGTCTTTAGGTACTTGAGGGCAGTTCTAAGGTCTCAGCAGATCTTTTTCTTCTCCAGACTGAACAACCCCAACTCTCTCAGCCTGTCTTCATGGAAGAGGTGCTCCAGCTCTCTGAACCTCTTTGTGGCCCTCCTCAGGACTCACTCCAATAGGTCCATGTCATTTTTTTTGTTGAAGGCCCCACAGCTGGATGCAGTACTCCAGGTGGGGGTCTCACAAGAGCAGACCAGATGTTCAGAATCATCTCCGTTGTTCTTCTTGTCATGCTTCCTTTGATGTATCCCAGTATAGAGTTGTTTTTCTGTGCTGTGAGTACACATTGTCAGCTCATGTCTAGCTTCTTGTCCACCAATGCACGCAAGTCCTTCTCCATAGAGCTGCTCTCAACCCATTCTCCACCCAGCCTGTATTTGTGCTTGGCATTGCCCAAGAAGGTACAGGACCCTGCACTTGGGCTTTTTGAACTTCATAAGATTTGCAGGGATCCACCTGTCAAGTTTGTCCAGGTCACTCTGGATGGCATCCCTTCCTTCTGTTGTCTTGACTTTATCACTCGCCTTGGCATCATCAACAAAACTGCTAAGGGTGTACTCAGTCCCACTGTCCGTGTTGCCAACAAAGATGCTGAGCATCACCAATCCCAATCACTGAGGGACAGCACTTGTCAGTGATCTCCACTTGGACTACTAATTCCCTTTCCTCTCACATTAACAAGTTGCTAGTAAAGGTTTCCTCATCAAAATTTGGTCTTTTATGCCAATTCAGAGTTTAAAGTCTCATTTCACATCCTTCTGACACATAATGCTGGCTTAAAATACTAGAGAAATAAAAAGGAAACATCACAGCATAGGCAGTGAACGACTTATTTTCCCTAACTAGCAATATTACGCAGAACTGATGAAGAAGGGATGCATGGTTCTGTGATGCATTAGCAGAGAAACAGCTGTTCTAAGAGATTAGCGTTTTGCATAACAGTAAGGAATGTAAGGAGGAAAGGTGTTTCTGTTACACATGCATTCATATTACACCTCACCTGAACAATACAGAACCATGGAAAAGCAAATTAATGAGAGGATATGCTCAGCTGTATAAAATCTTGTGGGACTGGGCAATCTGTGCTATTTTCTCTTCAAAGATAGGATCTTTCTCTGTTAAAAATTATTGTTCGAATAAAGAAGATGGCAAAAGTTGTTGCATTTAACCTCAAAGTAAGTCCAAGGGAAAAAAATGGTGCATTGAAAAAAGATTAAATCCATCTTAGAACTAACAAATGGAATGTGAAAATGTGTTATTACAGCCATGTACTCCATTGCTGATGTGGTGATCAGTGACAGAAATAATTCATCACTATGATGTCTGTTACCCTGCTTCCCTTGCTTCATCTTGTATGATGTATACAAGCGTCAGGAAAACTTCAACATCTGCGATGCTGAAGCTTTGTAATAGTCAAACATTATGATGGGTTTTCTATCAAACTAGAAAGAGTTCAAGACTCAATACTTTGAATCCGCAGAACAAGCACACAGCAGTGGTATGTGTCATACAGAGTCTTACATAGTGTCACTTCTTCAGCCTCCAAATCACTTTGAACAAGTAGAAGGTTTTTAAAGTCCGACTTTGTGTCACAAGGCAAAGAAGAAATAAATCCTTTTATCTAGGAATTCATCTCTGACCAGAAATAAAGACTTGCTGCTCAAAACAGGTTGTTTTTCTTCTCTGTCTGAATATAAAAATATGGTACTTGTCTGGTAACATGAGGTTACTTTCTGCTCCCAAACAGATTTTGAAAATGAAATTATGCCTTAGGAAAATAAAGATTTGAGTTTTCAAGCAAACCAGAATATAAACAGGTCAGGAGCTAGGAATCAAAGTAGCACCGTAACAGAAATCCATAGTGGGAGTGAAGAATATTGACAAACATGCTTTTCATTAGAAAAGACTTTTTCCATCAATTTTTGAATTAAGAAAATCAATCAGAAGTGAAGATATACTGAGAACAGCACCAGGAAGGATAAGGTCAGCAGAGAGAAGTGGTGTAATCAATTTGACCTTTTGTCAGACACTTTACCAACTCCACAGAAACTGGATATTAAGCAAATGGCCATAAAATAAGTTGAATTATTTAGCAAGTGTGGGACTTCCAAATCATCTTAGGCCATGACCTACCTGTGTCAGCAGTTCTGGCTGCACTGGAAAACTAAATCTCCTAGGCTACAGCTGTGGCTGGATGGGAGAGCAAGAATAAGGAGGAATTCCTCAAGACAAAAAAGCCAAAATCCTAGCTCGATTTAATTGGCTAGCAGATATAACTAAAATTTCAGATGGAAAGACTTTTAAAGTGTTTTTAAAGCCAAAGCTATAGGAGGAAAAACTGGTGTGTGTGTGTGTGTGTGTGTGTGTGTGTGTGTGTGTGTGTGTGTTACTGAGTAAAAACCTGTTTCAGTGTCTCTTTTGATAGTTGCAAAACTCCACTTTTTGAAAATGACTGTATGGTCCTGACTTATTTTTTTCCACGTATATTTAAAATGGACATTATGAAATCATTGGGCAGAGACATAATAATGTTAACAACTCCTCTTTTTTCATGCAAAATTTCTTTGGCAGATTGGCATATATTTAACCAGTTTTTTAAACTGAATGCACCCCCAGCACAGTGGACCCGATTTTTTAATCTGTCAGCCAGAATTTGTCATTAACAAACTTTATAAAACTGATTAAATACTTTACTTTTTTCCTCAGGCTTATGCCTTGGCAATGGGCTGAAGAAAATGTGTATTTGCAGCAAGATTAATGAGTAATTATTAGTTGAGATTAAACTGTTATATAGATTTAATGGATTTCTGTATTGGCTGTAGAAGTTCTCAGAGTAATGATGAATGATTGCCATAAATGAAAACAAGTTAACCTGATCAGAAATGAGTTGTGGAGGCTGAGAGATAAAAAGAAAACAGATAAAAAACTAGGAGAGAATCTGATGTTCAGAAAGGTATTTTAGTCATTGATACTAGCAGGAAAGAGAGAGAGGTGCTCGTTAATGACTGCATCCACCATTCCTTCTGGGGTGACAGATACATTAACCTTCTCTTGCTGCAGAAGTCATATCATATACAAAATAAATCTATTTCAGATAGTTCTTTTGGATAATCATGACTGCTTAACTACTGGGATTTCAGTTTAGGCTTTTATTCAGATAAAGATAGAAGTGTGGTTTTGATTTATGTTTGGTTTAGTTTAAGTGTTTCTTTTTTCCCTCCAAAAAGCACACCGTGCACCTGTTTCATAAGTTTTATTAAGGACATAATGAATTTGTAGAACAGGAATATACAAAGTATGGTCACTTACTCTGCCAGCACACTATCCCCTATGCTGTCATGTTATCTCTGCCTGTTCCTCAAAAAAATGCAATAATATTTTGGGAAGAAAAAACACCTACTGCCCTTTCTGCCAAAACTATTGGAGACTATGTTGCTAGTTGCCTATAGTGCAGTATGCATAAAGAGCAGTAGTAGATTTTTTAAATCCAGTTTGCTTTCTAATTTCCTCTTTCCACTTCAGAATATGGCAGAGGGCAATTAGCACCCCAAAAACCCCAGTGCGCCCAAACCACCTAACTGCCTCAATTCAGCCTGGAAGCCAGACCTACCATTTCCTGTGCAACACCAACAGGCTGTAGTGACAGATCATGGACCCACAGCCTTGTTTGTGGGCCTAGGGACTGAATTTTGTTTTCAGCACCCAGTTCTGCATACAGCAACAATCAGGGAGCAGCAGAGGCCTGAGGCTGAACCAGGAGTAGGGGGACAGTGCCTCCACTATGGGCAGGGCAGTGTCCTCCTCAAGTGGTGTGCTGCCCTGCAGCATCTCTTATAATTTTTTAAAGGTGACAATATATATCACTGCCTACAATATCCTTCACTTCGCCTTTATGTGCCCTGTAAGCCAAAAGTAGCTTTGACCTAGTGGATCATTATTTTTCTGTGCACAGAGTACTCCACCACTGTATTTTCTTCTCCCCCTTCAGAGATCCCAAAAGATTTTGGTCATTGCCTCTTCCTGTGCAGTGATGCAAATTTATTGCTGCCTTTCTTTTTTTGGCAACACATTGGGCAAGCGTTTCTGCTTGTGTCTTGGCCCATGCTGATCTGTCTGCCAGCCTTTACACCTTGACTGTGAGTGATAAATTCAAAATCTGTTCCTAAGCTTTTCGAGTAGCTGCCCTCATATGGCATAATAGCTACTAGTAAACCAAGCTGATGCACTGGGTAGAAAACATACTGGAAACCCCCAAGAGACTGTTTGGTCTAAGAACGTACTTTTCTATTTAAGATCACATTATCTCCATAAACTGGAAGATGAAAAGTTACATTATGTTGACCCACATAAGAGCTCAAACTGACCTACAATTAAAATATCTGCTGGGAGTGGGCACACAGAAAGGTAACAATGCACTGCTTGTCTTACTAGAGTAAGAAATCTAACCCCAGTAATGAGAACCTTTTCTGACTATGCACATTTATAAGAATGGCTACATTCCTAACTCATACCTCCTGAAACAACTTTGAAAAAGCTGACAACAGGTGTATCTCAGGGAAGACTGTCTCCTTCCCTTGGCCTCCAGAGGAAAAAAGGTTGGCTCTTGGGTGCACTCATAAAATAGTGGATAGGGCCTAATTACTATAAATAAAGCTGCCTCTACAATTTGCTAATGTCAGACAGAATTTCTCCCAATTACAATACTATGGAGGGCATTACACAGAACAAGGGCTTAATGCATGAAGAAAAGCAATTGCATCTGCCTAAAACAATCTTGAGACATATTCTGCATGCATTTGTGTAAATTACTTTTGAAATTTCTTTCATGATGAGGAAGGAGATGCCTACTGAACATTTCTAAACTAAAAAAAAACCCAACTGAATTTGCACATGCTGAGTTTCTTCCACTTACAGACTGAGCTGTGCTCTCTGTGACCTGGGAGAGCAATTCTGCTCTCACTCACATGCTGCATACCCCAAATGTGTCAGTTGGAGCTGTTTTGAAGAACAAAAGAAAAACTGATTCTAATAGACCGGTGTGTCTCAGACAGCATGCAATTTGGTCTTCACTTATTCTAACAACAGAAATCAATGCAAATAAATGCAGAATCGTGGAAAGAAGTTACATTTGCACATTTTGAAAGGTCTGAAATGGATAAATGTTTATGCAACACTGGTATGCACACATACCTGCTATACACATTCCAGGAGTAAATACATGAGCAAAAATTGTTGCACCCATTTAAACTGCCTTTATCATACTTGAAAATAAATCTTCATAAAAAGGCTATCTAGAGATTAATCTGCTTAGAACCTACAGTATATTATACTACTTATATCTGTAGGTAGTATAGCTTTCTAGGAAGTAATATGTGACAACCACCATATTCTTAGACACTGGATTAATACAACAAGATGTACCCAAATAATTATAAAAAAGTTATGGGTTTTTAATGAAAAGGTTTTTCTCACACTGAGTAAAACAAGCTGACTTCTCACGCATCTAGAATTTCAAGCAGATGTAAATAAGTGATAATCATAATTGATAATCATGTCCACATTTCTTCTCTTTCATTTTACTGAAGACAATGAGCAAATGAGGAATGGTGCAGTAAGAAGACAAGTCTTATGCCAGCTGTTTAGCACTAAGTAGTGGAATAAAGTCAGTCTAGAGATTAATTCACACTACTTCATAAGCCTCAACCAAATTACTTAGGCTGAGGGAATGTAATTGAAAGCAGTGAGTAAGGAGAGCGTAGAGCCCTGAGTGGTTATTTCCCCTGCTCCCATAGCCTGGGGGATATTCACCATTAGCATTATGGCAGGAAATCATGAACAAGCGCTTGTGGAGGTGTACTCATGGGTAATCTTTCACTGGATAGGATGACTTGGAAATACCATTTTTGACGTCAGCTCTATTCCGCACACAGTTCACCAATTCACAAGAAACATTCTTTTTTGGGGTCCATCATGGGCTTTGAAACATTTTGGGAACTTGACATCAAAGGCTGTGGGGCATCATGGAGAAAAACATGAGTGAGTAAATCTCAGTGATTCAAAAGAGCAAGGCCTTTTCTGAGGTTTTTGTCTCTTGATGACAGCTGGTACTGTTAATGAAGCAAGGAGATGGGTGAAGAGTTAGGAAACATTTAGCACTGAATACAAGGCTAACTACAGAGAGCATTTGCTTGCTTTGTTTTCTTGACTCTCTGTGACATCATTTTGAAGCTGTTTTTCTTATTCTGCCTTTTCCAGTTTCTTTCCCCCATCTCTCACAGCTTTTGCTATTTTTATCAGTGTCTATCTAATTATTTCCCTGCATGCTGAAGTAAGGGCATCTATGCCTTAAATTTAAAAATTTATAAAGTTCACATGGAAAATATGAGAGCTACTACACAGTATTTTTTTTTAATTAAGACGATTATTTCACAATCATGAAATTCTGTTGCACCTAAAAATGACAGGCAGTTTTTAAATTCAAGATTTGGATTAAACAAAGAAGCCACAAGCATACTACTGACTGTGCAATTAAAGAAAAATTGATATGGCATAGACACAAAGAATTGCTTGTGGCCCAAACATTTGTCATCTGCTACTCTATTGCTGGATATATTAGCCTTAAATACCTTCAAAATTTCTTCTCTAACAAAGATGCTTTGATATAGCTAAGTCAAATATCCAAGACAAAAAAAAAAACAAAAAAACAAACAAACCAGCAAAAAACACAACCCAAACCAAAACAAACCCCACCACACACACACCCTAGAAAGTGCCAATGTGTTTCTCAATGTGAAGATATTTTTAATTTGATAAATGTACCATGATTAAATTCATAAAGAAGGTGCCAACCATATTGAGCAATTAAAGGTCACTAAGGAATTGCTTAAATGCTGACATTATTACATGGTCTTATAATATGCATGCACTTGTAGATTTAGAAAAATGTATGAGCATTACTTATTGGACTATAGACCAAAATACACTGATTCTTTTCTGGAAAAATTCATTTTAGAAATAGAAATAAGTTTATAAGTCCAGAGCATCCCTATACATTAAAAATTAATACTTCGTTGATGAAAACTGAAACAGGTGAGAGTTATACTTCTGAGCTGAAGAAAATTGGAATATAAAAATTTAAAATTCTATGAAGATAAAAGTAACAATAAAAACTGTGTATAAGCTTGGAGCACAATTAAAAGGAGAACATGGAATGTACATAAGAAATTTTAACATGCAAATTAAACAATAACTCTTCCTTTAAATTCCACTGTAATTTTATATATATACAACCAAATATGTGAAAAATACAGACATAGTATATAATACTTTATGGAAAACTGTGGCAATAAGAGAGAAATTAGGATTAAACTGCTGTGCGGAAGTTGAGGAGACTTGACTTTTTGCCCTGTTATTCAAAGTAATTCTTTACTGGGAGGTAACAGAGTTTCATTGTTTCAGTACTGCAGTGAACATTGCTAATGCTGGTCCTATGTATCTGTACAGTCCAATAGTTGGTTATGGTGGCTAGAAAGAGCTACACATCCGGTTACATTAAAACAATTAAAACTTTCATTCTTTCAATGAGAAGGAACTTGGAATGAAATTATAAAATGTCAGTTAAGAAAAATAAAGGCACTAATATTATTAAAGCAGCAGACAATGTTTTCAACTTCATTACACACTATCAAAATAATTATGCTACAGTATATGTATTATTTTCAAAACCGCTAAGGCAGTCTGAGACATAGTAGAATAGTACTCTGAGAGTATGAGACATGCTATGTCAGGCTTTGTCTGCTAGGAAACAAAAAGTTTAATTTTTTAAAAAAATTTACGTGGCTTTAGCAGCATAATAGCCTTCTATATGGAAGATTTTGTATCAGCACTCAACCAAAATGGCACTGTCATGCCCTGTATTTTAAACTTATTTTATAGAAGATTTTTAAACCCAACAAACCAGAAAATCTGTTGCTTGATAAAGAAAAAAAGCTTTCCTAGAGTATTAAACCATCCTACAATGATAAGTATTGGAGAGTTTTGGAGAGAAGGATAGTGAAGATTTAAAACACACTTATGTATCTATCTCTTACATAGAAAGTTTTGTTGTCAGAAGTAAAATCAAATGAAATAAACAGTAAGAAAGGAAAATTTATTTTTGTGATGAAAACAGTATTCAAAAAGCCAACATCAAAAGAGAAATGTACTCTGAAGGCAATTATTTCCCAAAAAGGAGAATCTTTTTTCTCTCCTTTTTCTCTCATTTTCTGACCTCAACAGATGTGGAGTCTCTCACTCTCACCAACAAACACTACAATATAATTTCTCCATATTTACAGGATCAATACTGCTAGAAGAGATGAAGTGCTTGGAAAAATTACAGTAAATGTGCAATGTCAAAAAGTTGTCATGCACAAGATATATTTAAATATCTGTACCTCAGTTTTGTCCTTTTTTTGGCATTATTTCAGGGGCTCTTTGATGTGCAATTTATACACATAAATCTATCTGAGAAGGTGAGCTCCAGAAGGTCTGTGGTGCATGGCCATTCTCCATGCTACAGACTTTGCATAATGTCTTCTTGTTAGGGTTTGGGTTTGGGGGGTATCAGCTTTTGAGGGGAAGGGGTGGTCCTGGGGGGTTTTTGGGGAAAGAGGGGAGGGAAGGGTGTTTTGGGATGGTCCACTTGTTTGCCCTGTTCTAATACCGTGTTTTTCCAGAAGCCTTAAGGAGAGCCAAGGTCTGGGAGATCTTCAAGCTTCTCCCTCACCTCTATTCTCTCTGCCCCGGGACAGGGGCCAGGGGAACAGCTGCAGTAGAGCAATACGGACCCTTCCTCCATCCTCACTCACCACAGCTGTGGTGGGGGACCGAGAGCTTGGCGCCAGTGGCGTTCCCCTCCTCTGGATCCCGATTCACGGTGGCAGGACAAGCAGGGAGCCTGGGGTGCAAAGCTGTTTCTGCTGTTTTCACTGTTTTTCCCAGCAGTTCAGGCAGCGGCAGCAGCCCTGGCTCGTGGCGGCGGAGGTCCCCCGTGGGGATGAGGACGGCTTATCCCGCGGTGTGGCTGCGGCACCAGGCAGAGAGACATGCGGCGGCGGCGTGGGCGGAACAGACCCTTCTTATGCAGCTGGCTGGTGCGGTGGCAGCCAGCGCAGAGCCGGCACGGCGCCGCGGCATCGCACCTCCCTACCCTGGCAGCGGCCGATCCCAGCCCCGCTGGTGTGGGTGACAGAGAGTGATGCTGGCCCTGCGCTGCCATGACGGAGCCCAGCGGGGGGTCCCCCTTGGGGGTTCCCTGTGGGTGGCGGGTGCCCCGCGGGCAGGAGCCGCCATTTTGCTCAGAGAGCCAGATCCCGAAAAAAGGTGGAGCCGAGCGCCACCAACCAACCAGAAGATGGTTTGGCCGAGAAGAAGACACCAATAATCACGGGACTTCAAGGGCATAAAAGCCGTGGACACGGAAGCGCTGCCCCTCTTCTCGGCTGTCCCTTGAGCTGAGAGGATCCCAGGTCCCAGACTGCGCGGCCTGCTTCCACCCACCTCCGCTGGCACAGGGAGCAGCACAGGGCCATCGGAATCCAGCCTAACAGCAAGTGATAGCTTCCCTGTGAATGTTCCCTGGGAGGGGGGTGCTTTTCACCATTTTGTATTTTGCAGGGACTTCGAGGGCCGGGAGTATACCATTAGACAGAGAGAGGTGGCTTCCCTTTTCTTT
>VXBA01002453.1:228943-249829 GCA_013399895.1 Serilophus lunatus
GGGAGGGAAGGGTGTTTTGGGATGGTCCACTTGTTTGCCCTGTTCTAATACCGTGTTTTTCCAGAAGCCTTAAGGAGAGCCAAGGTCTGGGAGATCTTCAAGCTTCTCCCTCACCTCTATTCTCTCTGCCCCGGGACAGGGGCCAGGGGAACAGCTGCAGTAGAGCAATACGGACCCTTCCTCCATCCTCACTCACCACAGCTGTGGTGGGGGACCGAGAGCTTGGCGCCAGTGGCGTTCCCCTCCTCTGGATCCCGATTCACGGTGGCAGGACAAGCATGGAGCCTGGGGTGCAAAGCTGTTTCTGCTGTTTTCACTGTTTTTCCCAGCAGTTCAGGCAGCGGCAGCAGCCCTGGCTCGTGGCGGCGGAGGTCCCCCGTGGGGATGAGGACGGCTTATCCCGCGGTGTGGCTGCGGCACCAGGCAGAGAGACATGTGGCGGCGGCGTGGGCGGAACAGACCCTTCTTATGCAGCTGGCTGGTGCGGTGGCAGCCAGCGCAGAGCCGGCACGGCGCCGCGGCATCGCACCTCCCTACCCTGGCAGCGGCCGATCCCAGCCCCGCTGGTGTGGGTGACAGAGAGTGATGCTGGCCCTGCGCTGCCATGACGGAGCCCAGCGGGGGGTCCCCCTTGGGGGTTCCCTGTGGGTGGCGGGTGCCCCGCGGGCAGGAGCCGCCATTTTGCTCAGAGAGCCAGATCCCGAAAAAAGGTGGAGCCGAGCGCCACCAACCAACCAGAAGATGGTTTGGCCGAGAAGAAGACACCAATAATCACGGGACTTCAAGGGCATAAAAGCCGTGGACACGGAAGCGCTGCCCCTCTTCTCGGCTGTCCCTTGAGCTGAGAGGATCCCAGGTCCCAGACTGCGCGGCCTGCTTCCACCCACCTCCGCTGGCACAGGGAGCAGCACAGGGCCATCGGAATCCAGCCTAACAGCAAGTGATAGCTTCCCTGTGAATGTTCCCTGGGAGGGGGGTGCTTTTCACCATTTTGTATTTTGCAGGGACTTCGAGGGCCGGGAGTATACCATTAGACAGAGAGAGGTGGCTTCCCTTTTCTTTCCCCTGCTTTTCTCGGCCAGCCTGCCTGGCCTTTGAGGAGCAGTTTGCTTTGTTTTTTTTCTTGTTTTCTTTGCATGGCATTGTCAGGTTTTTTCTATCTGTGTATTTTTGTCTGGGCTCCCTTGAGGTTGTTGTTCCTGGTAGAGCCCTAGGCAAATAAACTGTTCCCTGCCGTTAAATTCTGTTCAGTCTTTTCATCATTGTTGTGTGCACGCCCCTAGTGAAAATAGTGGTTCAAACCACCACACTTCTGTTCAAGCTATGAATGAAAGTAAAGACTGAGATCTCGGCAAAGACTAAGGCAACTGGAAAAATCCATGAAGTTCTGTGAATTTCATGTAATAAAAATAATTTTCATGGGAACAAGTGAAGTGGTGATAATTCCTATGCTGAATCAAGGCCTCTGGCCTTTATCAACTCATGTAACACCACCATTATTAGCAATTCTAATTCTTATGGGGGGAAAAAAACCCCAAACAAACAAAAAAACAATAGAAGGCCATAATTTCAGTGTTATTTACCTCTTGCATCATTCATTTAGCACTGTGCTGCGCACAAGTTATCGATACTAACCTTTTCAATGGAAAAACAGCTTCAGTCATATCTTTTAAAAGAAAAACAGCTGAAAGACTACATTTAGAATATCCTTGCAACCACAGATCAAGCATATCTTTTCATTTTTTTGAAAGCTTTAGCATTGTGCATAATTTTCCAGTCTTTTAACATTTTGTTTTTTCACCCATTTCATTGACATCATTTTGTACTGTCATACTGTACATATTATTTCAAAACTCCAGATTTAGAGATAAATGTAAAACTTAAAATAGTTACCAGTTACCATGCAAAATTTTAATTCTTTTTATTTCACACTTTATATTGCCTTAACATTATTGTTTTCTGCCTTACCTAAGACAGAACAGGGAAACTTGTAATATAGACTTTTCATTTCTGTACTAATCTCCAGAGACTTGCCCAAGTGTCAGCCTAACTTCTCTTTACTTTAATGCCATGTTACTTTGACTTACAAAGGTGAATAACACTGAGAGAGACTCCTTTGTACAGTTTCTACTGAGAGTTTTTTGCTTGGTTTTTACATTTGGAGTTGAAGATGTAAAGTAACACAACGTTTTTAATGAAGATGATGCTTCCAATTAACATTGCAACATTTTTGACTGGAGATGTTGAGCCAATCTGGAAAAAAAGACTGACAGCAAAAAGATAGTGATGCATGTACTAATCACAGACACCAAGGGCCACACTGCCTCAAAGGCTAATTTTGCTTCTCAGCATGTCTCAGAAGATTTCACTGTACAGAGTCAGGGGAAGAAAGCTATAAAATATAATACAGCACCAAGACCATCCCTGACATAACTCAGCACTCCTTTATTTTCCTCCAGAAAGGTTTTGCATGCATACCAGGAGAACTGGGATGCAGCTGAGAGAAAGAAAAAACATCTGTGACAATGTTCTAGCCCCTGTCTCTTCTTCAGCAGCATACCTAGATGTTGAGAGCCTTGAGGTGTTGCTTAGTGCTGGAAGAAGTTACCATCTCCAGAATTGTAACAAGACCTAGTACAGGCTAGAAAGAAAAAAAATGAAGCCAAAGGCCATTTAGGCTAAATATCTGATGAATCCAGACCCCAGTTTCTATATTTGGCTGAGGTTAGATAAAGATTTCAATTACTTGCAATAAGAATTAATAAAAAATTAATAAAAACTAATAAAACTACTGTAGCACTACAAAAATATTCAGAAAATCATTGAGTACTGCTTCTACAAAATCTCAGATATGCTGGATTCTAAAGCTATGACTTTTCCTATCCTGCACCTCTAGTATTTACTCTTGGTGCCATCTATAGGTAGGCCTTACTGTAAAATGTTAGTCCAATAAAACAGTGAAATGTGTAATGCGTTATTTTTTTTCAACTACAGAAGCTGCTGGGCTCTAAGCAGAATTAAAATTGCACTCATTTTGAAATTATATCTAAGCATGATTTACCTTCATTTGTTCACATTTTTATAATTCGCTCAAATAGTCATTGAATGTCTTAAAATTGAAATTGTGACCTGGGCAGAAAGACAGAAGGCTCAATCTAAAACAGCTATAGAAGTTGAAAAAGAATGTTTTCAGTTAGCATAATGTACAGATGCAGTGTTTTGTGCAGACATTTTAGGCTGCTATGAAGAAATAACTATTTTGGAGTTGTACCTAGAACAGCAAGAGAAAATTTTCTAATCCTCCCTTCCAAAACTATTACATAGAAGAAAACTCATAAAAACTCATCCTCCTGTGCCCCAACAATACGAAAAGGGAAAAGAATGCTTTATTATTAGGCCATGAAGAAAGAAGCACAGCAAAAGGACTTTAATATATGCAATATTATTGCACTTATTTATAATGTAGTATGTTGCACATTGCTATCATGATAGCTTTTATATGATGAGGGAAAGAAGAAATGTATTCTTTAAGTCTAAATGCAAATCCTGCATTTGCCATAACCTAAACAGAAAAAACAATTGCTTCATGTGCATGTGGTATGTAGCAGATTTCTACTTGTTTTATGAAATCTAAAAGCCTTAAAGGTAAAACTAATACTCAAATCCACCTCACTTCCCTTTCTTCAGTTCATGATCATGCTTGGTTTTGGCCTCCCGCTTGAACTAGAATACCTTTTACAAATCACGGGCATTTTCCAAACAGTTCTTTTGGGTTGTAACCTTTAGGGATTACCTACTTTAAACTACTACTTGGAAGAAACAGTATGAAAAGCTTTAGCTATGCAATATAAACAGGATCTACATGAGAAGGAAAAGCTCTTTAGTTGACAGTTCATGTGGGCTCAGGTGAAGAAAAGTAAAAGAAATTGAGAAATAAGATGTAAGAGTTTAACAATAAAGGAAATAAAATTTTGGAGAAACTTTCCAGCATTCTACTGGATTATGCTTCACTTCCTGTTTTCAGACTGACTGTCTTTCTAAAATGATTCAATAGATCAGCCACAGTTTTTGCAACGATTACTAGGACTGTTGACTGAAATCTTATGGCCTAGGAAATACATCATGGATTATCGGAATGGCCTCCTTTACCCTTACAATGTATGAAATCAAAGTCTGAATAGGTGACAGCAGAGACATCATATGAGGACAGTTGTTCATAATCATAAATACAAATGTGTAAAAGGACTAAGAAGATAGAAAAGCCTTTTTTACCTCAGTTTACATCTGTAGAAGGTATATCAGCCTTAGAAAGTGAGTATATACTTAGTTTTTACATGTGTTCTGAAAGGTATCGAGATAAACAGTAGGTTTTTCATGGAAATGTGTAATCAATTTCACTCAAACAGAAATAATTGAAGATGTGATATAAGTGGAAAGAGAAAACAACTCTTCTCCCTTGCCCCAAAAAAAGAAGAATAAAAAATTTAATATTAATATTAATGCAAAAAAAAATTTAAACTGATGTGTTCTTTTATATCATAACCAACAATAAATACTTTTAATAGCAAATGTTGAGTACCTTTAATATCTCATTTAGAGTTGTAATGTATTTGCCAGATAGGCAAAGGTATAAGACATTGTTTTTCCAAATGTGATCTAGTGTATGCAGTGAATCGTCCCTACCAACATTTCCATGGCTTCAAAAATCTCTGTCAAGTACTTTCCTCTGGTGTTCTTCGTACCCACCATCTATTCCCTGCTTTATACGTACCCTGGAGTCCAGCTCATTTAATTAGCCAATAAACACTGTCAAGGAAAGGTTTGTCTGTTGCTTCTTTTGACTGTTCAACTGCATGTTATAAGCTGATTATTTGTTGCCCAGTGATGCAAACTGATTACCTGATTTAAAGCCCTTAATTAAATAGCCATTCATTAAATGCACAGTTAAATAGAAGACATGATACTTCATAATTAAAACAAATTGTTGTACACAATATCTTTCAATTCACTGGATTTATATGACCTGTATGACAGTATATTAAGCTTAAATACAAAAGAAGCACTGAAGGGAAAAAAAGAGATATACTAAATACTTCAAATGGGAAATAACTATATTAAAACAAATAAAGAGTTATTATTTATAATAGCTTTTATCACATTTAAACTATCTCCCAATTATCTCACTCACTGGGGCCAATTTTTAATACCTGTACATATACTATACATTTTCCACAAGGTGCTTGTTGCTCTCAAAATAGAACATTTGACTGGGGCTCCCATCTGTTATTATTAGAATAGAACAATTCAGGTTCTCTTTGGCAGAATATAAATAAACAAAAAGTCATTCAAATTCAACATTTACATATTTGAAGTTGTTTTCCTGATCTAGTAAACCAGTTTCCTTCCTAGGCTTTTTCCAATATCACCATTTGTTTTTTGAGCTCCAGCACTTCTGCTTTTCTCTCTCCTCCTGACAAGACTCAGAGAGCTTTCTAGCTTCACCCTTGCCGCTGCAATTCTCCTTCCTGAACTATTCCATAGCCATCTGAGGCTAGTCAGGTCACGCTGCTCTTTCAGAAAAAAAGCTATTTCTTTTTCATCCTCCCAGGACAGTACATGGACCACTGGGATTAGACATAAAATGAGAACTGGTAGGGAGGTGAGTTTTATCACAGCAGGGTAAAAGGTAAGATAAAAACAGCTTATGCAACTCAATACAACAAGAGGAATACCACCATGAAATATCTGGTTACCTTTGCCCAGGATATGTATGAAAAAGAACAGCCTTTTTTCAGGGGAAAAGTTATCTTTAAATCACAAGGCTTTAGCTGGTTTATTCCTCAATAGTCGTTTCACTGCCCTGTTGTACATAGATAGATTTCCACCTTCTTATGGAGTAAACCCCGATCAACAGTGTGAATTCTGCCAATTTTCACAGATGAAGTCGGAAAGAAAAAGAGGAAGAATGTATGACTCCTTTCTCTTCACACCCAAAATCCTCACATAGGGAATGATGACCCAAGAAACTGAAGTATGTTTTAGGTGAAGGTTTTTATTAGAGGGCCACCCCCCCAAGAAAAATTAATACAGTTTGCCCAGCAAGCTTTCTGTATAATATAAAGCACTTGGGGTTTTTATATTCAAAGTAGACAAATAATTTCCTGGTTGGAAGCTTCTGAATAATAGCACTTTCCTCTGTTTTGAGTCCTTCTAATTTTTTTTTATTCTGTCAATTAAAAATAACTTGATAAAAATAACTTTATAAAGAATAACTTAATAAAATGCTTATAGTATAATCCTTTAATGAGAATCGGCACAGAGTACCGATTTTATTCAAGCGCATTTAAAAACCTTACCTACTTGCTGTTAAAAATTGAATTTTCTGAAAGTCAAGTCAATGTCAAGTTAAATCTTGCTTTTATCCTGCAAAAGAATGTTCATGAAGATCCAAAGAGCCACAAGATTAAAGCAGCATAACTTCTAACTGACAGCAAAGAAAACTCACGTTTGATTGTACTTTTGGGGTACAGTGCTCTATGTGCATGATGGAATTGGTCTCTCACCTTGACAAAGAGTTTTAAGCTCCATTATTAGCACAGCTGCCTACACTAGGGCTAGGGCCATGATCATGAAGTACTGAACTTAGTAAGGTGGCAACCCCTATTTGTAACATGACAGTACAGAAGAAATATTTTTCTTCGCTTCTGTAAAAGGCAATTCTCAGGCAACTACTTGTAGAGAAAGAAAAATCAAGAACACAGCCTTTTAAAAAAATATTAATAGAATATACTATTCACAATCTATCTTTACTACTGGTAACTGCTATTTAGTTGCAGGCATATTGCAACTCCAAGCTTCACCAATCACGAAAGCTACCCTTTCCTCACCTTTAACTACGAACATCAACTGAATGGTCTTGCTATGTGCCCTTTATTTACCATATTTCCAAGCAACCTTTTAACCCTACTGGAATACTTATCAAGGAGATACAGATATGCAGTGATATTTGTATGCCTAGGCATCGGACTCATTGTGAAGTGAATGATTTGCACTCATTTCAGGGGTCTGTGTATCTGCTTTTAATCTACAATATTTATTTCCATACATGAAGTAGTTCTGATAATATAGCAATTCTGATGGTAATGACATATACTATTCAATAATACTGGAAATGTGGCATGTGCTAAAAAAGAAAAATAAAAATAGGTCATTTCTCAAATTAATTTATTCTTGTGTAAATGCTATGTTAAAAAATGAGTATTTTCCAGTAGGAGAAAATATAGCCCAGTAACAATAGCTACAGTTCTTAAACTCCCTCTTCTCTTTTTTTCGCATGGAAAATGGCATGAAAAACCAAGCCACAAGGTAAGTGCAGTAATAACCAAATTGGATTTACCTTCAATCCCTGTTCCTTCACTGTACCCCAAACTTTTATCACCCGGTGTTTTTCCTTGTTTACTGTCATCTCTCCCCCTCAGTGTTTGCCTCCATCCAATTACCTTTCCCATTTACTTAGAACTTGATCACAGAACTTCCACAATACTTTCTCTATTATTCTTTTGTTCACTCCTCATGCTACATATGCTCTATGTGGCCACTAAGTTTTTCAGAATAGGATAGGAACTCTACTACTTTCAGTTTTCCCACTACCTAGAATGAAAATGTTCACCCTTGATTGCTTATTCAATGTAACTAGGAAGTTTAGGATTATGATTTATATAGAGTTAAATGATATCTGTTACAGTAATGATCTCTAACCATTTTTAATATTTTTCTCCTTATGTACACTATTAAGTAGAGAAATGTGCAGAACTGTGGAACAGAGAAATTCAGCGTCTTATAACAGGAATAACAAGGAAAAAAAAAATCACACAGGCAGCTGGTACCTACTGCCTTGGCAATTGTGTCTCAATACCAAAATCCACAAGAATCATTACCTCTTCTCTCAGGATGAAATTCAACCTCTGTATCATCAATATCCTTTTAAGTGCTCCCACTGGACACACTTTTGATGCCATAGCATCTAAACCTCTAAATACAGTATAGTGTATCAGTAACTATTCCACCTCCAGCTATTCCAATAACTGTCACAAGGAATATGAAGAGCAGCCGAATTGACCTACATCACTACTCACTCACTCACTCACTCACTCACTCACTCACTCACTCACTCACTCACTCACTCACTCACTCACTCATTCACTTTTTACAGCATTGATGAAAAAGGTTTGTTTGCCATATTTTAAATCTTTATTTTGTTGTAATAATGACAATCTTTGCATTACATATTCATTTATATGCACGTGTCTAGAGTGTGAAAAAAATAAAAGGATAAACATTTTTAATGAGAACAGTGGTCTGTTTTTTTCTGGCCACCTAATTCTGAGAGACATATAAGGCAAAAAGTCCTAGAGTACAGGCCAGAGCAGGACATACTGTTAAAGCAAAAGATGAAATAGTATTTCAGTACCATAACTGTCAGTAAAAATTTGTCCAATGCATTTTTAAAAAGCAGCATATATTCAACCATGAATTTTGCTTTCCAGAATTTGACCTCTCAGAATACAATATGGATTAGAAACATGACAGCAATACAGATTATGAAACTTTTTTCAGAGATGATAAACCATACTTGGGATTAAATTTCAGTTACATTCTACCTAAGGTACAATTAACTGTATTTATATAACTAACACATGAACAGTAGTAAAATTTTTCAGGGTCAAAAAATGTGAGTTCCTGTAATGAGAACTGATAGTATATTTTCTAATTAAGGAGTGCAACCATCTTTCCTACTAGATGAACTTACAACAGAAAGTAGCTGAGAGACACAAGAGAAGAATGACTTAAAAACTACCCTTCCACCTGTTCAGAAAATGCCTTCTTTGCACGTGGGGAAACAAAGTTGCTCAAAGCTCTTAAATAAAGTAACCCAATGAGAACTTGTTTAAGTCCTTTGTTTTGCCCACACTGACTAAACCAGAGGAAATTATCTGTTACAGACGTACTGCTGAATGCTTCTCTATCATTTGCCAAAAAGATCTGCTTTTTTTCTGGCAAGCAAAATGTGTAAATCTGTGCCCTAGAAGAGCTGGGCCTCTTGCCGAACATGAGAACAGTGGGACAAGAAGGGGTGAAAAACAGACCTGCATTTTGACAGTCAGCTGATCATCACCTAAGCTTGTTACATTGTTAATGGATTTCTTACCTAGCACAGCCTAAAACATTAGCAATTGTTAAGAACTGGCTGGAATCACTTTAGCGAGCAATTAAAATAAGAGAATTTTTAAAATGTTCCAAATAAAATAAATTTCTCAATACGATGTGGTTCTTTTCTACAGCAACATCTACAGAACTGCAAGGGGGATGTTGATATTAAAAGTGCAAAGACATCCTAGAAATCAGTAACTGTTCAAGCCAGCACATGGCTGCAAAGGATGACACCACCAATTAAAGAATCACTCTGTGCACTCTATTGGATAATTATCCAGATAAGGTCAAGGCTCACATTCTCCTCAAGTGCTTTGATAATGGTTTATTACAGCAGCCCATTTCAAGTCACATTAGGCTGACAGCTGGTGTATGGAATACATTTCAGCACAGCTGCAACAAAACAATCTGGAGGTTAATGGGGGGCCTGGCAGTCAGAAAGTCAGGCTCCTTCTCTCCCCACATCCTCCCCAAGGGCTGGGAAAGTGGCACATAAGGCTGCATTTTCTTTGCAATCCCAACAGGACATGCACCCCTGGTGTGTGTTACTTCTGTAGCCATAGGAGACCTGGGCATTGAACAGGCAACTTCTGCATCTGTGAGGTTTCTGCTGATGGGCATTGAAGACAAAATGTCAGTTGTGGCGTAAAGAGTCCACCCCTGGGATTTTTGTTATTTGCATAAGCCCTGCATAGATACCATAACTAAGCCTTTCCTACTAAAGCTATTTAAGCATTCTAATGGAGTCCTCTTTTCATCAATACTTTATTTAAAAACCTGAATTTTCAGAAGCATATTGTAATGATTAGAAGGTGGTTTAACATTTTTAAATAAATAATTTTAAAATTAATCAATGCATATATGCCACTGTAAAGCTCTGTCTAAAATATAGAACTTAATAAAAATACACTTTTTTCCTTCCACCAATGATAATGAATTTTAAATTATGCCTATTGGTGCCACTCTTTGACTTTCAAACACCTGCTCTAGCAGATTCCTCTAGAGCTAGATTCCTCTAGCTGTGGAATCTGTTCATTTAATATTAAGCCTTTCTTACAAGAGTTTATTTATGGATGGAGTCTTCTGAGAAGGCACATTATGATTTCCCCATATAACGAAAGCTCTTCTTAATATTTTTTAATATTCTGAGAAGACAAGATAACCAAAGTCAGCTTCTTAATTCCATACTTGAAGCAGCTGTTTAAGTGACCTCATTAAAAAAACCCAAAACAACAAACCGACTCAAACCAAAAACTTTGCACATTTTCTCTTAATGTTACTTAGAGCTGCTGAGTACTCGGAACTGAAAATCAAGTCACATATTCAGCTTCTTTGTTTTCACTTAGTTCATTATGCCATGGTTCAGAAATCATGGTCAGAAAGATTTTTAATAAAATTTTCAAATGCAAGCTGCAGGGGTTTTTCACCTCCCAGGATTTCACATCTTAAATTAGAAAAGGAATTTGGCTCTCTGACATCAGTGAGATTGCTCAGATAAAAAGCAAATAGATTGTACTCTCCTGTGTCTTAGATTTAACACCGTCCTATTAACTCCTTGCTTTGAAACTCTTCCTAAATGCCAACTAATTAATCCTTACAACACAGTGGGAAGAAAATGCTCCATTTTACAACTGGAAGAAGAGAAACAACAGCCACACCTGAAAAAAAAAGTATGTAACAGCAGGTGTAAAAGCTCAGAAGTTCTGTCCTCAATCCACTTCGCTAGACCTGGGCGTCCTGCTGCACTGTGCACACTGGCCCCGTAGGCTGTCCTGCTCAATCATTTATCAAGAGCATGAAGTAAGTGGTGGCAGTGCACATGCATCAACAGTCTTGCTGTTACTGCATAATCTTTTGATTACACCACTCTGTCAAGTGACTAAAATAGCTATCTTGAGACAGCGTGCTATCTTGCAGCACACCTTTTGAGGTCTCATAGTAATTCCCTCTGTAACAAGAAAATTACTCTCTACCTCCAGTGAAAGGACACTACCAGAACAGGTGGGCCAATGAAAGGGCTGACTTCAAATAGTTTCATCAGTCAGCCTGTTTCTCCTGTCGGGAATTCATGACAGGTCATGACTGTTTGTTAGTTCACAACATGCCGCATGATTTTGTTCATGTTCCTACATTGTCAGCTGCTTAAATTGTGCCAATTGTACAAATGAAGTAAATATTTTTCCAGTGCAAGAAGTTAGGATACCTGGATACACCAGACATAGGCCCTAACCATGTATGGCAAGCATCTCCACAGCATGGCAGGATGGTTGAGATTGGTAAAAGCTTCTGGAGCTCATCTGGTCTAGTCTGCCTGCTCAAGCCAGGCCACCTAAATAATGCAGGTTGTTCAGGACTGTGTCCAGATGGCTTTTGAATACCCTCAAAGATGGAGACTCCACTGCCTCTCTTGGCAACTTGTGCCAGTACTTAGTCACTCTCACAGTGAAAAAGTGCTTCCCGATGTTAAAAAGGGAACCTTTTATGTTTCTGTTTGTGCCCATTACCTCTGATCCTGTCATTAGGTACCACTGAAAATAGCCTGGCTCCCTCCTCTTTGCAACCTCCTTTTAGGTATTGATATAAATGGATGAGATTCCCCTAAGCCTTCTCCTCTTCAGGCTGAACAGTCACAGCTCTCCCAACCTCTACTTGTATAAGAGATGAAACAGCTCCTTAATTATTTCGGTGGCCCTTCTCTGGACTCCCTCCAGTATGTCCGTGTCTTGCACTGGGGAGCCCAGTACCAGATCCAGTGCTTCAGGTGGGGCCTCACCTGTGCTAAGCAGAGGGGAGTAATCACCTTCCTTGACCTGCTGAACAACACTTTGCCTAATGCAGTCCAAGATACCCGTGTGCTGCCTTTGTCTCCAGGGCACATCACTAGATCGTGGGCAACATAGTGGCCACCAGGAACCCCAGATCCTCTATTTGACATGATATTAGTGTATTTGGAGAAGTAACAGTGATACTTCACAGCAAAATTTTGTCCAGCCTGTAATGAGGATGGATATTCTGAAAAATATGTGAAAAGCTCTCATCAGACAAGATAAAATGCACTAAGCAATTTTTGGAGCTTATCTCTATTAAGAGCAATATTAAGAGCTATTTCAACGGCTCTTAAATGAACAACTTGTTTTCCCAAAACTTACTTTCTGTAAAAGGTATTTTCCAGTATTATTTTTTCAATGAAGTGAAATTTAATTTGTGAGTGAAGAAAGAATTACTAAGGCTAGCAAAGACAGAGTTGTGTTTCATCCTTTGTCATGTAATACTTCAGCAAGTATCACTATACAAAAGTGGAGGTTTAAAGTATATGCATTTAGAGTGAACACAGATGAAGAAAGGTTGATGCATTCCTATATATCAAACAGTAACATTTTTTGTTCAAGCTTAAGAAACCTCTCCCATAGCTGGTTTTGACTTTCTAAAAAACAAAATAATTGGTTTCTTCCTCTATATTTGTGACTGTTAGGCACTAATTCACTATCTAATTCACTAAACTGATTTTAAATTTGAAAGCAAAACTATAGAGCTAAGTCATTCCTATGCTAAGCAATAAATCCAGCAGCTGTGCCCATGAGGGGCCATTTTGAAGATGACTGCACCAAAAGAGCAAATTGAGAATAAAACTTTTCTAAAATATTTAGGGAATTTCTGTCTCAGATCTTACATATGAAATTGTCCTTGCAATGGCAATGAGTGTGAAAGCCAGTGTTTAGAATAATCCAAATGAAAAACTTTTAAAGTACCTTTTAGACCAAAAATACTTTGTCTATTTTAGTGTCTCCCTCCTCACTCTTTCAGCATATAAAGACTGACATGTTCACATTATAGGCATTCTCCTTAAAAAGCACACCTGCCTACCCATCAAATATGCACAAGATTAAATGTCTGTAAGTACAGCTGCTCTCTTCTCCAATTAAAAGTTTTTAAAAGAATGGTGTACAGCAAGCCAGTTTTTTTTTTTAGACTTACTGTATCTTTCTCTACCTCTCACTCATATCTTACTCTCTTTATATGAAGATTTCTTACAAATCTATGATTGTTTAGCTTCTTTCCATTTCTTTGGTAGGAAATAGCGGTTTTTTGCATATTAAAATATCTTAAGTGAACAGACCTTTATAGCAGTTCAATATTACAAAATGTTGAAGATGATCCAAGCTTTTATCCATAAAGTGTTTTTGCAGTAATGATCAACACTGTATATACAAAAAATTTAGTAAGAAACAAAAATTTGCATTGTACAGTAAAGATAGGGTCAAAAATCCTGTTGAAAATTGCTGGCATTTCACTGTTAAAATAAAAAGGAAAAAATATATGACCTAGTATATTTAAAACAGCATGATTATTCTCCAGGCTCACAAACTCACTCCAAATCTTTTGCAAAAGTTAGACTACAGGATGCAGTCCCATGACATCTGCTGAAATTGTCAACAAATCAATTAAAAGCAAACAAAAAAACCTAACGAATGAATGAATGAATGAATGAATGAATGAATGAATGAATGAATGAATGAATGAAACTGAACTAGGCTAGGACAAGAGTGTATCTTAGTTTTTTCGCTTTTATATGGACAAAATATAACTTGAAGACACTGTTGCTAGGAAATGGCATGTACTTTCTCTTATTTTTCTCATGGTAAGGACCAATTGTATGTTTGCTTGTATTTCAGTAGACAGAATTTCAGATATTCATTGCTATATGGACAGAACATGAAAGTAAAGTTGTTTATAATTATTAACAGAATAAATCTATTTCATATTGGAATAAATTGTCTAGAAAAAACATTTTCAAAACTTCTGTTGATTATCATATTCCTGTATTATGTGGTCATGCTGGCAACTTTAAGGTTTGCATTTCTCTAATCATTTCTTATTCCTTAGCTGAAATAATTGTTATTGAAGCACACACAAAACATACCTTTGTTTTGGGACGGTCTTACGTACAACAAATTCCCTATTTACATCACTGTAAAGGTCAACATGCATCTTATTTCACAATGGTGGGATACTGCAGGATTAAAAAAATCTGGCTATAAAGCTAAACTGTAAGACTGATTTTTAGACAGGAGTTCTGAGTGACTGTAGGGAGAAGATCAACTTCACAACAAACAAGAAAATAAACATAAAAAATTATACTAAATACTGAAACAGACTGTTCACTCATCTAACTTTTCTGGTAAAATGGAAACCACAACAGCTTGTGTGGGAATTGGATGAATGCATCAGCAAGAAGTAGCAGAGACTACCCTTACAGAAGTTATGATCCTGCCTCAGAAACAAGTTAAATCCCTTGAAGTCAATTAAATTTTCAACAGCAAAAAAAATAAAATAATAGGAGGTTAGTTACTCAAAAGAAAATTAGCTATGGAAATATTGTGAATTATTTTTGCCATACTACATATAAAAATATTGCCTATTTAACAAGTACATTTTAATTCAAGGGAAATCTTTGCATCCAAGTAGTGACCCTAGGTCAAAATATGCTAACAAACGACTTTTCACCTATACAGTTGATTACAGTTCAAATATGCTGTAAGGGTTAACACTATTATCAGTACCTATGGTGTTTCCTTATTGTAAACACACAAAATAGAGAATATTGGTTGAAGTGGTAATAATTATAAATTTGAATGAACTTTGAAAGTGGATTTATTGCATAGATTGTTGAAATGCTAAAGCAATTAGAACAGCTTTTTTCAGCAGATTAATTCAGGAAAAATTCTAAGCAACACTGAAGTAACTCTTGGGAAATAATTACTAAAATAGTAAATGGAGTTTATAATCAACAAAGATACCAACTTAATGAAGCATGGTTTCCTCCGGAATAGATGGTATGTCTTGTCGCCCTAACCAACCTATGATATGAGTCACTTGAAATCATATTTTGAGAAAAGAAATCAAAATACTGCAGGAATGCTGGCACATAGATCGCATTCCTCCTGGAACTGTAATTTAGAGAAACTGTGTACTTACCACTGCAATTTCATCTCTAGACAAAAAAAGACGTAGAGTAAGGGGAAGAAAAGGGAAACAGTTCTAGCCATGACAGTATCATGATAGCTATGAGAGCAAATTACTTCACTAACTAATTCCAACAATTTAGAAAAGCTCAAATGTTCTTCTAGGTAAATGCTCAGGCAAACTTTGAACAGTAAAAATTTAGGCCTATTGTGCAGGCTAAAGCAAGGAGATGAGATACATGGAAGATCACATTAGAGAAAAACTAGAACTTTTGGATCCATTTTGTGGCACGTTTAAAATCTGTTTCGTTCCATATCAACAGATTGCCATATTGTTTAAAATTTGTAGTAGAATTTTTTTGTCACCGTCCAAGTACTTCTTCGATGCTGCTGTTCAGAATATTGCAAAGAGTTTCTTAACCAATCTGAAAAAAAAGCAGCCCAAGGTGACAAGGTAAAAATGCTGTATCTGAAAGCTAGGTTGCAGTATTCGATTCAATACGGCTGGGAGGACTGAGGATATCGAACAGGTTGAAAGTTTATCCTTTTCCACTTGAGAGAGGTCCTGACAGGCAAACCCAGGTTGCATTAGGAATCTGCTTTACTGACAGCCCTTCTTTGTCTCAGGCTGGATGCCACCATCTATGTCACCAGCTGCTGCATCCAGACTTGCTACAGTGGGGGAATTAGGCTCAAAACGTGGTTAGTCTATTCCGTGTTTTAACAGTCTAAAGAAAACCCACTGCTTTTCTCTGGGGCTGTGCACTCATTCAATGTTCCTCTGCAACCTAAGGTGGACAATTTCCATCTTCTTATGGATGAATGGGGGAAAAAATACTCAAGTTATGGGTATCCTGGGATCTCGTTGAGAGCCTTACAATGTTCACAGCAAAGGTCTATTCACCTACTTGGGTCTATTATAAATATTCTGACCACAGCCTGCTTCCTTCTGCATGCTTCCTAGGCAAAGTCTGGGAGCCACCTGCTGCTCTCCCTCAGCCCCTTTGCCTGTTTGTCCTGAAGTGAGTACATACGAATACCAATCCCCTGCTCTGGGAGTTTCCAAAGCAAATCCAGTGCAGGGAAGCCACAGGCACATGGCCACCAGACAATTGCTGCCCCTACTAAAACTGGCTTTCACCAAAGCAGGGACAAACATGTCCTGAGACACTGCCAGGACAGCATCAAGTCTGTGACCTTCTCCTTCTAAAGCCAAAATCATATTTAGTGTATTACAAGGCGGAAGAGATGGTAGAGAATCCAGCATCAGCTCCTGTAGCATCTGCTTATGGTCTGTTTAGCCAAAAGAAGACTTTAAATCTGGTGCAATACAGGATCAGTCAAAGGCAGGAAAAACATCAGTCTGATTAGTGGCTTTAATTTGAAGAGAATGGCTGTCAGAAAGGGAAAGACTGCTCCCACAGCACCTTGGCTTTTGAGCCAAGTTCTTAACAGGGACAAGGATACAACAGCTGACTACAGCCTCTGAAGGGGAATATTTTCTGAGGAGATGCTTAATGGACTGTGTAGGAAGATTGCCTAATGGGACTTGGAACAATCCAAAGCCGAGTGTGAATAACAAGGTAGGCAATGGGTTGGAGCTTTTCCTGGCCAGAGGCATAGGATTACAAGGCTCATTTCTGCATGGGCAACTCTTCAACAGCATCTCTATCAACATTCCTTCTCCCTGAAGTGCTCAGATGTAGACTGCAGCTGCTACAGGGGAGGCTCCAGCATATAGAGGCCACCTAACCCCTGGCAGATGACTGTCAAGATGAGTCAAAAAGAATGTGCTCTGTCATACCAGATTGCACAAAGGCTGACCAGCAGTAATGGAAACTGGACACTCACTCTGTGTTTTTGGGTGCCTACACCCACATGCTGCGGCATCCTGGTGAAATACAGTGGCTTAAGAAAACAACTGATATTGGGAATAAGTTGATGCATTTCCCCTTTCAATCAATACAGAAACAGTAAAAGGAAAGAAGAATAAAGAGCAGTATGTGACAGACAGTCTTTACAGAGACCTCTATGTCTACTCATTTATGTAAGTCATCAAGATACCCAAGCTGGGCAGTTCATGTTTGGGGACCATTAGAATATTTTTAAATTCTCTCAGACACACAGCTTGACTAAGCTACAACTGAAAACAAATAAGCTTGACCTGCTGACCCATGGAGCAGGGGTTTTTCCACTCAAAACTATGATGTCTCCATTTTTTCTCATTTTTTATTTACTCATGCTCACCCAAAGTCCTTACAGACAGAAGCGCAGAGTAGTACATTCAAGGATTGTCATCCATAGTTGTGATATTGATGAAAATACTTTCACATGCTTTGTGAGTTTTCAGATAGCTATATAAGATGTTGAGTCCCCCATGTAATTTCTCTAATGGAATAAAGGCATAATAAAAAAGGATGGGACAGTAGGAGCTTATAAATGGGATTTGGGTGACAAGAGAGGTTGGGATGGGAAGCATAAAGCTCCAGTACCAAGGAAGATGACCTTTCAAAGTCTCACACTGAAGAAATGCATATTACCAAAAATTTCACATATGCATACCCTATATGCACTTTTCTCTGCTTTTAAAAATCAGGCATCAGGTCATTTAGAATTCTAAAGTCTGCTAAAAGAGTTCCACAGAGAAAGTTTTGGGTTCTTTTAAGGTTTAGCTATTCAGCACTCCATAAGTTTTTTAGTCCACATGGCAGTAAGATCACCCGTCCTGTCTTGCATCTCTGACATGGACTGTCACCCTGAAGTCACTCTAGTCCAGGCTTGTGATGACTGACTGTTTATAATCCAAGAAGGATCAACCCAAGTGACTATGACAGGCTACTCACTAGTTTGTGGTGCTGTTGTGTTCCTGGGCATGGCCAACATTGCAGAGGCGCTCAGTGCAGACGGTATGGCCAAAATACAAGCAATGCTTAACAGTGAATTTAGGATGTTTGGCTGGTAAATCTTAAGCTTGAAAGGGAACAGTTCAATGCCTTAATGAAACTGGCAAAACTCTCTCCTTCCCCAACATGATTTCTAAGGAGAGTGAGGAATAATATCTTCCAACTATGGCAGGACATCTGTTCTTATGTAGTTCTTATGTATGACTGCAAGACGTGTCTTAGATGTTGCTTTTTTGTATTCATAACATAGCTTTGCAGAACTTGGGATCTGTATAGGTCAGTCACAGTTTCAGTTAAGAATAATTGTTTTTAATTTATTTTATTTTTTTATTTAACTGCTCCACTATAAATTGGGCCAAGTGAATTCTGGCAAGACAATTCTCTTACCTAAAGACAATATATTACAATATGGAGAAAAGAAAAAAATAATTTGTGAAATTCTGAAAAATTTGGTTCATTTCTTTTGTCATATACAAAGATATGAACAGTTTAATCTTGCCATTTAATCTTTTTCTTTCCTCAAGAAAATAACAGAAGTAAAAGTTGTCATACGGTTGAAAGAATAAGTGCTTCGGATCTTCCTCCCTGTAATAGAAAAACCCTCATTAATAGTTAAATCAAGAGAAGAATCAATAAAAGACACTGGAAATAACCTGATTAACAGAATATGGAAGTCTGAGGGATTTTGCAGAGCCAGAAAAGGCATACACATAAAGTACCACTTCATCTAGAATGCAACCTATTGTGGGTTTACTTGCTTTTATTCATTGTATCAAATATGGATGTTATTTTTTGTCGAAACAAAAAGTCTGCAGTGAAAAGTATCCAAAAAAAAGTCCTACTGATTTCATCAAACTTTAACTGCAACAGTATTAACAAAGGCTTATTTTATTTGAAAAGAATATTTTGCTGATCCATTCAAGGAAAAATTAGAAAGTTCTTTCTGAATTGTCGTAATATCTATTACTTACCAATGAATCAAACCCAGGAATAAAGAACAAGAAATAGGGAAATAACTGTAGCTTAATCCTGCCTTTTAAAATGTTGAATAAAAAGGTTGTGTTTTTTAAAGGAACTGGTATCCCAGGATAAGATGGCACCTGTACATTCAGCTTTCTGAATGGGTAGAAGGATTATTCATGTTTATTTAAGAAAAGACTCTGTCATCTTCATTTATAAAGGTAATTGCTTTTCTAGGCAAGTAGTCCAAGTCACTCAGCTAGAGCTTTCATGTGGAATAAGGTATAAGACACTGTGAATGAAGATGGTAGGAATGGGCACAAAGTCAACATTTTCATTTCTTTTTGTGAGAAGTCAGTTCATTTATCATATAAATTATCAACCACCTTTTAAATATGGTTAGAAAATCATCACAGGTTGGTTTTTTCCTTTTAAAATCAATTGCAGATGAACATTAACAACTGCAATAAGCCTAATTTTAACCAGAAAAGAACTTTGTTGGCAGTTTTCAGTAAATCCTTTACAGAAACATAGTTTCGCTGGAGAATATGTGTTCTGCCAAACCTAATGACCTTCTAACATAATAAGAAGCAAACCTAATATGCATATACTTTGGATCAAGTTTCAGCACAGAATTCTTTCTCATTCTTCGAGCTGAAGTTTTTCAAAGAGATAATCTAATGATCAAACACATTCCATAATCTAAATTCATTAGAGGTTTTCATTAATATTCATTCATTACATCTGAAGCACTCAGGTAGAGAACTGCAAGGACATTCAATTAGCAAGTGATCAGAAAGCAAAGAAGTTTTACTTGTGCCACATTTCAAACAGATAAGATAGTCTTAAAATGCATAAAATACATTAGGTCAAATTAACCCCTATCAGCCACACAGGAGCTGGCATCCCTATGCTTACCAGAATGAGTGACTTCCAGTTGGAGGCCAAGATACAGACACAGGGGATAATTTAAAAGAAAAAGAAAAGCAAGCATAATCATAACTAATTACTGCTCTTTTAGCATTATCTTCAAAGCTGAGAGGGAAAAGCAAGAATCTTAGATCAACTTCAGCACTGGCAAAGTATTTTTCACTCAAGGATCTACTTCATTCTCCTTCAGAAAAGATGGTTGGTATTCACTACTTCTGATGTACAATCAATCATATATACACAAGATTCTGTTCAAAAGGCTTATGGCTTATCATTTAGTGTTAGGTTGCAGCTTGGGATATTGAAACTCTTAAACAATGGAATCACAAAACATTAGGTGAGAGAGTATTATTTTTGCCATTCTCTTGTTAGGTAACAAGACCTAAATAACTCAGGAAATTCTGAATCCTAGCCTGGTGAATGAGCTTTCCAGATTAAATATTAGTTTATGTATTATTTCACTCATTTCACCAAAAGAAACAAAAGAGGCAATAGGCTATGTTCACACATGTACAAAAATCATGTCAGTTGCCACAGCTGAAGTACTGTTATTTCTCAAAAACTGAAATAAGAATCCCCCGACTTAGATTTATTTCCCCCCACTGTGGTCAGCTTACTTAACTAATGCATCTGAACTGCCCCAGCAAAATTGAGAAAGACAACAGATTATACAGATGCATTGTCTTTGTGGTGGTTTGGCACCACTGTTTTAATTAAGGGCTAGCTCGACAGTGACGAGAAGACTGAACAGAATTAAACAGGTCAACAGTCTATTTGTCTGGAGCTCAACCAAAGAAAGGTAACAGTTTAAGGGAACTACAGATTTAACATAGAATTAAACCCAATAAAAACCAAGCAAAAGGGGAAAAAAGAAAAAAAAGAAATAAGGGAACTGTTTTCAAAGGCCAGGCAGGCTGGCC